>CM035162.1:33738068-34169162 GCA_020205615.1 Panax quinquefolius | reverse complement strand
TTAAAAGGTTTTTTATCATCATATAGCCGACTCCAAATTTATTAAATATTCCACATCATCGAATCACCCCTCGCATCACGCTTTCTAAGGATATTCTTTAAGATTTCACGACTACAATTATTCATGCACTACTTGCCGTTAATATTTGTGGTATTCATTAATGGTCATGATCATGCCAACAACTCGCCCATCAATGCACTACGTAATTAATCGAGGATTTTTTACTACATCATTTGTAACATTACTTGCCACGACATATACATCGAATCAGCCTCTCGGTCATAATCATACCAAGTCCATCTACGCACCATGTGCCATGTATGACTTTCAAAAATATATAAACATGAGGATGATAATAATGATATAAGAATTCAATAAAACAAGTTCAAGAATTATTTTATCCAGAATTATTAACGCCCAAAATCACAACATGATACATCAAGCTTTTGTAGAAAATTCAAGAATGATCGTAATAATATTTGCATGAAAAGATATCGGATGAAACGCAAATATCAAGGATATTCTACTAATTTCATGGAGTATAGAAGTCAAAGTTTTAACCAACCGTATAATAAAGAATGGAATAACAAAAGAAATCACCATGCTTACGCCGATGTAATCGCACGCATAAAGTTATTCCAACAAAATAATAAATAACGGAATCCAGTCGTCGTGAAATTCACACGGCTGATGTTCCAAATAATAATAAAGATGGAACCAGATCCTGCAAACACATGACAGATATTCCAAATAAAATAATAAAGACGTTAACCAGTCCTGTAAAACACACGACATGTGATGTTCTAATAGTATTAATAAAGACGGGAACTCGTGTCCTGTAAAACACACGCATGTGATGTTCCAACAAAATAATAAAGATTTTAATCAGTCCCGCCAAAAACACATGTATGTGATGTTCCAATGTAATAATAGTAGAATGTCACCAAGTATAGGTAAACTACGATACAAAAGTTATTCCAAATGTAATAATAAGTAATGGAATAACAATGTTTCTCTTGGCATGAATAAAGAAAGAATAACACCCCTTACTTTTTGGTAGGAGATTGAATCGCAAATAGCAAAGGTAACAAAATACTCTCTTCTTTCTTTTTTATTCTCTCTATACTTCTCTCTCTATAGCTTGAATGAATTCGAAAATAATGAAGCCTTCAGCCTCTATTTATAGAAGATTTCTAGCTTAAGACCGCCGCTGTGAAAAGGCAAGGGTTTGACGACCGGCTCGGACGTACCAGAATGTGAAACGCATTATGGTTCTGACGCCAGTAATGTGAAACGCACAAGTGGTCTCGACGTCTCGCAAAGGTAATTACTATTAACGAAGGTCAATACTATCAATTTAAGGTGCAAATACTATTCACAAGGTAATTACTATCGATTTAAGGTAAATACTATTCACAAGCGGCAATTACTATCGATTTAAGAGACTCTTAGATGATGACATATGAGCCCCCATAAAATAATCAAACTTACCAATAAATCATTTTTTTCATCCACACATATTTAATCTTTCAACAATTATTAATCATTTATAACTTGTCGCCTCAATTATCGATTTAATACTATAACATATTATACGTATGATACCGCGGACAATAATTTAATCAATAATATAAGAGATATGCCGCAGCAAATTATCGTGAGCAATAATTGATATATCGAGTTGATTTCTCACGTAGTTATCAATAATCAATACCGCCAGTGCTACTTACGCAACCATTGCCAGATTATCGCATTTCTTTTAACGGTATTTCATATCAGAACACTTCCACGTTATTTTTTATAAAATATTTACGCTTTTCAATCCTATAATAATTTCTCGCTAGGTCCACCAATGATCGAGCTATGGTCGTATTGAAATATTCCCTAATAAAAAGAATATTCCCCGCACCAAACGTAATATTTTATAACAATTCGCATATTTGCAAAATTTATAAATACCTACAACTATAATAATATATCAAATTTATTCCATAATATTCAAAATAATATTTATAAAAAATTCATCTTTATTTATAAAAGTCAGTCTACAACCCAACCCACATTATTAAATTCAGAATTAAACGACATAGCGTAAGATTTAACGTATTTAGGAGCTACGTGTTAAAATCTTTAGATAAGAAGGATCGATTCAACACTCAAAGGTTATACCTCAAGAATTAGAATCAAAATGAAGTCAAGGTATCTTCACCCTTCGACATACCAGTGCATCGCACGTAAAATTTCGAGGGCTAAAATTTCATAAGGTGGGAGATCAGAGACCCTTATTTTATGAATAAAGATTTAATTTTCTCTAAATATTTTTTTAATATTATGGTGTGGATTTGAGATAATGTTATAGTTAGGTAGATTTATAAATTTTGCAAAGTATGCAAGTTGTCATATTATATTCGATTGCTCGTGAATATTTGTTTTATCAGAATATTCGTGTAATTTACAATAATCATTGGTGGACTTCAAGAACTAAATTATTATTATTCTGATCGAGAAAAACGATTAAAAATATTTTTTAAAAAATAATCATGAAGTTTTACCTATCACTGGCAAACTACGCCAGAGTAAAAGTACAAGAATACGCGTGGGTTGAATAAGAAAGACACCAAAGATTAATTATCGATGCTTACGGATAAGTCACTCGCTTTTGTCAGTATTATTAATGTAATAATACGTAAAATCTTTTATATAAAATGTAATACTTTTTATAAAGTTATTCTATAAATAGATTATATTCTATTACGATAAGGTTTGCATAAAGGTTAAGCCAGATAGTAAAATCTTTTTATATAAATGTAATACTTTATAAAGTTATCTATTTTATTAGACAATAATTGTAATATATTATATTTTATTATGCATAGATTTCAGATAAGGCCCGTGATAAGATTTTGCATAGAAAATCTTTTATAAAGTTATTCGCTTTATTAGATTATAAATAGAATATATTATATTTTATTTAAAAGATTTTGCTTTAAATATGGACCGCCGATTAAAGTGAATCAATTTAACTGCTCATGAAGTTAGTTATGCATGCCATTTTTCTATAAATAAGCTTCTTCTCATTCATTATTTCACTTAATTCACCGAAACTCTGTAGAGAGAAACTATAGAGAGAAAGAAGAAAAGTGTTTTCATACTTCACTACTTTTATATCCAAAGATTTCTTCTTTCTAAGATAGTGGAATATTATTTGTCGTACTGTAGTGGATACTTTTCTTATTCATGAAGAGAACTTCAAGTATTCCATTCTTTATTATTCGCTTGAATAACTCAGATACGCTGGATACCCTATACTTGGTGAAATTCTTCGTTATTCCATTCTTTTTATTATTCTCGCTGAATATCCTCGTTCAGACGCTTTACGCTTCTGACCGGGTTCCGCTTTTTATTAGTATTCTGCTGAATAACTCCGTCACGCCAAGCACCGCATGCACGGTGATTTCGTTGTTATTCCATTCTTTATTATTCATTGAACATCCTGCTTGTGATTTTCGCCTAACCTCGTTCCGTTAATTATTATTCTCTGAATAACCTCTATGGGCACCACGCATGACGGTGATTTCTTTTGTTATTCCATTCTTTATTATACCAAATAAGTTAAAATTTTCGATTTTATACTCCATGAAATTAGTGGAATATCCTCGATATTTCAAGCTTTCATCCAACATCTTTTCACGGAAATATTCTTCCTAATATTCTCGAATTTTACTCTACAAAGCAAGATCACGCCGACAATTCGTTGACGTTATTAGTTCCTAAATAAATTAATTCTCGAACTTGTTTTATCAATTCTTATATCATTGTCATCATCCTCATGTTTATATTTTTTGAAAGTCATCTCAGGGCCCGTAGTGCATGGGGATGGATTTGGTATGATTACGACCAGGATTATCTTGTAATCATCACCGTAATGTTATAAATGATGTGAAAAAAATCCTCATCGCCCGCAGAAGGCATCGATGGACAAGCTTTTTGGTATGATTATGGCTATGGATTCTCTTTCGTCAGAAGTGCAAGTAAAGATGAATTGTTTTATGGCATGATCGTGACCATTGATGAAAAATATGATTATCTTTAGTCAGAAGTGTAATGGATAACTCTGTGGTCGTGATACTAAAGAATATCATCGTTCAGTAGCGGTGGATGATTCGATGATGTGAATTATTTATTAAGTCGAAGTCTCAATGATAAAAGTGATGAAAACCCTTTAAATCATATAAGATAGTAGATTGTATTTCCTACTGACCTTTTCTAATGGATCGCTTGTTCCACCGTAGTTAAACTTGATAGTTATTATATTTTATCGCTTAACATCGCTGAAGGCTAACGATAAATTATTCTCGTATTATCTTAGTCGTAATATTTTTATCGGGCTAGTCTGAGTTCACTATTTTTCATTGTTCTCTTCTGAAAATGAGAACGAATGGGACTAGCTCTGGGAACAAGAGTGATGGTCCTAGACGGTGCATTAGTAGTCCCTCACTATTCTCCGTGAAATATTGTGATAATAATTGTAATGATGACTTTTTTCGAGTTTGTATACTTCTAGAGGACAATATTTGTATTAAAAAGTATAGTTTATGTTTTGTCGTATTTTACACGATCGTCAGATAATTGTCAGATTTCAATTATATACCATGATCCATGCTAACTCAAGACGGGTGATGTATACCCAATTTTGGGGGCCACAAGAGGATTCAACTAGTTTTGGTTCGTTAAAACACGGTCAACATTAGCAATGTCCATAATCAAAGAAATTTGGTGTGCCAAGGTTTAAAATTGATCCATCAAAAGGCTCAACTTTGGTCAAATCAGTGATGATGAGTGGCGTGTGTAGATATCGTAATCCATAAATTTTTACTTATGATTGTCATGAACAAAATAAAAATATAGGATTCAACTATCAAATAAAAGAGAAGGGCGTAAATAAAACTTATCAATTTAGAGCTTAATTATGTTGGAGCAGAGGCGGCAAGATATCATTGTCCTTAGAGAAATTTCGCCCCTGAGAACTTTTTTCTAAGCAAAGGTCACCGATTTTAAATCCCACCTCCAGATTCAATCTACTTTCACTCAACTAATCAACACTTGAAATAGCTGAATGTCCCAGAACAACTTCTAATTTTACTTACTCAAACTCAAAAATTGTACTTGCACACACACGCCATACACAGCACACACACACACACACACACACACACACACACACACACACACACACACACACACACATATATATATATATATATATATATATATACTATATGAAAGTGAGCAAAGTATCTCTTTACACTTTTGTTGTTGATAAAAGATATATATGAGTAAGCAAATAATCTGCTAAAGATGATATGATATATACGATGCCTTTTCTATCCTTTTATATATAGCAATGTAGGCAAGATTATAGAAGGCAACAGTATATATATATATATATATATATATATATATATATATATATATATATATAGTAATGGTAAAAAATTTCCAACAAATAAAAATTAATATCCCAATAATAAGTAATTAATATATATCAACTGCTATAAATCTCCATAAATTAATATGATATTTTATTTAACTTTTGTAATATTTTATTTAATATAAAATACAACAAAAGTTTGCAAAGACATAATTTTAACTCATCGCTAACATCAGAGGTCAAGATGTAGTTTCATATGAACATTTACGAAATAATATTCCCAACAACCGGTATCGAGTTACGGCTTATAAAGCTTGGTTTTGGGTCATAGATATGGTATAGATAAACCTGTATGATGAAGAAAATAATTCATCGAAAGCAAGCTAAGTGAACTCTTCTCGCAAAGGCTCTTTGTCGACTTCGACAAAATATATTAAAGAGTGTGGGCTCAATTAGAAAATGTAATGATTAAGCTTCATCAATTAGAAACATGATGGGCTAAGCTCAATGAAAGTTATCGATGCTTGTGAATTATATATTCTTTAAGCAAGTGGTAGACTCTTCTCGAGGAGACTCGGTGAATCAAACAAAAGATATCGAGAGATAAACTCATTAGATAAAGAGACTCGATGGGATCGACAGAGACTTTGTGGATCAAACAATAGGTAATGAAGAAGGGTGGCTTATTAACTAGAAAAAAGTGATGGGTTATGCTAAAAAGAGTATGGTTAAAGTTCAAAGGGGAGCTTGGTGTCAATGTGGACTAGAGAAATCACGTGTTAAAGGAGAGATTGTTGTGATACCGCGATAGTAAAGTCCTACATCATAACACAAGGAGAAAGATTGAGGACATATAATGCTTTAATGGACCATATACCTATTATATATGTTAACCTTTTAGGTTAAGATGTGGTTTCGTATGAAAGATATATGTGCTTTAATATTCCCAACAACCGAGGGAGAGTTTTTGCGCTTTTTGTCCGTGCAAAAAGTTATGTCGTGATAGTGTGGAACCTAGAGAGTTAGGGGGCGAAAATCTCCAAGGATTATTGGAAGCCCATTATTATCGATATAGTGGATATTTAAAATTTGACTTTGTGATTTTTTTTCTTTAAAATTTCTTCACGTTAAATCTTGTATAATTTTATTTATATTTTTTTATTATTTGATTTGCCTTTGAATTAATTTCCAACAAAGCTAACTTTCATAACATCTACCCATTTTGTACTTTGTTGTGAGTATACTAAATTGTCAAATAATTACAGTTATACTAGTGTGATGTAATTACAGAGTTATACTAGTGTGATGCAAGTGGAATGGTTAACTATTATAGTAAGGCTACAATTATCATAGTTAAGGATTTGTATGTATGAAATTGATATATAAATAACTAAGGTTTGAAAAGATAGAAGAGTTTGAAATGTGTTTCAAATTAACACATAAAGAAATGTAATACTCTTTTCAGTCCAAAATATGAGATCAAATTTGACTTTTTAAAGTTAATTTGAGATTTTTTTAAATTTTAAAATTAAGGTGAACTCACTCTTTTAGTTTTAGACAATACAATTATAACAACAAAAATAAAATAAAATTGAAGCAGCTATTAGAAGATTTATAAGGCTTTTTAAACTAATTATTCAAGATTTTTTTTAGGTTTATTAAAGGAAGAAATGATGAGTTTTCTATTTTATCTTCTTTTGTTGTTGTAGCAAAAATGGATGGCTAAAGAAAGCTCCTATAAAGGCATTATGAAGATGGTCCAATGGGCTGAATTGGTTGGGACCTAAGTCATGTTCATAGAACAATAAGCTCATTTACAGCCCAGTTAACAGAAAGCCCATTTCTAGTATCAAACTTTCAGCCAGAATCTGTTTTGGAATGGACCCAATCGTCAAATTAGCTATATCCCAATAAGTTAATCTTCTTGAATATTAATATTGATGGCAAGATCACATGATACTTGAAAAATAGGTATGTTTTGAATTTAAAGATTGCTTAGTTAACTGTAATAAAAGCTTCCTCGCCTCTTTGTTTTCTCCTTTTCTTTTTTTAGTGTGCCAAAACGTTATAAGTATAGTATGATCCCAAACTCTCGACATATACATCATCATACTCACAACAACTACATACATTCGGGCGAACCCCACCGCACTTATGTCGGGGCCAAACTCAAGAATTCTAACAAGTAGAGGTCGTACGAGAGTCACCACCAATTATCCGCCAGGAATGAGAATCGAACCCAAATTCTAAGCAAAGTATATAACGGATGGTCGGTTCTTTCTATTTATCTCATTGCTCTTGCTTGTATACTAATTTTTAACTACCTAACAGTAACATATATGTAGTACAATTTCCTTTGTAAATCACTCGTGTAAGAGTATATATTATGCCTTTAAATGTAGCCAGAAAGATTAATTAATATCATCATGTTGTAATGTTTAATAGTACCAAATCCAATAGTTTGCTTAATTAGACTCTATAAGATAAGGCAAGCCCAAAAGATATGAACTACTACTTGCCTTGTTTCATTAGTATTTCTAAATTTCCTCTCAACACCTGAAATTTCCGACTACATTACTAGCTTGAAATTACCAAACCATAACAAAAAAGTAAAAATAAAAAATTATCTGACTTTTTAGTTCCTTCTGGCATAGAATAAATAAAATAGCAGCCAGAAAAACAACAAAGCTCATAAAACAAATAACAAGCACTATTATAATTCTGCATCTATTCAATCATAACTATGTATAATTCCTGCTAATAATACAACAACAAAGAATCATGAATATTTCACAAAATTGAATATTTCAAGAATGAGCATGTCTAAATTCATGCTCAATTGTAGGCACTGTTCTAGTACGAGTTGCAGTATGTGCCCTCACATGACCCACCATTGACACTTGCAGAGCTTCCTCTTCATAAGCCCTCCTCCCAATTCTCCATTCTTGCATTTTTCTTCACCTTCACAAACATGGCAATCAAAAGCAAACCCAAAAGAGAAACCCCAATTGCACCTCCAATGGAGCTTCCAACAACTATTTATCACTTGCTAATTACCTTCCTTTTCAATGGCATAATTGGACTTTGTACAACTAGGCCAAAATGGCCTTGCCCCATTGCAAGACAAACATTTTGGGACACTTGATCACTTAGTGTCACCTTACCATCACGTCCAAAACTCGCACACATTGGCCTAATATCGGCGGTCGAATTCACAAGCCTTGTTGTGTTAATAAAATCTATGGTAATGGGTTTTTTCTGGGCTTGAATTTTAATCTCAAATGGAGTACTAAAATTCATATCATCACCGGCATTATAAGCTAATAGGCCTAATACAGGGGAAACAAGCTGATAACCTGTTAATTCATAATTATGGTAGTATATGGATGACCAGTTATGTCCTAAATTTTGTATCACCACTAGAACTCTTTCAGCACAAGGGTGAACTAAAATACCAGTGCCTAAATGGAACTCTTTGAATTTTGCACCATACCTTTTGAGGCTGCCACAACGGAACCTTATCGTATTAACATTGATGCCTGAGAGATTTGCTGGTAAATGAATGGTGCGCAGTTTTCCTGTCCCAAAATAGTTGTCATATGACCGGAATGTGTAGTCTCTGATGACAAGATCCAGATATCGAGCTGATTTGATTTCTTGAGCTTCTGAAGATGCCAATGAAAGAATTATGAAAATGATAGAAATGAGAGAGGCCATTTGGGAAATTAAATTTAACCAATCTCTTCTTTTCTGTGTTAACGCCAAGATCTTTCTCCACGCCCCAATCACCAAGACGCTCCGATATCCTCGCATAGCTCAACAAGTCAACACTAAAAGCTCGACTACCGACCGTCGGGGATAGCTCCATGGAGAGTCAAGATTTGCCGATCACAAGGTTAACAAATGGAGAGAAAATAATGTCTAATGCCCGAGAGAGAATAATAATATGATAATGTGTCCGGTAGTAATGTTTGTTACTTACCTTCTTTGTGATCCTAGCCCCATACGCGCATCTAATCCTTGCCATCGTACCACCCATCACCTCCCGACACCTTTTCCCCACTCCCTGGCATTTCAAATTAAAGTATGTAGCTCTACTTCCTCACCGCTACCACTTTTTACCATCACGCCATCCTCGAGTCCCATCCTCATTAATGCCATGCGAAGGTGGCGTATATAGTAGTCAACTATTATTCGCATAATGATTACCTAACAAAGTCAAGTTATGGACACTTGTATAATGGGCCAATTCAACGACTAAGCCCAAATAATGAAATGACCCAAACGACCGGATCCAACCGAAAAGGACCCAACGAAATAATCAAGTAATCGGGCCCAAATCATTCTGACCAATCAGACAAGAGTAACATAATCCAAGGGAGGAGCCCATTAAGTCCGCCCAATAAGGAAAAGGATTACGGCTCAACATTTCTCTAGTCTTTTATTAAATAGGTGTTTAATGAAAGACTATAAACAAGATAGGCCCATGATATAACGAATTATGATAAGTCACAAGAGGTCCAAAGTGAAACTCACCAAAGCCCAACAAAATCGGGCCCAAATTGATATCGTAAATAGAAACGGAGGCCCAATAGACATAAGTCCACTCAGTGAAGATATTTAGACCCAAAACCGGACGAAACCTCTTCCAATTCACCATCATTGCTCGCGAATTAATTGTGTCGCCTCGATTACCGTGGTAACCACAAGATAAAAGATAAACTTTACCAATTTCGACTTGGCTTTTACCGCCAATTTGAAATTAACCTTTCGAGCTTTCTTTCCTCCTCCGCAGTAACTTCCTCCTCTGCTTTTACTTAAATCTCAACAATGGTGACCGTGAACTTCTAGCCAAAATTCTCCCTTCACGCGACTCCCGCTAAGACCGCTCCCCAATCCAAACCCCAACCAAGAGGGTTCGAGTTCAAACCCCAATCTTCAACAACCATGGGGAAATCCACCGATCCCCCTTCTTCACCACCTTCCGACTTCTTCAAGGATCTGGGAACAGCTTCCCATGCCAACATCCCTCTCCACCGCACTTAATCTGAGATACGATCCTCCTGACTCAAGTATCGATTCCCGGATATGTACGCTATAAGGCCCCCGCCCCGAAGAGCGCGATGACCAAATGACCGGATGGTCTGGGTCGCCATGCCACCACTTTCCCTCGAAAAGGGGTTTCGCTTACCCTCCATGCTTTTCGTTACCTCCTAGGGTTCATAGAGTGGGTTTTGCCTTTCGCTTAGTGCCCAATTCCTATATCCACATCCCGCATTCATCGCCTTCACATGAATTAGGATTCTCCTCCGTCGACATCTTCTTCACCCTCTTCTCGCGCGAGAGGTCTCGAGAACGAGGCTTCAAAATGTCGAGTAAAGTAGCCTCCTCGACCCAACACCAGATTCGAGAGGAGACCCCGATGGATACCCCTTCCAAGCAACAAGGGTCAGGCACGAGAAATGGTTTTTGTTACGGACCAAATCTCTTCTCTTCCAGATTGACTACTCTCTCGACGGGTCTCTCACGACTTTCGAGATATCTCCAAGAGCGCAGAAGGAGACGGCAGATTTTTTTCAAGAAGATTCCTCCAAAAGAATGGAGTTTTACACTTCCGACCAAACAAGCCCGCTATACGACCACAAATGTAAGTTTCAACAACTTTGTAACATAATTTTTTCGAGATATCTAAGTGATACGGTTCTCGATATATACGGTTTTTTGCAAGGTTCTCGATCAAACCAACTTCTTCGAAGTGAAAGAACTGAAGATTTTTTGGCAGGGAAGAATACGGATGCGAAAGCGAAGAGCATCCGATCAAGAATCTTCCCGAGCCGATCCTCTCACACCGATCCACCAACTACTTTCCTTCAAAATGATGAACCCTGCATCGATGAGCCCAACATACCCAAAGAATCCTCGCACTTCACCAAGGAAAAGATCCGCCAAAAATCCAAATCCACCCAACCTAAACAAACCCCGAAAGTGATCCTAAGCAATTCCCAAGCAACCCCACAAGCAAATTTCAAAGACCCAACCCCAATCCTCGCACCTTCCGAATCTATCCCGAAGAAGAGGAGTTCGCCGACATACCTTTCGCACGATCGGCAAAGGTTCTTCGTGAAGAAGATAAGAACAAAGATAACCCCCGACCGGCCAAGAGCTCCGAAGTTCCCTCGCCTTCTACCGACATCCTCCAATAATCCCCATAGAAATCCAAGTGCTCGATGATGAACCGATCGGATCTCGTCCCCATCTCATCCCGGAAAAGGAAACATCCAAAGAGACAAACCCATCCTGCTCATCTTCGCACTCTTCACCGACCCTCGAACCCACTCGTTTCTGGCCTCCTTCTCCCAAAACTATACATGTAAACCCTCGCCAGTTTGCAATCAACCCCGCCTTCTCCTCCAAGACAAACGATTCAATTTCAAAGACGACGCTATGGCCTCTCCAACCATGTGGCCTCGATTTAATGCCAATTTTCCTTTCAACTGCTCGACGCCTTTCAGACGCGGAAACCGATGACCATCGATTCGGAACAATCAATGGGATTTACTTAGCGAAGGTATGAGCTACTCCGCTAAGGTAAACGGCTTTCCTTTATTTCAGATTTATCTTCATACTTATACATCCGAAAACCGATCAAATAATATCGACACGATAGCGAATGTCAGTGTTCAAGGCTCAAGGCCCGAGGTCCCTCGAGGTCAATCCGAGAAGAGGCTCGAGGAAGGAGAATGCCATTCAAGTCTCGCCATGCTAGGGAAAGGACTCAACGCCAAGGCGTTTCTTCATACAAATGAAGGGCTTCAAAAAGAGTTAGCCTGCCAAGGGAGATGTGAAGGCATCCAATGAAGAACTAAAGTCAACTAAAGCACAAGATGAGGAGATCACAAAATGAATGTCGACTTGGTTCGTAGGAGCGAGATAAGGATGGAGAAGATCAAGGAATTAAAGGTCGATGCTAAACTCTCACCAAGACCATCCAAAAACTAGAGTCAGCGTAAACTCATCATCCGGTCAAGCGCCAAAAGCTCAAGAAGAAATCCGAGAACTCAAGGCTCTTCGACCTCGGGCCTCCTCTAACCGATGACCTTCGCAAACAAATCAGAAGAGTATCGAAACTCCTGATGAGATCAATGGGAGATAATAAAGATATACTCGAAGCTACGAGCTCACGAGTCGCGGGCAAGGAGAAGTCGATTGCAGCCAACGCGATCCATCCTCGCTCAATTTTCTTCGTATGATTTAAGATGGCGCTCAAGTCGATGCTCTTGTTTTTCCTCGGTTTTATTAAAGAATATTTAGAAGATTTCTTATTTTTCTTTCTTTAATTTATAGACTTGTAAAAATTATCTAATATTGTAATCGATTAAATATCAATGAAAAAGTGGTTTCATCCTTACGACTTTCTGCATTTACTTTCCGCCAATACTCCAATATTAATTCAACTCGAAAGATGCACAAACTCTTTCATGGATCAACTCGAACCGTTAATTAACAACTAAACACGTCATATAACAGATAAGATGAAGTTAAAGAATGAGGCATTCCAACTCGACACTTAGAAAAATTTAGGTAATAAAGTAAAGGGATACTTATTAGTTACCAAGTGTGAGATGATTCGCTTCATTAGAATTTGTTTACCCCGAAAGGCCTAACAAAACCAAAAGATGACATTTGCCTACCACGAAGGGCCCGACAAAGTCTAAAGGACAACGCTTGCTTACCACGGCGGGCCCGACAAGGTCTCAAGGATGACACTTGCCTACCACGGGCGGGCCTCGACAAGGTCTCAAGTGTCGACAATCGCTTACCACGCAGGCCCCGATAACGTCTTAAGGATGACACTTGCTTACCACGGCGACAAGGTCTAAGTGTCGACAATCGCTTACCACGCAGGCCCGATAAACGTTTTAAGGATGACACTTGCCTACCACGGCGGGCCTCGACAAGGTCTAAGTGTCGATAATTGCCTACCACGCAGGCCCCGATTAACGCCTTAAGGATGACACTTGCTTACCACGGCGGCCCGACAAGGTCTAAGTGTCGACAATCGCTTACCACGCAGGCCCGAATAACGCCTTTAAGGATGACACTTGCCTACCACGGCGGGCCTCGATAAGGTCTAAGTGTCGATAATCGCTTACCACGCAGGCCCCGACAACGTCTTAAGGATAACACTTGCTTACCACGGCGGGCCCGAGGTCTAAGTGTCGATAATTGCCTACCACGTAGGCCTCGATAACGTTTTAAGGATGGCGCTTTGCCACCACGGCGGGCCCGATAAACCCATAAGGTCCACTCGCCATTAAGGCTACCATCGAATGGTCACGAGTCCCCTCAACCTCCTTACACCACTAAACCGATCAAGAACGAAGACAAGATTTGTTTGAGAAAAAAGGAACTTTTATCGATGACGACATAAATATTTACGCATCTCCAATGTAATCGACATCATTTTTACCGAAAGTACTTCCTAAGCCCGCCAAATAAAGCTAAGTATTTTTAATTGTCGATTCTGCCTAATGCCTTCAACCGATAAGTCCCCTGCCTTTGCACTTCAAAGATTTCATACTATTCTTCCCAGCTTGGCATCGCCTTTCCTGCATTCTCGAGGTGTAGATGCTTCGCTTCTCCGAGGACAAAATCTCCTACTAACTCACAAAACTTTACCCCTTGTTATAATGCTTGGCCACTCTTCACCGATAGTCGCCAATTTGATTAAGGTCAAGCTTTCTCGACTTCCTCAAGCAAATCAAGATCGGCCTTCAAGCCCTTCCTCATCAGAGATCTCTTTGAATCGACTAACCCAAGACTTGAGATCCAATTTCAACTCGACTAAGGCATCGCATTATAGGCCAATCAAAGGTGAATCCCCTGTCAGAGTCCCTGAGTAGTTCTAGTTTCCATAACACGCTAAGTAGCTCTTCCGCCATCTCGCTCGCTTCGCCCAATCAAGGCTGATCCCATTCAAAGCAGCTGCTCGCTGGTCACTTCAACTTGTCCGCTTGACCGAGGATGAGCTATCAAGTCTTTCTCGTGATCCCCATTTCTTTCAAAATGTTTCAAATTTCGATCCCACAAACCGACGTCCATCATCCGATATTACCACCTTAGGAATTCAAACGAAATACTACCGATTCTTTCAAAAATTTCAAGCATTCCCGCTCATTATTAACCTAAGTGGCTTTGCTTCTACCCATTTGGTCATATAGTCGATGGCAACTATAACAAAACCGACTGACCTTTTGCTTTTCAGAATGGACCCAAAGATATCAACCCCCGCATAAATGGGCGGTATAGGAGATAAGATCGAGTATAGCTCTTCCGTGGTCGATGGGGATCTGACCGCTGAGTCGACACTTCGCGCACTTCTTGACGTATTCAAATGCTTTCTTGAAGATGGTAGGCCAAGAAGTACCCTTCGACGGCAAGTACTTTATAAAGCTAACGACTTAGCACCATACGGTCGCCACAGATGCCTTCATGTACTTCTGAGAGCATATTCACCTTCGATGGAGTCAAACATTTCAAGAGAAGGAGATTTAGAAAGCCCTTCTAATGCATCCCCATCAATCGTAACAAAATTAGCGCTTTTATACTTGATTTTCGCTAGCAGCATCCGATCCGAAGGTAAGACGCCATCCGCCAGATACTCTATATATGGAGTCAACCAAATAGCTTGTTCGGCCAATGCACATCACCGATTCATGATGAACACTAGATGTTGCAAAATTTCTAAGTAAACCGACCCATCAAAGACGTTAACATCCGTAGTGGCTAATTTGGAGAGTGCATCAAGAATGGAATTGTTATTACGCCGACTTCAAACTCAGAGGATTGGAAATATTGAAGTCGTTTTTCAATTTCGCCAAATACTTGATCATTCTTGGGCCTCGAGCCAGATTTCCCGTAGAGTCGCTTAACGACTAACCGAGAATCATCAAGATGACTATTCTTCAGACTTCAAGACTTTTTTGCTAACAGAACTCTCGCGAGTACCGCTTCATACTCAACTTCTTCGCTGTTCGTCGCTTTAAATCGAAATCATGGCTCACGACCTCAATCCTCCCACTCGCCGTAATAATCCTCGCCCAATCGACGTCTGTGGTAGAAGACCCATCTCGCATACAAAGATCCACGAACTCGCTTCAATCAAGAATCAGAATCGCTTCATCTGATCCTTCACCGCCGCCACAACTTCATCACCTTCAAAAACGAGCATTCAACTACAAAATCACCAAGGCTTGCCTTTCACGGCGGTTCGGGGATGATATTCAATGAAAATTGGGACAACTCCATCGTCCCATGCAGCCTAATCTCCCCGATACCTCGTGTTTGCCCATAATCTTCTTCAAAGGTCGATTCTGTATACTATTACCAATCTACCCGAAGTATCGCTTAAGCTTTCGACTAGTAGTTATTAAAGCAAAAGCAAACTTTTCGATGTTCGGGTACCTTGTTTCAAAGATCCCGGCGGATACGGCTTATATAATAAACCGGTGTCGCTACTTCAACTTCACGCACCAAAACCGCTTCCTACCGCCAAATCTAACTAGTCGCTAAGTATAAATATAGGGGCTCACAGAGCTGGGCTTCACCAACAAAGGCGCCAAGATAAGTAGGACTTGATGCTCGAAGGCGCCCTCCTCACACACAAGTCCATCGAACGCTTTTGCATTCTTCTACTTTTTTCAACGTATCAAAGAACTAAAAACATCTTTCTCGCCGACTTCGACATGAACCTCCTTAAAGTCGCAATCCTTCCAAATGACGTTGAACATCTTTAAATGACCGAGGAGTCTTCATGTTCAGATCGCTTGAATCTTCTCTCGATTGGCTTCAATTCTCTCTCGATCGACAAGATAACCCGTAAATTTGCCAAATTTCAGACCAAGGTGCACTTAGTGGGGTTCAATCTCAAATTGTGATGACAAATTATCTCGAAAGCATTCTTCTAAATCATCCAGATGTTTATGCACCAACATGCTTTTTGACAATCATGTCATCCACGCACACCTCCACATTCCCCGCCCAAATTGATATCCTCAAGACACGATTCATCATCCTCTCGTATGTGGGTCTTGATCGATGAGGCCGAAAGTCATTTTCTTATAGGCATATACCGAACGATGCGTAATGAACGCCGCCTTCTAGATATCCTCTTTACACATGGAAATTTGATGATATCCAGAGAATGCGCCCATGAAACTTAACAAAGCATACCCCAAGTGGCATCACGAGTCGGTCGATGGGGCAATGGGTAGAAATCCTTTCGACAAGCTTTATTTAGATCGGTAGATAGTCGATGCAGACTCGCCATTTACCATTCTCGCTTCGACCAAAGACCACATTTGCCATCCATCGCGGGTAGTCGATCTCAAAGATGAAGTCACCGCCAACAGCTTTTGCAATCTCTTCATCGAAGATTCACCGACGCTCAGTGCAAAGATCCTCCTCTTCGCTTGACCGGTTTCTTCGACGGTCCACTTCCAACCGATGCTCAACGATATCCCCGCTTACTCCCGCATATCCCGAGGTTCCCATGCGAAGATGTCAACATAGCATCAGCAGAGCTCCATGAGGTTCGTCTCGAGAGGTTCCGCAGACCAACCTATTTTCACCGCCTTGTTCACTTTGCTTCCCGGATGAGCTCTATCTCCTCCGCTTTTTCACCGGGTACGACCAATGGTTCTAACTACTCTCAAATAAGGGTTCGATTTCTATCGCCATGGTCTCGCTTCGCTTTCGACACCCCACTCCCAAGTGATCACAAATGCTTTCTATAACACCTTCTCGCCGATCCAAATCCCTTTCACCTCACCAACCCCATGAGCCATAGGAAATTTGATTTTGAAATGAGGAATTGAGGTCACAAATTTGCAAAGCAATTAAAGTAGGCCTTCCCAAAATAAAGATTATAAGCAAAATCTATACGCACAACATAAAATTTGCAAATAATTTCTACCGTTGGGGGCCGCTCCAAGATGATCGGTAGTTCAATGGTTCCAAATGCACCTCGACCGGGTCGTTATTAAAACCATATAAAGGAGCCTCCCGCCTCTATCTCCATCTTCCGCCTGCCTAGTGCATCCTCCGATAAGCGTGGCATACGTAATATCTACAGTAAGACCCATTATCCACCATCATTCGCTTCATATCCACCGAACCCACTTCAAGCAGCCAAGACCAATGATCCTCGTATGCTTCGATGACTTCCAAGGGTAATCTTCATCAAGAAAGGAGATTACCAGATTCAATAAGGTCTGCTGCCCGGAGGGTACCCGCCACCGATACGACCGAATCCAAGTAACTTCTGCTTTTTTTTCCAACGAAGTTTGCCGTAAGTACCCCTGATGATGACATCTATCACATGCCTCGCAGTCGCTCCTTGAGCCGCAACGCTTTTTAATCGGGTTGAGCTGCCGAACAGTCCTCTCCGTCTCATTGTTGATTAGTTCTCGCAACCACATACCAATTAAAGCCCCACCTTGACCTTTTTTTTCAATAAAGTCTTTCAAACTAGCATACTGTCAGATCGTGACCCAAGCTTGATGGTAATCACAATACTTACGAGAATTCCCTTTTCCTAGCTTAATGTTATCTCGAGGTGGCTCAAGATAGGTCGATTCTTAATCGATCCAAGATAATGTTTCATGTCTGTGGTTGAGTGTCAGGTACGCCCTATTCACTCTTCAATGGCGAGCGACGAAACGCCCTCCACCCTCGCCTCCAATTATTATATTTTTCGACCACCCTCAGAAGCGCTTTTTATTCCTTCATTCTTCTTCTCGGTCTCCCATCGGCTCGTTCCCGATCTGCTCCTCTTGCTTTGGCCTCAAGAAGGACGCTTGAGGTCGCCCATGGCTTCCTCCACCACGATATAGCCTTCAAATTGTCAAAGGCTTCAACGAGACTCTTCGGGTGATGAAACATTAACTTCTTCACCAACTTCTCCGATTCGACCAGATCTAACCCATTCTCAAATAAATTAACAACATTGTAGATCGCTCAGTGTCTGCTACTCGGCCGATCGCTTCACTTAACCGCTTCACATATCGCCCAAAGACTCATTCAATACTGTCAAACCCGAGCCAACGAACCAGCTGGTTTTCCCTTCTTTTGTTGCTCCCGGCCGAGCATGAAATTTATCGCATACGTCCGCCAAGATGAAATCAATCCGAGGGCAAAGTCCCCATCCACCGCCGCATCCTTTCCGAAAGGCCAGGACAAAAGTATGACACTTAGCAAAGATCGCTAAAGTCATAATAATCCATCACGGCCGAACGCTCGACTCAGGGTCGTAGGGATCCCCCGATCCATCATAACTTTCGATATGGGCAACTTCGGTGGGGTCACTTTTTCTTTAAGAATCTCCGCGAAAAAGGGGATGCCTTCTTTCCCAAGTATCCTTCATTTTTGTACTTTCTAAAAGTCGCTCAAGTTCTTTAACTCTTTAACCGTATACTCCACACCTTCCGTCGAGATGATGCTTTTTTTCCGGTGACTCTTCCTCCTCCGAAAGGACCGGTTTTTTTTCAATGAGCCTCCAACTTTAGAAGGACTTTTCCGACGGCGAAGGTCCACAGTGGGTGTACCTCAAGAGACTCTCGAGAGTACGATCTCCAGATATACTTCGCTCTCGAACTCTCTGCACTATGGTGAGAATGTGCAACAACAAGTGCTTTCTTTGTGGTCTCAGAGTGCGATCTCCGGATCGACCTCTTCGTTTTTTCGACCGCCTTCCTTAGAATCGACAGGTGATGTGCCCTCTTCGATCTTTTGAGGAGTAGGGCTTCGGATCTTCTTCTTCTCGAAGTTCGCCCAGACTCTCATCCCCGAATGAATGTGTTCTTTCCCACTTCGATGTCCTCGCTTCTTCTGACCGATCATAATCGAACTCTTCGTCCCTCAACTCGCCATCCGAGCCATCCGCCACCTTATATCCTGTCGCCGCTTCACAAGTACTTCCATAGCTCTATCCGCTTCATCCGCCATCTTAGCCAATCGTGAGGCCTTTTTTCGTCTCCGGTCATCTCTTGTGATCGAAGTTCTAGGCGAGGTGCCTTCTACTCGCTTCCAACCACGGCTGCATCTTTTCTCCTCCATCGGGAAGACTAGCTTACGCTTAGCTTTGCCCACCGCCTTCTACCGAAAAATCTTCATGTGATCGCTTGACGTCGCTCGGCATGAACACTTATCACTTTGGCCCCAAACGATCCTCGATGACACTCGTGGTACCGATTCACCGGCAAATCTACCGTTTTTCGTGTGTAGGTGTTCTACTTTTCACCATGAATACCGACGAGAACAAACACAAATCAGATTGAAAAATACTCAGACACTAGAACTCACCTCCTTCTAGCGCCAATGTTAACGCCAAGATCTTTCTCCACGCCCCAATCACCAAGACGCGTCCGATATCCCCATACTCAACAAGTCAACACTAAAAGCTTCGACTACCGACCGCCGGGGATAGCTCCTGCATGAGAGTCAAGATTTGCGATCACAAGGTTAACAATGGAGGAAAATAATGTCTAATGCCCGAGAGAGAATAATAATATGATCAGGTGTAATGTTTTGTTACTTACCTCTTTTGTGATCCTAGCCCCATACGCATCTACTCCAATCTCTGCCACTGCTCCACCCATCACCTCCCCGACACCTTTTCCCCACTCCCTATCCATTTCAAATTAAAGTATGTAGCCTACTTCCTCACCGCTACCACTCTTTGCCACCGCCATTATCCGAGTCCCATCCTCATTAATGCCATGCAGAAGGTGGCGTATATAGTAGTCAACTATTATTTGGCATAATGATTACCTGGCCAAAGTCAAGTTAAGTGGCAATTTGATAATGGGCCAATTCAATGACTAAGCCCAAATAACTAAAATGACCCAAACGACCGGATCCAACCGAAAAGGACCCAACGAAATAATCAAGTAATCGGGCCCAAATCATTCTGGACCAATCAGACAAGAGTAACATAATCCATAGGATCCAAGGAGGAGCCCATTGATATTTAAAGTCCAATAAGGAAAAGGATTATGGCCCAACAATAACCAAGCAAACAACGGCATCTTCACCCACACTACTATCATCATCACCGCACCACCGAAATGACAAAACAAACATTCAGGAGATATTCCAATCGAATTTGAGAATTCTATTCAATAATTCTTGATAAAGAGAACAAGAAACTCTAAAAATATATCTCCAATGGTATTTGATGAAATATTCAAAGCAAAAAAACACTAAGAAAAAATCAGATCTATTCCAACATCGATCGATCAGTCCTCGAGAAGTCGATGAAGAATCCGGCCTCGATCTCAGGTCCCCATTTGTTCTATCACTATCATATTGATAGAAAAACTAACCCAAATTTGTCTCCTCTTTCCTCTTCACATCGGATAAAATTTTTTGGTAAAAATCTTGATCTTCATCAATGTGCATCTCAGACTTACAAACAGGCAAGACCCATGAATCTTTAGCCAACGCTTCACACACCCACCATGAAATTTATGCATATCACGCACTCCTCCCCTCTTTCGTTTCCACACTTGGCATGGCCTCAATTGAAGCTTTTGAGGCCTAAGAAATGATCGCCTTTACTCGTGATAGTATGATCCGATCACGGGGGTACTGCTTCTCGCGAATCTTCATCCGGGGCTATTTATATTTGGGTCAGTCCTAAGACGATGGAATTCTATTCAATGATTCTATTACAATTCTATCCAATCAATCATTTTGACAAAGAGAACAAGAAACCTCTCACCGCCTCCCCAAGGGATCTAGTAAAGCCACAATTTTGATTCAATCGATCGATGTTTTAATTGTTCAACCTTGATAATATATAACTCCTAAAAGATATCAAGAATAAGAGTAAACCTTGCACTTTGACAACCCTTTTACATATCCCAACCATCGGATTCTCGACTTTCATAGAGAATAACAGAAAACCCAAAGCAAACCTCCAAACGATCCAACAATCATATTAAACACGCGATCCGAATACTCAAAATCGGAAAATCGCACCAACCTATATTCCTCGCCCAAGATCAAATGCAACAATCAAGCTACCAATTTAAAACAAACTGTTGAAATACATGTATACGCATATATCGTGAGGAAAGAGATCAATTGATGGTAAAGATTCTCAATTTCATTAAAATACTTCAATTACAACTTCTAAATTGCTACAACAAGAAACCGACATACGATACCCCAACGCTTCTTTATACCAAAACCCTAACCAACCAGACACTTGCAGAACACTTCACAATCAAGCACGCCACCCCTAATACGACGCAAAAGTCGGATATCCTTAGGCATGATCACACACGCCATGTGAATGGCACACAAATTAGTGTCCTCAAATGTTTAACGAACGGTAGCCTCCGCAACATCTCAAAGGGCAAAATACATGACGAGCTCTAGAATCGAGATCGGTCTCAAGTCCCGAGCGATTTCACCATGAGGCAATCGAAGGGAAGAAGAACATGTATGAGGAACTCAATTGATTTAGGGTACTTTCTCGATTTCCGCACCGGGCCGATATTCTCATATATCTCTCAGATTCGTAAATGGGAGGAAGTCGGTGAAGATAAGATATGAAAAAGACTTAAATATCGCTCA
The DNA here is from genome assembly GCA_020205615.1 of Panax quinquefolius. Classification (NCBI taxonomy): domain Eukaryota; kingdom Viridiplantae; phylum Streptophyta; class Magnoliopsida; order Apiales; family Araliaceae; genus Panax; species Panax quinquefolius. The sequence continues at coordinate 34,147,090 of CM035162.1, read as the reverse complement.
GATCCACGCTAGAGATTTTTGAATTTCATAAAAATGACCTCTATAAATCATAAAAAAGTGTTTTTTGTTCAAGAAAAGTAAAGTTTGGGGTGTATTTAGATACCTTTTTCATTTTGGGGTAAAAAAATCAACAAATGACGTAAAGTTTGGGGTGCATTTTGTCTTTATTCTATTATCTACCCCTACACATCCCAATCCTGCATCTCAAATCAATTTCTCAAAGTTAAAGATATCAGAAGACCCCAAATTTTATGAAATAAAAGTATTCAATTTTTCTTATAATTATTTTCAAGAATGGTTAAATTGATAAAAGTTAAAGTTAAGGGTGATATATGAATTTTTTTTTAAATAATACAGCAAGTGGTTATAAAATATTCATCATTGTTTGGGAATATTCGTTTCGTCGTGAAATATTCTTTCAATGGGAATATTCGTGACGACTAAGCAAAATTTTTTATGGGCCCCATAATGTAATAACTCATTGATGAAGAAAAACGATAAATTTGAGTTTTTATAAATAACTACAGAATTGTTATCAAGTAACACTATTGAATACCCGGCCGGTAAAGTAAAGTAATACGCGTTGTTGCAACAAAGAAGACACTCAGATTGCACAAAAGATTTTTGAATTATTGATTCTTACGTGAAAAAGCACTACTCAATAATTGTTATAGTAATTATCGCTCAATATTTTATTTTATCAATCAATAATAGTCATATTGATATTTTATATTATTGTTGTTTCAATAATTGTCACCGCATACAAGATTCCATTATCGATCAATAATTCATATTATTTGAATAATATTATTAGATAGCATTATTGGCAATGTCTAGAAAGTTCACAAAGAGAGGTTTGGTCACCTAATTGCGCCGCCAAGAAGGAGAAATCTTATCTGAAAGTCCCTTTTCCCGGAACCGTCTCGTCACATTATCATGGATTCTCAGAATATTATTTATGAATAATTAATTATTGATTTATATGGTAATGAAATATTTATTTGATATGGATATAAATGATGGATTTATTTATGTGGTTATAAATGAAGGAATTAATGTTGAGGTATTTTATCAAGATTTTGCCTGATCGAGGTATTAAAAGATCAAGACTATGTTCTTACAACTTCTATTGTGTGAGTTATAATTTTTAATCCGACCGTTGATTGTTTTGATTTTTAGATATGTTATACATATATAAGTTGAGTATATGCTTACAAATTTTGAACCGCTAAAAAGAACGGTAATAATTTGTTATGAATTTTAAGATGTGACCGATTCAAAATTAGGTTTATAAAAGATTTTGTGAAAATTCTAGAAATGGGTGGGCCCCACTTTTGGTTGTTGAGGAAGATTGTCGATTTTTATGGGTGGAATAAGAGTGTGTAAAGCCATCGTGTTACACTTCAAGTCCGCTTTCTAAGGCTTAACAACATTTTCTTATAAATAGAGGGCTGTTGTAATTAAAAATTACACCGTAATTCATAATTTTTCTTTTTCTCTCTAGATTATCGAGTGTATTTTGTGAGTATTTAGATACTTGGTGAGTTGCTATTCATCGCTGCAAGTTTTCTTCAATATTATCCGATATCCAATGTAAGTGTCGCTTTTGAGATAAGTGGATAAGTAGTGGATATTAAGGGATGTTATATTCTTTATAATGATGTTATTCTTCAATATCATTATAATCGATATATTGGTATGGATCTTATCAGGGAATTTCTACTTTTTTGAGTCGTCCGTAATACTTTATTCACGATATGCGATACTTATTCATGATATGACACTATTTACGATATGACATTATTTACGATACTATACTATGTATTTAATACGGAGTAATTATTCACGAGTTACTATTCATGAGTTATTATTCACGAAGTTACTATTCATGAGTTACTATTCACGACTTACTATTCACGGCACTAATCACGAAAAAAAATTGGTTTTTTTTTTCGACCAAATTATCGCTGATTTATGATTGTCGCTTCTTGAAAAAAATATGCGCTTGTCGATCATATTATTTTTATTATCATATATAACATTTTTATAACCCCGATGTTGAATTTCTTTTCACTTGAGTGTAAGGATGGGTAGATTATCGGTATGATGGTGACTATGGGTTCTCTTCGCCAAGAGTGCAAAGTCAATTGTTGATCGGTATGATCACTTACCATCAAATTTACAATCAATATCTTTAACTTAGATGCAAAGGTGAATCGATCAACATGGTTATAATTATTGTTTATATAAATTCCGAAATGATTATATATTTCTTCGAGATATTAATATATTTGGCATGTAGTGCAAATATGAACTGCTGAGGAATAACTTTCTTGCCCAGAAGTATGTGATGAATTGTTGATGAATATCTTCGCCCAGAGTGCAAAAGATGACTGTTGTTGAATATCTTTGACCAAGAGTGCAAAGATGAACTGCTGACTCAATATATTCGGTCGTAGTGCAAGATGAAGTTATTAGATGATTATGAACATGAATCGTGATTTGGTATAACCATGATCTTTGATGTTTCGTGTAAAGACATGTGATGAAAATTATCTTCGTCCCGGATGCTAAGAGGAATTTAGAATTACAATTATGATTATGAGTTATTCATATAATTGTGGAAAAGAACCATTGATTGATGTTACAGTGGATAAAACATTGTCAGTGGATTTTTAACACGGAGAAGATAATAGATTTTATGGTCTATTCGACTCTTCTAATGGATCGCTTCGTTCACCGCAACTATGGTTGAAAAGTTTTATCATCTACCATATGTTCTAAATTTCCGATTTATTACCGATGAAGGTTATTGATAATTTATTTATCTTTAGTCATGATATTCTTTATCGAGCTAGTCAGGCTTCACCCTTTTGCTTTTACAATTCCTTTCGTGTAATAAGAGTGTAGTCTGGGTCGAGCGGGATAACAGGAATAGAACTCATGGTCTATAGTCATTGAGGTTCTCCCTAAATAGTATGAAAATAATTTTATTAAGACTTTAGATAAGTGTGTCGATTATATACGCCATTTGATATTTAATTTTGCGAACCGAATAGGTGACGTGAACTCAACTTTGAAAGGGTGTTTTGCCACTATCATACAAGATATCTAATGACATACAAACTCGTGTTATCATAAGATAGTGGTTGTGCACATTCATCATGAGTATATCTACGAAAGCACTACCTATATAATCTTGGTGTTTGTTTGGAGTATAATTCTCAATTAGAGACAAGTGAGATAATTATATGTCAAGAGAAGACTCACCATCGGAAAGAAGATGATAGTAATCTTCTCGCTTTTCTTTGGGGTCTATCAATCAACCAAGGATAATTCCGCCGGGCATATGATATCTATCATAACCTGACGCACGGCCTCCTCATGTAACGGTGGTTTTTCTTGAGCACTTTCCAAAGATTCTAATTTCTAAAACAGCTTTTTTGATCTGTACTTTTATGTAAGGTGTCATTGTGACGCATATCCAAGGTCGGACATGAGTCATGCTTGGTATATATTTGTATCAAAACTCATAGCATTTATGTTGTTGTATTTTGCACAACAATTGTTGTAATAAAGTTATAGCTTGTTTTCTCAGACTATGTATTCATGCACTTTCAGAATGGGTTAGATGGAATGGACCTATTTTGGGGTTGTCACATTTGGTATCGTAGCTTAGGGATATGATCTCCATGAGATCCTGGATTAGAACTAGAAGGGAGAGACGAGTAATATCCTTCGCTAGTGTGTGTCCTACCTAAGCTCAATTTTCTTACTTAAGTTAACAAATCAGGATATGTCAATTAACCTTTGTTTTAAAGCTGTATTCTAGAATGATATGTGAAATACAAGAGATGAGCAATGGAGAAATCATGATGACAGGGAAGATGAAATCTGAAATGAAAGTAAGGTATAGTTTTAGTCTCTATGGATAATTATATAGTTTTGTGGTTGGCTACATATGTTAATGAAACAAGGAGGAACATATCTAGAAGTTGATTGTGATTCATGATAGCTACTTCAGAGTTATGATGGAAATTTAGATTGATGAAGAAAGCAAACATCTTCCTATTCAAGACACGCCTTGTTTGTAAAATGTTTTTTAGTATGATGTTATGGAGAAATGACTTTTAGGGGAGTTTATGTAGCATTTAATTTTATTTCGAGTTTGGCTGCAGAAAGCGCATAAAGTTTAGGGTCAGAATAAATGCTTAGGTGGTGTGTTATGTTTTCAATCTGATTTGCTTGATCTTATCGCTTATAATAATTGATTATAACACATGCATTTAAGTCTCATTTAATCATGGAAATTGGATTCTCGATGGTATTGTTACATACATGTATACTGAAATACCGGTTTTGTTGATTGAACATCTTTGCATGGTAGGGCAGTAGATATAAAATATAGCAGGAGGCCTAATTATTATGAAAGCTCGCTGTTGTCGACGTGCTCATTAACTCCTATGTGTCCGCCTTCACGACGGGAAGAAATGGATCCTAAGAAACTACTTTTATTCGTATTTCCATGGAAATTGATTAGTCCATAATCTTTTTTCTCGCATGAAGTATAAGAATTTATATTGCCAATGAAGTTTATTTTTTGATCGTTGTGTTAACGGCCTTTCTATGTTTGTATTATTTCGGTGAATATTGGATATATTACATGCATTACTTCATACGAGAGTACTAATTTTAGTCTATCCGATATGTCGCTAATTGTTGCTATATGTCGGTTCATCGCTAGCTGTCATTGGCCTTCCTCGCTTAGTTTTCGCCCGTCATTGTCATTGTCTACCGCTAATCTTGTTGTTGCTTTGTTAAGTCATAAATTTGTTAAGTAGATTAATTTCAAAGGATCCGCCGATGAGACAATTAATTTTGTTGGCTTGTTGTCACCGATTTGGCACGATTTTGGACGCTTAATTTGGCTTGCTTTGTTAAGTCATAAATTTCATGTCGGCTTTTGTTGTTGTCACCGACAACATTTGTTAAACAGTAACATGTCAGGTTGATGATATTTCGTTATTATCCTAATAATTCAAATTACAATTCTAAATTCTAAGATTCTAGAATTCGGTTTTTTCAAATTTCGTTGTTATTTTGATAGTGAAATTACCAATAATTCGGTTTTCGATTATAATCGAATAGCTTATTCGGTTCGGTTATAACCGAATGATCACTCCTAGCATCCACCATTAGTTTTCTTTTAGTCATCCCCTGGTGATCATCGAAAAGATTATACATACATATATATATATAGTACTTGGTATTATGTCTTTAAGACAATTATGCCCTTCCTACGGTACTCAGAGTTGATAGCATTTGTCTTCCAAGATACAATGACAATGTATACTTTAGCAGCACTACAAAAAGTATACTCTACGAACCAAAGAAATGTTCTGACTCTCTCAAAAGTAACTAAGAAAATGATGAAGAAATAAAGACTAGAATGATCTATTATGCTTGAATACTAGAGAAATGAATGAACTGAATGGGTTGCCCTCATCTATTTATAGGAGGAGGTCAGTGACCTTCTAATCGATTACTTAGCACTTGAAAAGGCACGGGATGCTTTTGAAAAAGCATGGCATGGCAACCTTTGGTCAAAACGACGTAGTTTTGATCTTTTGCAGAATAGGCGCATCTAAATAAAATAAAAAAATTTAAATAAATTTTGTCCACAAAATTATATACAAGGACCCAAACCTAGACCCACGAACCACATGCCCGAGCCGCCGATGCGCATGTGGGTTCAAACCAAGTCTTGACTAGGTCCTCTCCCTTCCACAAAAATGGAGTGCCCCTTGGAGCCCAAACTTAAGAGCAATTTTTTTGTATGTAAACACATTAAGATTTGAGTTCTTAACCGATGTAGGACTTGACTTTTCCCACATGTATTTATTATCATTTATCATTTTCAAGGGTGATATTTTGAAGTTAATATCTCATTCATTATTTTATGGATTTGAGCTTTCAAATACTTAATTTAATCTACTCATGTAGTAGAACATATTAATATATAAAATTATTACAAATAATTAATGACACCCACATTAATTTTAGCCTCAAATTCTAACATCTTACAAACCACGCACACTATGTAATCCCGCTAAAAGGATAATAAGATAATACTGCTTGTTTGTTTCACCTAGTTGATTTGCAAAAATTCTAAAGTCAAACTATGATGTGATTTTATTTTAATGTTTAAGATAACAATTTTGTACTAAGCAAGACTATTTGAGTAGTTTACAAGATTAAGCATCAGATTAATTAAATCAAATAATTTTGTGTTCTAGATATATATATATATATATATATATATATATAGTATCCATCTACAAAGAACCTATTGTTGGGAGAACTTTCAGTTTAGCCGCCACAAATCAGAAGCGCTTATAAAAAAAATAAAATTGTCTAAGGCCTAAGACAGATATACTAATGGGCCAAAAGGGTTGCTTCCTAAACACCAAATTCTGTCGTGGATGGAATCCCCTATATATATATATATATATATATATATATATATATATATATATATATTTTGATCGTCACCGTGTGTGTGCCGCTAATCTCGAATAAAGAATCGTCACGGAAAGGTGTGTCAAGCTAATCGAATAAAGAATCGTCACGAGAGTGTGTCAATAATAAAGAATCGCTATACCGTAGATGTCGTGCAAATGGGTCTCTGGCATCTCAAGGTTGATGGTGCCGAGGGATCGTGATGCACTCATCATCTTCGCAAATCGCTAACCGAGTCATTCCGGGAAGAAGTTGAGGAATGCCTGTGAGGCTTCTTCGTAACTCATCAATTCTTTTATCGAGGGCTCGAGCAATAAGTTTTAACTCACTACCGAGCAATCTTTGAAATCGTAAATGCTACGGAATGTGGAGGATCCTCAGTAGGACTGGTTTTTGACTTAGATTCTTTTGAAATCTTTTTCGACTTGAGGAAAAGGGTTCTAAAGGAATGGCTTTAGAATCCTTAGCCGAATGACCGGGAATCGATCGGAATCGAATAGGGCAACAGAAATTTTGTTGAACCCGACTAATGATTCTCGTTAATCGCCGAACTTATCCCACCACTTGATGTAGAAAAAGCGGAAAGTCGAGGGAGTGGATCGTAGATAATCGCCAATTACTAGCAACAGAGGGTGGAGAAATACCGTATTGCCATTTGAGGATCCAGGAACTTTGTATTTACTTAATGAAGAGGAGAGTGAGAGGAATGTTCTCATTCTTTTGAATCCTGTTTACTATTATTAGCAAAATGGGTAACTTGGACCTTAAGGGGTTTTAAAGGAGGTCATAGGTAGAACCATGCCTATACCACCGTAGGACGAACCAATAAGGGATTGGACTTTTGAATTTATGATCGAACCTAATAAACCAGAATGATTATGACTCGCTCGATGAAGGAGAACCTTATACCAAAGCGATAATGTTTTAAAAATGTTTTGCAGACTGATATATATATATATATATATATATATATATATATATATATATATATATCATTATTTCTTTTTCATTTCAGGTGAATTTCAAGGAGGTTGCAGTATGGTTTTGCTCAGTGCATCATAATTTACAATTGATCATGGCAGCTTCATTTTCACCGAATATGCTCATTTGATTCATAAATCAATATTATTATTACTGCATGGATTCTCCTTGTAATTTCATCATTCTCTCGGTTGACTTCTTACTTAACAAATAACAATGGCATGAAATATACTCAAGAAATATTAGCTAGCCATCTTCTTTTTGAGATGAACACATTACATTAATATTTGTATATGAAAAACATGTGCTTATACATACCCTTTCAAGATTCTTATCATCATAACTGAAATTTAAAGGACAAGAAAATTCTCAAAAGTAGTATATGAAAAAGCCTGAAGTGAAATAAAATGCATCAAGAAAGGCTTGCTGAGAATGCAAAATTAAAGATTACATATAAGATCATCAATGGAAATTCGCATTCGTCTTGTAAGTCATTCCTACGCTCCAGTTTGGAGGAGCCGCATTCCAGGCGATAATTGTCTCTCTGGAAGTGTATGAAGTGAGCTTGAAAGAAAGAGCCTGACCTTTCAGGGTTGCAAATGCCTGGTATGAAGCACCCCAGTTATGGCTCATGCTAATCCACCCTGTTTTGCTTCCCTTCACCCACATGTTTGCAATGTCACCTCCTCCGGCTACATTCATCACATACACCAACAGCCAGTAACCATTTCCTTGGAATGAGAACCGTAGCCCACCTTTCTTGATGCACACTACTCTGCAATATTTAACCACTAGTAATTTTTAGTACAAACTGCATATAGATGCTAACTCGACTAGCTACCACATCTTAAGTCCTCTACGTACTTTTTTTTTGTCACAAAAATTATAGGTAATTAGACAAAACATATCCTGATTCCAAACAATTTAAAAGGACAGTTCATTTGATGGTCTATAGAAATGAGTTGTATTTGTGTAACAGAGTTACATTTTAGATGACATTTGTTATACAAATGCAACTCATTTTAATATAGTTCTGCTCAAATGGATTGTGTAATTTGAAGGACTGAATCCAAATTCAGGCTGATCTACCTGCGGTATGTGACTGGGACAATGCCAGCCTTCCACTGCGCAATCTTCATGAAGGCAGGCTTGGCCATGTCAAAGTGGGTTCGGGGCGGATTGCACCAACCACCATTGTTGGAGTCTTTAGACCAGTTAGGTGGGCAAATGTTGGTGGCAGTCACGGTGGTGAAAGGTGACCCTTTGTAGCACCAAGGAGAACCAACACACTTTATCTGATAACAAGTCCCACATGCATATCCATTTTTAAATAAAGTTGAGCTCAGTGCTGCTGTATCTACCCCATAACCATTAGTGAACAAGTTTCCATAGCCACACGCTCCTCCTGCAAACCCAAATAAGACATATTATACAATTACTACAATGACAAAAATATCAAACACATGAAAATTGACCACATTTGTTACGACCGAGTCTATACTATAAATACACCTTTCACCCGATTTCCCCCATTTATATTTAGCGATACAACAATAATCTTCACAAATTGGTATTATTGACACGCACCCATGGTTGCAGAGGCAGACTCGTCTCCATAAAATGTGGCGTGGGCGGTGTACCATGGGCTAGGCCGATAAACGGGTGCAGAAGCAGCGAATGATTTACATAAGATAACTAACAATGCCATTATTGACAAGTTGAAGCTCGATGAATGAAGGAAATTAGAAGCCATTGGCTATTATTAGCATATAAGTTGTGAAGAAATCACAATGCCAATTGACTTGTACATGTAATCCTTATATATACATATATCAGCAGAATGCAAATGGAGGTTATTCCCTTCGTGACTATCACAAAGATGTTTGTCTTAAAAGTCAAAATGCAGGCTTTTCAAATGAACGTTGCATTAATTTAAAAGTCTTGCACCACGTAGTTGTTAGGGGAGGATAATTGACACTGAATGAAATGAGGGACGACGTGCAGGCAGGTATGTATATGACATGATATATATAGGAGTATACTCTGCCGGAACTATTTATTGCATGACCGGAGGGGACCCTGGCTCCACCCCATTTTTTTTATATACATACATATATATATATATATATATATATATATATATATATATATATATATGTCAGATCAAAAGATTCTCCTTAATAAGATTCCTCCTAATAAGATTCTTTTATTAAAATTAGCTTTGAGGACGCTTGCGGCATTTTGTAAATACAATGCCACCGCGTATTTACAAAAAATGTCACCGTGTCCCTCCAAAACGACGTAGTTTTAATAAAAGAATGTTATTTAAGGAGGAATGTTATTTAAGAATAATGTTTTTGATCCTTACCGTATATATATATATATATGAGTAATAATTCATAGTATGTATTTGTTATGAATTAAGTAAAAAAAACATCATCCGCTATAGTAACGAACGCTAATCAAAATAAATATTCGACTAGGATTTATGGTTTATTAACTAGGTAACCTTATTAACCATTGTGACACCCCCAAAATAGGTCCACACAACTCATTCTGAGTCGCCAAATACATGGTACAGAAAACAACTACAACTTCATTATTACAATTGTCGTGTAAAATACGACAACAAATATACTGTGAGTTTAAATACAAATATTATCTTCTAGACAATATTCACACTCAAATAAGTCCTCATTAAAATTATTGATACACTATTTTACAAAACAGTGAAACTACTAAAACAACTGCCATGAAATATCACTCCACACTCCGACTAGTTTCCGCTATATTCTCGATTCTTGAGAAGAAAAATATAACAAAAAGAAAAAGGGTGAGCTCAACTAGCCCAGTAAAGAATATTATGACTAAGATAATATAGGACAAATTATCGTTAGCCTTCAATAAACCAGATAAATATAATGGATAACAAGTTTTAGATCAATATTCGCGCGAAAATAACAATTCATTATAAGAGTTAAGTAGATAATGAAATATACTGTCTTCTAAGATTTAAAAGTCCATCACTGTAACATCAATCAATATACATCTTGAATCAAATATTCATCTTTACACTACATGCCAAAGATATTCATTTGTATTACCAGTTGGTCATGTTCATCTCAACACCTGTCCATCTTTGCAATACGTACAAAGATATTCATCGTAAATCATTCATCTTTAGACTACAGCCAAAGATATTCAAATATATCACCATTTAGGACCGAGGATGATGAAAAATATCTTTAAAAAAATGAATTCAAAGAGATAAAAGAACAAAGATTAGGAATCGTGATTTGATTTATCCAAGTTCAAAATACTCCATAATAATCAATCAGGAGCGTAATTCAAGAATGAATATCAAAACACTGGATACAATCAAAGATAATAACCATAATAGACAACTTGGACAAAGAAAAAAATTTAATTTTTCTCGTGAATAATGTCGATACGTGAATAAGAACCTCGACTTTAAAAAAGTAAAAATTTCACACACAAAAATCATACTTTGTGAATCGTACTCGTGAATAGTACCGTATATGTGAACAATAATCTCGACACGAAAAGGTAGAAATTTCATAATAAAATTCATACCAATATTTTGATATAATGATATGGAAAGAAATAACATCATTTACGAAGAAAATAGCATCCATTACCTCAAAAGAATAGTACTTCTGGCTGAAATATCAGATATAATGCTGAAAAAAACTTGCACTGTTTATCAACTTTCAAAGTATCTAAATACTCACAAAAATACGCTCGATATTATAAAGAAAGAAACTTCTGATTCTGGTGTGCACCCTATTTATAGAAAAATGTCATAACGCCATGTTAGACAAAATGAATGGATAGCATGCTATGTTGGAAAAATAATTCCCACACGTTGCAGCACACCACACTTGAAATTTCAGTATTTTTCCACAAAATACAAAAGTGGGGCCCACCCATATTTTTAATTAAAAATATTTATTTCTAAAACTTCAATAATTCATAATAAATAGCCTTTTATCAGAAAAATACGAACCTTATGTCCATTTCATATAAAATTTAATTCTCTACAATTTTGTAGAAGAAAATTTTTCTAAATTCCAAACAGAAAATAACCGAAATTCACATACGGATGATTTTTAATACCTCCATTCCGACAAAATATTGATAAAATACCTCAGCATTAATTCTTTTATTTATATTCACATAAAGTAAATATTTTTTTATCATATAAATCAATAATTAATTATTCACAAATAATATTACAGAATTACAATAATGACAATCAGGTCGTTCCCAAGAAAGAGGAGGTTTTCCGATAAGGATTTCTCTTTACTGCTCAAGGCGCGCAATTTAAGCCGACCAAACTCCTTTCTTGTATGTAACTTCCTTGTATATCATTAATAATGCTATCTAATAATATTATTCAAATAATATGAATTATTGATCCGATAATACCGCGCAAAGACAATTATTAAATTAACAATAATATAAAATATCAACGTAGCAAATTATCAATCAATAAAATAAAATATCGAATAATAATTATCGTAATAATTATCGAAAGTAAGTTCTTCTTACGTAAGAATCAATAATCTAAAAATACGTAACATCAGATTCTATCGCGCAACCACGCCAGATTATCAGTACTTTTTAACCACCATGTATTTCAATAATATTAATCTTAGAATAACTACGCTGTTATTTATAAAAAAAAACTCATACTTGTCGTTTTCTTCATTTTTTGTTATGGGGCCCACTAATGGTTATACTGGTCGCAGCATTTAATATTCTCCGACAACAAGAATATTTCACGACCAAACGAATATTTTCCGACAACAATAAATATTTTATAACCACTTGCTTATTTTGTAAAATTTGCACATTTCACTCATAACCAAAGCATTATATTAAATTAACACCTTATTATTTTAAAATAATGAATAGAGAAAATTCAAACTTATTTATAAAAAATTGGGGTCTTACAACCACCCTAATTAATAAAGTCGAAACACTTATTTTAATTGACGTCCGTTACAAATTGTAGCGGATGATATGTGTTTTTTTTACCTTATGGTCATTCTTTTTTTGTTTTCAAGTACATAGATGGTGTATATCTTATAAGAATTCTCATATATATATATATACGGAAAAATGATATACACAAATACAGAAGACATAAATACCTATGATGCGATTTAAGACAACCGTCTAATCGTCAGGCCAGATATTCTAGTCTCTGCCATCATAATATTTCAAAAAATTATCGCCAACATGACTGTACTATATATATATATATATATATATATATATATATATATATATATATATATATACTTTCAGATTTACAAAGTTGTCATTTCATAAAAAATAATAATTACATGTACAAGTACTAATAATTTACCTTATACTCAGCTCCCATTTATTGTTTATTATTAGAACCACAAAATACAGAAGACGCAAATACCTATCGCTAAGAACAATACAACCGTCTAAACCATCGCCAGATATTCTGGTCTATGGCGATGGTTGAACCGTCACCATAGTCCAAAAAAATTGTCGTAATAAAGACGACTATGTATTATTACACAAATGAATATATATATATATATATATATATATATATATATATATATATATATATATATATGGTTTCCAGATTTACAAAATTTTCATTTCATAAAAATAATAATTACATGTATAAGTACTAATAATTTACCTTATACTCGGCTCCCATTTATTGTTCACACAACACAACCACAATGATCACTTCTCTCTTCTTTCATAATTGCTTTCAAATGGAGATTTTGGCCATTTGCTCTAATTCCTAACCTTTTTTTACTTCTTATATTTATTAATCAATTATTCCTCCGTTTCAGATAAAAAATTTTATTTAATTTTAATCCTAAATAATTTATGATATTAATTGTACCAAAAAGCCTAAATAAATTCACATTAACTTTGGAATTTTAGAATTTACAAATTTACTTAGAAAAAAATCATTTTTTTTGGAACGGAGAGTAAAAATAAGCAATATCTATTATTTCATTCAAATACATGTGCTTTTGATTTGAATAAATCCTATGGTTAAAATTATTCTTCTTATTTGATTTTTAAAATTTGTTGATGGAAAAAAATCAACATTTAATCCTAGGAACATATTTATAGCTGCTTCTATGAGAATTTAGCTGCATCAGATAAGCAATATAGTGAAAATAAGGGATTAGATTCCTTCCTTATTTAAACAATAAGTACATAGCACATTAGCAAAAATCAAAATAATGGCAATGAGAAGATTAAATTTTATATATTTTTGTTAGATAAAATGGATATCACTAGCAGCTTAAATTATACAAGTAAAGATGTAAAACCATATAGACTAGAAGATCCTCAACTTCTTCTGGTCTGCTCAAAAAGCCTGTATGAGGTATACATATAAACAGACAGACATAAACCATCATTCACTTGTGACACAACAGCCAGATACAAAATTCCAATTAGGAACCAGAATTTGAGTTTCTTCTAATGTACATATATATATGCATGTATTACAAATCTCGCCATGCAACTTCTGTATAACCACTTATAAGCACCACTTGTATGATTCTTTGATTCTGCATTCAGTAATTTCAACTTGTTATTCATAATAAATTAATAACAACTGAAAAGCTTCCACTTAGAAAGCCAAGTGAATAGCCTCTAGTCCAACCACTGTCCATAGGAGGATTAAACCGTCATTATTTGACAAATAAAACAACTTCCGAGCCTTAGAGGACTATATAATATAAAATAAAATACCTTCCGGGGTCTTAGGCCCGCCCGGAAGGCACTGTGTGCTTTTAATTTCATGGAGTCCTTCTGGGGGTTCAAGGCCCTAAAGGATTTAATTTGATTTTAAAATCAGCCAATTTACGGTGCAAAAATGCACTTTTTCATATAAAAGTCTTCCGGAACTAAAAGTTGTCTTTCCGGGCCTTTAAGACCCGGAAGGGGTTTTATTCATCAAATAATGGCCGTTTGATCCTCCCTGTGGATTGGAGACAAATAGTGCCCATAGCTAATGCTAGCTATGGAACACTCCCCATATATACATATATATATAGTGTAAGAACTATAAGTCCACTGTCCACACTGTCTGCTCCCATAGTTCAAGATGAAAAAGTATAAATTTGAACAGGAACATATAGTAGTGAAGCAAGGTGAGGTAGGAACTGAACCTAAGCAAAGCAACAATAAGTCCTAAACTAATGTTGTCTAGCAAGTTCAACTTTGCATCCCTGATCGATAATTAAGTGTAACTAGAGAATAAACGAGTGACAAATACAAAACAAAATAATCCACCTAATATTACTAGTATATATGTTAGCTACTTCCATCATTTAATTTAAACTTATTATTACATGATGAAGATTATTTAGAAAATAAACTGCCACACTAAATTTCCAATATTGTAAATTAAGTGAACTACAAAGTGATGCCTTAATTGAGAAGAGCTTATAGCATAGATAGACTAGATACCTCAATCAAGCAGTGCTTCCTTCTGGCAGCGTTATCAAGCGTGTCCTTGAATCGTACACCAAAGGCGTCTCACAACTGAGGAAGAATGCTAAGAGTTAAAATTACCATAAAAGTTGATATCGCGTCATTGGTTAACAGTTAATAATCAATGGGACATAAAACACATCAAAAGATCAATAATTACGGTGAACGGCCACAAACTTACTTTGTGCACTTAATGGTGTTGGTTGAACCACCACTGGATATTGATAAAATGGTCCCAAAGAAAGAAGTGTTCTCTGTACCACAGTTCGGGCATGGACCCTAAAAGATTAATGTAATTCGTTAGTACCGAATTAAATACCCAAACTTTCATAATCTATAAAAACCTTACAAGTGATATTTGAAAATATTCTACCTTTAAGATCAAAAAGTCTTTCACAATGAAGTTTGTAAATGTTTGAGATAGCCACAATATAAGCGGGAAAGCAGCGAACCAGGTGAAGATAAAACTGAATGGCTCTGGAAGCTGTAGCACAAGAACTCACAAAATTTAATTGAATATGACTGAGGTGTATGTATGAGTATATATAGACACGCATATGCATATTAAATTTCGTAGAAATACATCACATTCATGTGATAACGAACTTTTTGCCTCACACATAATAGCTTTTACTTCACTTGTAGTTTGAAAAGCACAAACATATGTGCTGGGTGTGTGAAAGAGAGTAGCAGAGTTTTTAAGTCAGTTCAACAAAAATCAACGGTGGATAAACTAAGATAATTCAGAATTTAACCCCCCCCTCCATACCCTGTATGCAACAACAATTTTCTAAAACTGTATTCTTGATGCCTAGGAACCGTTTCAAGTTTCAAATATTTATTCAATGAAAAATGGCCTAAGAGTTGGAGAAATTGACAGCCAACTGTAGCTATAGCACATAAAAATTTGTATCACATCATCACTTTATATTTAAATGAAAAGGAAAAGATAAATAAATCTTCTTACCTCCAAGAGGTATGTGATCTCAAATCCAGTCAAGTCATCCAGGAAGAAAAACCTGTTAAAGCAGAAATTATACAAACACATAATAAGTTAATAACCTGCAGAGTTCTAGATGTTACAAAAAATAGATCCATACGTTAAAAGTTTTCCATCACATGCAGTCTATACAGATGACTATTGTTATACTAGGGGAAATGAATTCTTATACTATTGTTTGGAAGAGAGTACTAATATATAGGTATCTTCAGGACGGAGCATTCAAATTCATGGAGGCCTTTTTTCATTAAAGTAAATATAAGTCTGGAACTACAATCCATTGATCTCAGTTGAATTTATTGATGCCTTCTCAATTTTTTTATTTTTTTTTGCTTTTGTGCAATTGATTGATAAATTTCCTACCTTAATTGTATCAACTTTGTAATCTGGGAAACAACTTCCATTGATCTTAATATTTTTTTAGGTATCCATTTCATGTATGGGATGTACCAAGATAAGTCTGTAAAAAACGTTTTCTCAAATCTATAGACACAAAATGGACCGTCACATCCCTCTTGAGGCCAAAATGGTAAAAGTTGGTTTTTTAGTTGAACTACGAGAGACTATTGTACTTGGGAAGAACCGAGAATTTGAGGTGGTAACTACATAAAACAAGATCATCAAAGAGACAACCTAGAACAAAAGAACACAGAAGACTATGCTTAATCAAATTGTAAATCATTTACATATGTTAGTACACAGCTACTTACAATCCCAATGCAACCACAGCAGCAGGGACGTTCAACAGGAACATTTTGAGATAGTCAACATATAGATCACTGTACACCTACAAAAACATATATTAATAAGAACCAATATACCCATGCCCTTTTGCTAACCTATGCATCCACCCAAACATATCCATAAAGTTTAACATGAAGGTAGACAACTTTAAACAATTAATGCTAATCATAAGAACATCAACTATTTTTATATACCTTACGACTAAATAATCAAATCCATCAACAATTTTTGTAAATACCTTACAACTCAATAATTAAATCCTAATTCATGCCAAAATTTGCTGACAAGTCCGGAACTCAAAATACCAATTCACGCTCTGTAATCAGTTAACTTGTCTGACATAGATTCCGAAACTCTTTCGACAGTACTGCAAATGTGCAATTAATTCTGAACTCCTCATTGACATGAAATAACAAAAACTCAGATTACCCTACCCAAACAATGCCAATCGACTATATGAATTTTATTAACTGTAACAATATCATGGACGGTTGTAGACTATAGAAGTTAACTTGGGATACGAACATTTTTTTTAATAAGTAACCTGAGATGCAAACATAAGATTGAAATGTATTACAAGCTTAGCATTTTATGTTGCACCAGGCATAAACCCAGTGACATGATTGAAAGATACCATAAGATTGAAATGTGTTGGGGCACATTTCAGATGCATCTTAGGTGTAGAGAAGACCAGCATCTCAGTTTGTTGATAATCCCACATATGGCAGATACAAAGACATGAAAAAGTTTCACACCTTTTCTAAACTTTAGATATTTGTAGCATAGGCTTTGATGAAGTTATTTCAAAAAGGAGACTAAATTATGCAAATGAAAGACAGATAGAGAAGAGGAGACAGAGAGAGGGGAGAGGAAGAGAGAGACAGAGACTAACTTATGTAAATGAAAGACAGATTGAGAGAGAGATTGTAATATCAGTTTCCACAGTATTTAAGAAATTTATAATCTAATCGAACACCACTAGATATCTTTAAAGTAACTTCCCTAAAATTATAACAAACTAATAAGCAAGAATAAAGTGTGATCGTCATATGTAGAGGACTTGTTAAAAAATTCAATAATAAACTAATAATTGTTTGCAGATGAAGTACCAATAAAAAAATAAACAAGTTAACGAATAAAGATGAGAGAGAAATAAAATATTATATGCACACCTTTCTACTGCGAAGACTGCATCGTGGTCCCTCAACCACAATATCACTTCCATCCATCTAGAAACGAGAATATACTAGTAAGCGTTAATAGAAGGTCATATAAAAGAAGAAATAAAAAAACAGTAGGACCAGTGGCATAAGGTTATACTGTCCCCGTCCACTTTGGATATCAAAATTTCCACTCTGGGTCGGCCAATAATGGATGTCATAGTTAGAATTCAATACATTAATAATTACATGGACCTACTCTATAGTCTATACCACTTACCTCTCCTCTGATAGAAGAGAAAGATCAAGATTATTGTACCCAAATTTTTTTATTTTCAGATTTAAAATGGAATAAAAGTGTACCAAGTCAAAATCTCAACTATCACATCCATATTGGGATGGAAGGAGTATGATATACTTCTTTCCTTCAAAAAGATCAAGCATGGCTGAAATAATTCATGTGCCCAACAAAAATTAACATGAATATTCAGGTTGCTAGCAAACCCTAGTCACGTCTTTGGCAAATTACTCATTCCATACCATACTAAATTGATTAAATAAAGATAAATTTGAGAAAAGTAAGCATCTCTTAGTACTGTTCCTTTCTATAGACAAGATAACTTAATCCTTTTTTTTTCTGTTTTTTTTTGTAACTATATAGACCAGATAACTAGTATATTCATCCAAGCAAAACATTATAATAGCTACAGTTTCACCCTTGCTCATAGATAAAATCATCAATAACACAACACTATTTTGGCACTGACAATCCTGAACTAATTAGCAATGTTAATTGTTATCCAGTATATAATTCAGATACAATCACCTCCCCTCATAAATCTGATGCACAGAAACATGCCAGCCTGAGTCATTACATATGTGATACTACACTACTATTTTGACCGTGGTTTCATTCAATTTCAAACATGAAAATAAGGATTTTTCAACAAAAATTAGATACACCTGTTTTGTGGAAGAATGTGCATACAAATGCGAAATTGTGAATACAACTATTTTGTGGAAGAATGTGCATACAAATGTGAAGACACTCAGACCTTTAATTGCAGCTTTAATTTGTCATACTCTTTATCAGTCAGTATTGGATTCCCAGATACATAAGCCATGGAAGCTTCCAGGAACTTCTGCTCATCAGAGCCTACATTGTAAATGACTCAATGTTATGGCCAAATAATGAAAAAAATACGTGTCATACGAAAGTAGGTAAAGGTCCCATATGTTGAAAACATATGTACTTAGCATGACAACACTGCTTCCTTCCCACATTAGCTCTTCCTTGAGGTTATCAAATTCCTCATTTGACATAATAGCCTTTCCTTCATAATAGAATGACTGCAGCAGAAAGCAGAGAGAAAAACTTTATATGTTACATTAATTATTTAGAAAATTTGAAAAGATTTATGCAGCATAAAGGAAAACCATAATAATATGAAACCATAGCATTTTTGTCAATATTCATACATGTAAAACTCAGCAGAAATATTCAAGCAATTAAACGGAACGTATATGAGCATAAATCTAAACAGTTAGGTGGCAGTTTTGGTAAGGCTGTATCTTTCACTGCTTCCTCTTCTAAAATAGAAACATCTGTTGGTTGGGTTGACATGTCTGTTAGGATTTGTTCATAAACATCTCCTTTTTCTTTCTACTACTAGGGAGAGAATGAAACAAAAACTTAACTACTGACCAAATATACTCTGGTTTTATGATTTTGCAGTTTGGGAACTGAAAAAGAGATAAAGGAAGATATTTTCAAATGGGCACTTTGCATGTGTCCCCGTGTGTATACATATATATAATTATAGTTAAAACTTAATTTGCTTTAATACTTGTAGAGCTTGTAGGAATTCTTGTTCCATCTCGCCTATTGACTTCTTCTTTTTCTCTATGCTGCAATAGGGCAATATCTTGCTGTCATCAACCTCATCTTCCCGGACCTGACCTGTAAGGACAAAGTGGTTAGGAAATGGAACAAACAATTGGAACCATTAGAAAACCCAAAAAGAAGTTCAAGCTTCTAAGAATTTAGTTAAAGGGCACAAATAAAAAGCACCTATTTATCAAGGAAAAGAACTCATTTTTTATCAAGTGCTATCAGTATTTCCAAAATAGTATGTGCTATTTGTCTATTACGTAACAACAATTTCATTTTAGTCATGTGCTTAATATTTTCCATGTACGGTGCTACCGTGCTAGTAAATTGTCTCAATGAATTGTCATATTTTCTTGTCAGTTATAATTATAGGCCACATTAGATTCTTTTCTTTCCCCCCGGCCTTTTCCTTGACATTAACACTTCAAAGAGTACAGTCGTGTTAACACAATCGGAACTTTCTCACACTTTCTATCTTGTTTCTCTCAGTAATCAAGTGAACCATTGTCTATAATTGGGATCTCTTGTGTGGAAGTCAATAAACTATTTCTTGGTATTCCTTTTTACCTTGACACTGAAAAAAAATGTTGAGCACTATTATATATTCTGGACCAATAACTCCTTCAGAGAAGTATAACTTCGTAATTCTAATGACTCCCTTTTTCCAACATGTTTGGAATCTGAATTCAACTTCTAACATGTTGGTTGAGGGTGTGCACTGTCTTCTAAATAGAGATTGTCAAGTCTTCCCTCCATTTTCACATAAGTTGTGTGAGAATAAGAGTTCAGCACAGTGATTGCTTGCACTTGAGTTATCAAGTGGCTTCAATATGACAACTAAAGCAAATACAACTTCTGAAACTCGGAGAGTATTATTTTCCTTATAAATATGGTTTTATAATTTCGAACTGAGGAAGTATTATTTTCCCTAAAATAATAAATAAATTTAAAAAACAAAGAAAAACAGAAATATCAAACTGGCGTTTTTGAGCATATCCTGTAAATGAAGTCAATCCATCTTGGTTCAAATGGGATTGAAAAAGTGCATTTTCTCCTTGATATCAATAAACTAGTAAAAATTTATTTCCATTGGGATTAAAAAATTTAATCCCAAAGTCATTTTACTAAATGGGGCTGATCATAAGTATAGCCTTTGCAAAAAAAAGGGAGCTTTTTCCCTATCTTGGCAATATCCATATAACTTTTAATTACATCATAATTCCCTTAAAAATCTGGTAATACTACACTACAGAAATTAAAATCCAGCCCATAATAGTGTCATTTGCAAATTGATTCTGAAAAATCCAGCCATGCTTTAAAAGATTACTTATCCAACTACTGCCTTCATTCCCCAAAATGAGCCCCATTTACAAAATTTACTAACTTTAAGATATATTCTGTTCCATGTTTAACCTAAATTTATTGAATTAATAGTTTAATAGTAACGGGTTGATTGTGATGATAAAATTGAGTACATTATGTCAATTCATGGTAGCATAAAAACAAAACAGACTCTTTTTCAAAACAAAAGACATTGGCAAATGGGACTAGAGCAATTGAACAAAAAAGAAGTACCTACAATTAGATGTAAAGGGGGGGGGGGATTTAACTGACCTGGCTGATTAGTAGTGGCCTTAGAGGAAAGTATGATGAGTCTGCGCCTAGTGGACAGCTCTGGACTGATGAACTGAATTGAATGAGCCCTTGAAGAACAGGATGAAGATGAAGAAGTTGAAGAAGAGAGAAAAATAAAGGGTTTTCGAAAAGGGGCATTTAGGAATCGAGGGGTTGTGATAGTAAATCCTAATTTGGCGGCCATTTGTGGTTGTTCTGCTGGTGGTAGAGTGGTGGTGGGCAGAAAGTGGGAAATGGATGCATTTGTGAATTTTATGGGGGGAGTGTTTTTGGAGGTGGAGTTGAAAGACTGGGACAGGCCAGCAGGAAGATAAGGCAATTTCGAATGTGTGGAGGGAAATTTGGGATTTTTTTTTATTTCACAAGAAATCAGTTATTACAAAAATCTGCCAGGTGTCACTTTTTGTCGTGAAAGGATGTAGAAAGATTTGACACACACACCCCTGGTACTGGCACGTGGATTGTGGATGTATTTCACGTGACCCCGTTCCCCTCCCCCCGTTGTGTTCCTTTCATAGTTGTTGTCGTTGGAATTTTATAAACTGCTGATATGTCACTTCAGTATATTGTGTAGGATCGAACATTATATTTAAATAAAAATATCTAATAAGAAATCAGAATATATATATATATTATAGAACAAGAGGAAGACAACCAATTATAAACAAGTCTATATTACGGATATAACAACTACAACCTACAGCTCTTTAAATAAAGTTACTGACTAGAAAATAGGACCGCTAACTTTTAACGTGCATAAACTTCCTAATAAATTGGTAAGCATTATGACCACTACTACACTAATAAGAAATTCCTATAAAATAGGACAACAACTAATAAGTGACTTAATAATATCAATATATTGAGATAGAGTATGTCACAAACAGCTGTTTGTTTTATATCCGTTGCTATTACCAAGACTTAATTACCAAGAAAAGCAAACATAAATTTTTGTAAGCAATTTCTGTTGTTTTTGTAACTGTTTCATGCTTCACCTGCTCCATTTTTTTAAATGTACTTTTTGCCTTTACAACTTGAATAAAGTCTAGTTTGACAGAATAGATCGAAAATTGGACTGCTTCAATTTTTATTTTTATTTTTATTATGATTGTAAAAATGATAAGATTTATTCAATGCAGAATTTTACAAAATATAGTGTTTTAGGTGTAATTTGAATACATATACAAATACAGGGTTATACTGTATCCAAATTACACCTAAAACACTATATTTTGTAAAAATTTATGTTGGAATAAATACTATACATTTTTTTGAAATCATAATAAAAAAAAAAAAAAATTGACCTATCCAATTTTCCCATCCCAATTTCCCGTCTGCACAGAAGAGTATCATCAATTACAACTTTAGATGTATTCTAAATTTTATATTTTACATCATATAATTTAAACACGCAACACGTGTGCAACGGTCACTAGTAATAACATATTATGCGATAATGTGGGTGCGATGTAATTATTCATTATATTGATGTAATTATTATTATTAAATTCTTGATTCAAACATTACAAAAAAAAAAAAAAAAAAAAAAAGTAGAAAGAATTGTTTCTATTTAAAAATATTTTTTTTAATTTTTTTTTTCTCCAGTGGTTGCAACGCTTTACATAAGTACCACTTGGACATAAAATTTTCGTCAATAGATAAATTTATTTGATCTATAAATAAATTATCCGGGAGCACATCTATATACAAGTCTATTTTTTCATTTGAGATTTGCGTCTGCATTCCCAGAAATTTGAGATCTTTCAAATTTAAATCATTATATTTTAGTCAATACTGATTAATTATAAATTATTTTGAAAATATTATTAATTAAAAAGTTTTAATATTTATATTTTTAATAAATTTTTATTATTTTAAATTTAAAAATATTTAAAATTAAAATTTAAAAGTGATCTTATAAAATGGAACTGAAGTACATAAAATGAAAAGGTACGGTAGGTACCTACAAAAAAAAATACTAATAGGCTAATAGCACTTTTTTTTTTTTTTTTTATAAGTTTAATAAATAGAGCCGGTTTGGAAATGATTTATTTTAAATGATTTATAAGTTAAAATATAAATTAATTTAAGTTATAATTTATAAGTAAAAGTGTTTAACATCAATTTAATTTATAAGTCAAAAAGTTAAGTTAAAATAAATTATAAAGATATTTCTATCATAATAACTTATAAGTTAAAATAAATATAAAAATAATTAAAAAAGACATTAATAAAAATAGGAGTAAAATAGAAGAGGAACAAAATAAATATTATATTTAGTTAAACTAATTTATTTTAAAATGACTTAATGACTTATTAAGTCATTTTAAAATAAATTTCAAATACGTACTTCTTTTTTATTTATTTAAAACTCAACTTATAATTAAAAAAATAAGTCCTTCCGGAATTCCCGAACAGGCTCTAACCATTTGAATGTACAAACCGCATTTTTGCTTGGGCCGAATCGAAAGGGCTTTGTGCGGGAAAAATCTAGGGCACGGCTTATCAACTTCCCCAAAATTACAAAATCCCACCCCTTGCTCTCTGCTCTCCTCTGTGTGTACAAAGGTACGTGTTTATTTCCATTCCATACTCTTTTATTATTCTTCTGGTTGAACAGTGTATATATTATGCCCATCCAATTCATTTTTATCGCTGTTTTCTTCTTATTCTTTTTTTCCAAGAGCATGAATTTCATGTTTGTTGTGATGATTTTGGAGTTGTATTCATTTGAATGAATTCGAAAATGGTGATTCTGAAATCAATTATACAGGCATTAATGCTCTTAAGTAGGGCTTATATACAATATATATATATATATATCGATATTCTCTTAATGTGTGTGTGTGTGTGTATATAATATGTAAAAAGTATAGCGCGCGCGCGCGCTTGCTTACTCCTGTTCAAAAAAATGAGTTCAATCTAATCTTACTTTTTAAATATCAATTTTGTACTTACTAATACTTTGTAAGTAGTTTACAATATTAACTATTGAAGTAATCAAAATCAAATAAATTCAGATTAGCTTTGAAATTTAGGATTTCGCTAATTAACTAGGAAAAAAAATTAAATGAGACTTTTTTTGTGTGGAACTAAGGACGTATTGCTTTATGATTTTTGTAGGGGGCTTACAAATGTTTTGATTGGTATTATAGCTACTTATGAAGTGTAGCAACTGAATGCTACATGGTGAAGTATATACCAGCAATATGACAGACAATAAGAAGAAAATCCAGTGAAACAAATGAGAGAATGTTTTGTTGATGTTTTCTTACAAAGAAAAAGAACAAAGCATTTAACATTAGCATTGTTAGTTAATTAATTTTTTTACTTTTGCTGCAATTTGTGATTTTTTTCCAGTTGTAATTGTTCTCTGGTATATAGTTTTACTGTTAGAGATGACAGATATGACATTTCAGTTCCATTTATAGTTGATTGTGAATATTTTTTTACATTTATTTTCATCATAGGTTTGGATTATAGGTCCATGAGTTTCAGTTACACTACCAATTGAAATATACTTTGGTTCTGCCATATTTTGGGTCAGGATTCAGTTAAAGATGTCTTCAGATACTGGAAAAGAAAATGCATCTGTTGTAGATTCATCGGTGACTGAATGGAAACATGAGAATTTGGACTATATTGGTAAGAGATGTTCTGGTTTTGTTACATAAAACTTTTTTTGTATAGACTGTAGTGTTGACACACGCGTAGTAAGCTTTAGAGTTTTCTGTTTGTCTCTCTTCAATCTAATTAAAAGTTGCAAATGCTAAAGGCTTTTACTTTAGTTATGAATTGTGTTTTCGTTACAAACTACATAAGATTGAAAGTCACTAAATACTAAAGAGGGAACAAGTGAGTTCTCTATGGTCTCACCTTTGTGAAGGTGAACAAAGTTTTTTAAACAATTGTAATCATGGTTATGTGTTAGAAATATGTTATGTTGGCATTTAAGAAAATTTTAGTGATGGATTAAGCATGACAAGAAAGTCATGTTGAGATAGATATGTGGAAAAGTGCAAGGGTATTAACTTTATATAGTTTCATGAGTAATGGAATTAGACTATATTCAGATATGAAAATGATGAAATTTGGTCAACACAGTTTCCAGTCATTTCAAAATTGTACTTTTATGATCAACTAGCATGGTCATGCTGGAGTGGCCTGAGGGTGCGGTAAGACAAAAAATGATACGAGTTTGGTTGGTAACAAAATATAGTAGTGTCTAGTGAGGTGAATATTATCATTTGGAAAATGTCATCAGCATGGATACATGTGTCAGACCCATATGTGTGGACAAGTGTCAAATTCAGTCTTAGATTGCTAATTGAAATAACCACATCGCAAGTACACACATATTATTAGTGCACTATATCCAATCACACTTTGTATGGATTCTAAATCTCATCTATTCCAGACTTGAACCTTCAGCCCTTCAGATGGGTTGCTAGCTGACAACTGAGCACTTATATTATTCATACCTATATATGATAATTTAAGTTGAAGGAAATACAACTTTAAGAAAAGGTTTTGAAATTATAATATAAGCAAAACATGATTAAAATTATATGTATCTATATGTAAAAGATAGTAAGTAAATGCAAAGATGTATGCGTTAGATATGCACTTATTCATTCATAAATATGTTTGTTAGATGTTCTCACAGTGCTTTGGACTGTGAATTTTAAAACATGATGCTCTCAACCTCTTGATCTCTCTCAATATTGCTCCACGAGTACGGCTCGTAGATATGCTTCCAGCTGATCCAGAAAGTCAGCTCATGAATGGGTGTTTATGTCAATATGAGCAGTTTTAAGGTCTTGAAGGTGCAAATGTTCTTGTAGCTCATGGTATTAGGCTCGTCATTTAAATTTGAAGAAGTATAGTTATGCACTTGGATGTTGTAAGATCATCAATATGCAAACTTTACTTTCAAAGTTTGATATCAAATTCTTTATTGAACTAGATAAATGGTATAGCATGTAATATTCCATATTTACTTCTTGTTTCTGTAGTATAAATACAGTATATCATAATCTATCTGATGTGTTGTAACCTATGTAAAAGTTTAAGAAGTTAACCGTTATGAATTTCATATGCGCTACTTTTTAGTTGTAGAGCCAATATGTGCGCTGAAATTATCATCAAAATAAATAAGTGCACTGAAATTAAATGATGATTATTGTTAGTCTCCTGGCTGATCTGTGTTGCTTCCTAGTACCTACCTCAGTACTCATAACGTGGGTTGTTGAATGTGTGCAATATTACATGGTACATCATGGTTAGCTATATTATTGATTTGCATGTACAGCTTATAGATGTGTTAAGGATGAATCTTGTTTGAACTGTAATACAAACCTTTACTATTGGAAGTTACTGAAGTGTATGTATATTCTGATTAAAACTGGGTAAGCTGGAATATTCTGTCAGAAAGCCCAAGCTACAAAGTGGACGGGGATGCTTATCACTCCGGGGCAGAAGAGCAAGGGCATTCCTGTGAGCAGGTGGGAAACTCGAGTGCTAAGAAAGACAAATTCAACGGTACAAGATATTTCATCATTAAGAGTTTGAATCATGAAAACATCCAATTATCAATTGCAAAAGGAATCTGGGCTACTCAACTCATGAATGAGCCAATCTTGGAGGAAGCCTTTCATGTAAGATGTCTCTCATTTTAGTATATTGTATATACAACTTTCTCAATTGCTATGGTTCATAGAGAGGCACGTGCTTGTTTTGCAGAATTCTAGTAAGGTAATTTTAGTATTTAGTGTCAACATGAGTGGTTTCTTCCAAGGGTATGCTCAAATGATGTCGTCTGTTGGCTGGAGAAGAGATAATGTTTGGAGTCAAGGAACTGGTGGAAGTAATCCTTGGGGGCGCAGTTTCAAGGTCAAATGGCTGCGGTTACATGATTTGCCGTTTCAAAAGACTTCATCTAAAAAACCCGTTGAATAACTATAAACCTGTGAAAATTAGTAGAGACTGTCAGGTATAGATTATTATTTTGTTACTATATTCAGGAAAATTTTATTTGTTTTGTTTGTTTTATTTTTCAAACTTTACCTTTTAGTGTTTGTTTCTGTGAGAGTGACTCCAGAGGCCTTAAAAATGAATTGGCTTCTTTGACTCATTTCAGGAGCTACCTCAAGACATTGGAGAAGCTCTTTGTGAGCTCCTTGATGGAAAGGTTGATGTCGATGGCAAACAAAGAAGGTATCCGTTTTAAAACTGCATATTATTCATTGCACTAATCTGACAGTGATGAGCCTTTGTTGGCTGTTGTGGCTTTATGCAGGGATGAATACGAGAGGGATAATCTTCCATTCAAAAGGCCTTGCATAGAGCCTTCATTTTTTGCCTGTGATGAAGAATATAATTTGCCTACTGTACAGAGGTCATTAGGCGGGGCACCCATGCTTTATCCTTCTTTACTCTACCAACATCAAACTGAAGCAAGTAAATTTCATTTAGCATACCAGGGATCAGCTGGAATATTTCTTCCTGAGAACTCGCCTGCCACTTCTGGGGCATCAAAACTTACAAGGTCGGAACGATCTTGCATCAAAGGAAGTCTAACTAATGTTGATCTGAACCATGATAGTTATTCTCAATTTGATATTTGGGGGTTATCTGCAGAAAGAAGCCCCCAAGGCAGTGCCCTCACCGTAGATGATATTCTTGATATGGTATTGCTCCCTATCTTATCTCATATTAGTTCTTTATGTGTTACTGATGCACGCCAGGAGATAAATGTTTGTTGTGTAGATATTATTCTCAACCATTTCCTTGCAAAGTTAAAGGTTTTTCTTGTGAATCTGATATGAATTTTCAGTACCGAGACCATATTTTTGGTATAGCTATTAAACATTTTCTCTGTTTTGCTTGCTTTTTGACTGCTTTCATTTGTGCATAAGTACTGCTGTTTGTGCCTAGTATCTTCACCCATATTGCTTGCTATTTTCTTGATTATATAATTTCTACATAATCAAATTTTAGCATAAATAATTGCAGGGAGCACACTTTATATTTCCGCAAATGAAAACTTATGAAAATAAACATGGTCTCTTATATATGGAGGGAATCTTGAAAGTCCAGTTGTGTGCATTTCCTTTCAGCCAAGAGCACTTAAAACAACTAGTAATGGAGAGAATTAGCTGAATTGCAATTAGAGCCCTTAGACCACCATCCTCCTGTAGATCTTAGCTGATGCAAGCGACACCTGACATATGCGAGAGTACAAAAGATATCAGTTGACCTTTTTAAGACAGCAGAGATGAGTAAAATATGATTTGTGTTCTCTTGTTTTCAATTATACATCTCAATCATTACCACTTACCAGATTCCTGCTAGTGGGATGATCAATAAGACAATAAGAAACTCAGTCTACTTTTTAAAGAAGACTGCCCCCTCCCCCTCACACTCCAAAAAAAAACTACGTGGAAAGAAGGATCCTTTTTTTGTACTTCATATTCAAATTTTGTTAGAGTCATGTCTTTGATGCCAATGGTTTGAAGCTGCATGGAACATTATTTCCCCATATCCTTTCTGCCTCCCTTTCATATGTCTCTCATTAGCTTGTCTGTGAGAAGTTTTATGTTTGGTTGGTTTATATACGTACGAGTCTGTGAATATTTATAGTTTCTTTTTCTTACTTCCTTTGTTTTTCCTCAACTATGGGTTAGGAATTACCTTTTATTAAAGTAAGATGACTTTTTTTAATGATTTTTTTTTAATTCTTGTTGCATTAATGCAGACATATGAGGAGTACCTGGAGGCCCATAGCAGAAGCAACAGAAGATCACACCATCCTGTTAGTATACTTTTCTGATGCTATCCCACTGTGACTATGCTACTTTTTATCAAACTTGTATTTTTCTTTTCCATATTACTTGTTGATGCCTGCAGTGTATACTTAAGCAGTCTGAACATCCTAATTTACTGAGGCCAAAGTCTACTTTTTAAGTAGTCTGAACTTCACTTTAATTGCATTTTATTATCTGTAAAGATGTAGGTAACACAATTGCTCTTTTACTGATATATTCAAAACTAATCTCACTGCCATTAGAATGAATCGTTATCTCCTCATCAATCAAAGTGGGTGAAATGATGAAGTAGTAGGACTTTCTTTCAATTGCATCTTTAGCATAACTATCTACTACTCACCAACTGATTGTTAAGCTTAGTGATGTAGAGTGAAAGTCGATAGATTATGGCCTATTTGAAGCTACTTGTCTCAGCTAGTTACTCTATGGTTCTGCCAGCCTGACCTGTTTTAAGTGACTTGTCTCAGCTCGTTACTCTATGGTTCTGCCAGCCTTAAATCCTAACTTAGTGGTCCTATATTGATTAGAAGTTGTAAGCTTGAACAAGGTCTCATTCCATTTAACTCCAAAGCTTGCCCTTTGCAGAGGCCAGCCCCCTTTTGTTTTCTCAATGCTTTGATGTTGTGACAAAGCCTTTTTTATTTTTTTGTCCTTTTTTTGGGTACTGTATTAATGTTACCGCTGTTCTTTAGGAGGAAAAAAGTAGAAACTAAGTCGTACTAAAATTGATTCGACAGTTGGCTGGACCATCATGCAAAATTCAGGATTCATCAGCGACTAAAGAAAATATGGATGATTCGTAAGTCTATCTACGTTTGCTTCTCCAAAGAACATGTAGTAGCATTAAGCTCCATTGTGTTGTTTTAATGCTCAACATTTTGCAGGTACTCTCATGGCCGCCGCCTGAATAAGAGAAGAAGTCATTATCAGTCTCGTAAATGACAGGATTTCGTAAAAGACAAGCTTTGCTCAGGGTGTATATGACTATTTGATGGAGTTGCCTCGCGTCGCGTTGGATTTATTGTTGTACCTTATTATATGACCCTGTTGGAGGAACTCTTCTTACTAGGGTTGCAAGTGAACTTGTACATAGAATTTGAGAAACTTGTGTTCCCAATTTATTCTTCCCCCAACCTTTTCTTCTGTTAAATGTATAGACAAAAAGAAATCCAGTCACTTGATATAGTGATTAGGGATAAAAAGATGGATAAAGTGAACTTTTTATTGATGAAGTTTCTCTAAAAGGTTGCACTTTCGGTACCGGTATACCGAGTATCGGTTTTTACCCGATATTTAAAATTAATATTTTTTATTTTTATTTTTATTTTTATTTTATTTTTATTTTTATTTTTATTAATATTAATATTATTTTTATTATTATAATCATTATTTTATTATTATTAATTATTTATTAATAATTAAAAAACTGGTATATACCGGTACGATTCGGTAATACTGTACTATAAAAACTCGGTATTAAAACCGGTATTGAAAAATCGGTATATATTGATTTTTTTGTATCGAAATGGAATCGACTATTTTTGTGTCTTAATCAAGTGGGTTTGAAAACCAAAAACCCAAAATTATGCCCACCCCTACTTTTATTTATGGACCTCTCTAATTTTTCCGCTATTATTTTCTTGAGCACGAATGTGGAACTAGAGTGCATTTACCTAATAGTTTGGGCTTGGGGGGATAAAAATGTGAATTTTACTTTTCTATTTATTCAATTCTATATATTACCTATTATGAAGTTAAATGAGGAATATTAGCAATTTAATCTTTACTGTGTTACATTTAGATTTTTCTTTTTTAGTATTTTTTTTTGAAACCTACACTATAATAATGTAGTATTTTGTGACATTGCACAATAAATAAAGAACTCTATCTGGTTAGGTTTTTAGATATGATCTAGTATTTATAACTATTTGTTGTGTTTTTTTTTTCCCTCCCTTTAATATACTAATTTCTCTCTCTCTTTAATGTTGTTGTCTTCACTCTTTCATTTTTCTTTATATCATTCATTTAATGATTTTTGTGGTTGATATTGTTAAAGTAAAAGTATTATTATTAAAATATTAAATGTTGTTAGAATAATTACATAAACGTCACTAAAATATATATAATTTTATTTTGCCAATATAACATATAACATTCATGATATTTCACTATTCGTTTGATATTAATATTAAAAGTAGTACATTATTATTGTCTATTATTATAGTTATAAGCAAAGGGTAATGTTATAAATCTAAAAAATAAAATTGTCTGTGATAATTATATTACAAAATTTATAATTATATTAATTAATATTGAATTGAATTTATTTTAAAAAGTCAAAATAAATATTCATAATTGTATATTTGAATGGAGAGAGTAAATGTAATTAATAAATGTTTGAGGTCTCCCCTTTGATATGTTCAAAAAGGTTTTCCGACACGGCAAAGGAACACCTAGGGGTGTAAATCGAGCCAAATAGTTCGATACTCGATTCGAGATAAAATAAAAGTTCTAATTCTTCAAAGTTGATCCGAAATCGAATCGATCCATACTGCTTTTATTTAATGATACACGAGTTTGACCTAACACTTGAAGCATACCATTATTTCATATTAGAGTTCGAGTATTTCATTTTTCTCGAACCATACTTCGATACCGCCGATAGATTATATTAATATTGGTTTTATCCATGCTATAAGCTAAATATGATATTTATCAATTTTATAATTTATAAAGTTAGTATGAAATTTGTAAACTTGTATTTCAATAAATCAATGAATTGAATATCATTTTATTACATTATTTATAATTTCAATGGAGTGAAAAAGTTTTGTATAATGTAATGTTCAATTTTAAGTAAATGTTTGAGGTCTCCGATTTAAAAGACTTCGAAATAATGATTTCAAATCAGGTATAAACCTTCCGAATCACGGCAAAGGAAACATTTATATTGGCAAAACCTTTTTGAACATATCGAAGGGGAGCTCTCAAACCTTTTACCACTCGTACTATTTTGTTAGTTGTCCTAACTCATCTTTCTAATTGCAATCAAAATTTAGGTTGATGGAATCCGGCGCCGGCGTTGGCGGTTGCGGAAATCAGAAGATCAGTAAGGACGATGTGATTTCAAAATTCAAGGACGACGGTGATTTTGATAGGCTCCGCGTCAAGATTATTCGTAAGCTTAAGGAGAATGTGAGCGCTTTCTCCCCTCTTCTATTCTCTGTCTAAAATCTTCAACTCTCCCATCTATAAAATCTCTTTCTAATGTTCCATAAATTGCGATTAATGTTTAATTTTTTTATTTAAAAAATTGCTTTTGGTTTTTTTTGTTGTTGGAATTTGGCTCAATTAGCTACTGATTATTAAATTCATAGCTGAAAGCTAGATTCTTTGTGACTGTAATTGATTGAAATTTATATTAGATTTAGTAATAGTAGCATTGTGAAGTGCTGAAGTATACTATTATGTTTAATATCCTCAAAAAAGTCCAATTTGCCATTTTTTATTTTTTATTTTTCCAGAAAAAAGATTCCCATTTATTTTGATGGTAGTATAGAATGGCATAATGTCCTCAAGATCATTTTCACAATTTTAGGGGTAAACGTGGAGTAAAAATATACCCAAAGTTCCTAAATTTTGAAAATGGGACTTTTTTGTGGAACGGAGGGAATAGTTGCTTTGGCAGCTTCATTAGTGATTATTATGTTATTCAGCCGTTCTACTACTTCAATAGTGATAGTGTATGTGTAAATTGAAGCAATTTTTTATGACCCATCTTTGTAAGCCTAGTTATGATGTTTGGATGTTCAGATCTGCTATTACTTTTATTCTTATTCAGAAATACCTTTAAGGAGTAATGTAGACTTTGTATGTTTATAAATTTCAATTTGCTGCTCTAATGTCTTTATGAAATACGAAAAGTATATGCTACTACGTATGTCCTGAATTTGCAACGTGTTGCAGGAAGAGTTGCGTAATTCCATTGTATCAATGGTGAAGCAATCAGCAGCTCTTAATCGTCCAGGCACTGAGAATATGAAACCCCGGCAACTTTCTGACGCCATACATCAAGAAGTTGGGTAGGTTGTTGACTTGTTAAAAATTTTTAGTGGTATTATAACCGTCTTTTACTCGTTTGTATTAGTTTTTTCTTATTGATGAGTTTTCTGTATTTAAATTTTAAAAAGGAAAATTGTATACATTCTTCTTTTTACGCCACACTTTTTTTTTATAATAATAAAAATCTTATCAGGGGTTTAGGTCTTATAAGTTGTTTTGTGTTGAATTAGTTGCATATTGAGAAAATGTTTATTCCCAAATTGGAAAAAAAGGATCAGGATGCTTGTAGTAACAATTTTGAATAACTTCTGATTTGTTTAAAGTTCAGGGAATTAACTATTGAGTTTGACACAAGCTTGCTGTTTTTAGCTATAAACACTCTTGCCTTTGTCAGGTTTACTGTTTCTATATAGTGGCATATGGTTCAGTAGTTATTATAGATGTGATGAAATCTAGTGACATTACTGTTAAAAATGGTTTATGAATTAATCAACATTAAGTTGTTGAGGCTAATTCTGTTGAATTTGTTAATTGTAGGGAGAAAGTAATGAATCAAATTTCTGATGGTATCTGGGAAATAATTAGATCGGGTGATGACATGAAAACTGAAATAAAAGAAACAGTGCAATCTGTTTACAGTAGGTTACTAAATCCGGAAGGGACTGAAGGTGGTGAGCCGTCCTCCAACAGTGACACGATGACAGTTCAAAACAGACCTAATAATAATGAACCAGTCACTGCTTCCACCAATGATATCGATGGCACCTTTTCTGATAGTGAGCCAAATGAACCACCGGGTTTCGCCCTGTCAGATCTTCCTCAGAACATCCATGAGGAACAATTGAAAGAAGAGCTCCCACTGCATATACCTCAAGATAAGTTGCCAACTGGGGACGAAAAGCAAGAGGCTCACCACTCACAAGATGTGTTGGAGACAGATTCTTTGAATGTCACTACACCTACTGCCGTTTCTACTGTCATGGAGCAAAAGCAGCCTTGTGATGGTAGTGATGAAGACCCTGATGTGCCACCTGGATTTGGCTAATGAGTTAATTTCCACCGCTATAACAAACATCATGTGAAGGGTTTGTCGACAGAGGGCCAATACCTTTTGAATTCTAAAAACATACAGGATATCAAATTGTCTTCATATTATGATGGTATAAGGTCAGGAGCTTCAAATTATATTCTTTTGTTTTTCATGCCATAGACAATCTTGTGATAAGATTTCTCTTGGATTAAAACTAGAGCTTTCCGAGAATGAGATTCATGAAATGTTATAGTCTTTAGGGGATACAA
The DNA here is from genome assembly GCA_020205615.1 of Panax quinquefolius. Lineage (NCBI taxonomy): Eukaryota > Viridiplantae > Streptophyta > Magnoliopsida > Apiales > Araliaceae > Panax > Panax quinquefolius. The sequence continues at coordinate 34,112,440 of CM035162.1, read as the reverse complement.
TCTCCTTTATTTTTGAGTGGATTCAATTATTTAGTTCCATGTGGCTGTTGTAAAAGGTTAACAATCTTCTTCCCCGTTGTATGTATTTGTGCTCGAAGAATTTCTGATACTGGAATGAGACTATTTTACCTTTTTAATCATATTTCTGCAACTATTTGAAAAGTATCTGTCTTCATGCACCATATATAACTTTATCATTTTTGAAGTATATTGCCTTATGTTTAAGGAAAATGATATATATTGGGAAAGTTTATGTCGACTTTTTAATGGCAGTTACGTGGATAAGTATTAGTGGCAACTTGTTTGGAGAGGTGTAATAAGTGGGGTCCTAATTCCTACCAATCCCATGTATTGATAAGCTTCGCAATTATAATTATAATTACATAGCAGGACTATAAATTTATAGTAAATACTCTCATTTACTGGGTTTGATTCAAATGCAGTTTCTTAGATTTTAAGATTAATCTTCTGGAATGGCTTTACATTAAAATTATTTTCGACTGGACATTTGATTCCGTAGAAAGAAATCTGGTTAGATGGTATATTTAACAACTCCAATCAGCTAAAGTGGAGAATCCTTTGTTCTACTATGCCATCAGTTTTTTTTTGAACTCTTAACTGTATTCTACAGCTTGGTGGAGAATATCTGGAAAAGGTGTTATGAGAGTTCCGAACCACTAAAACTGCTGCTCTGTTCCATAATGTCGATGCATTTGATGTTGTGCAGGACGAATTTTAGACAAGGCAAATATTAGAGATCAATCTAAATACGATAGTTTGGTGTGTAGTCTAGTCTATTTTTAGCAGGGAATTTCTCGTACTGAACTGCAGGTATGCTACTTTAAAAAATGGATTCCTCTGAAGGTGAAGGGTTCTGGTATTTGAGCAGTAACATGAAATAGGACTTCACATTGTTTAAATGTGCAAATGCTTTTCTGAACAAATGATCATCCGTTCAGACATGGTGAGCTAGATTCAGTATCTGGTGATATTTCTGTTCTCTTCTTAATGCGAGGAAACCTCATTCTATCACTGGTTTCAGCAATCTACTTCTGAGAATCAAGTGATGCGGTCAGGAATCCTCTGTGCTTCATAGTTTGGTTAATCTTATTACACAGAATTGCTCTGATAATTCCCCTTGATCCTTGAGGTAAGATGTGGATAGTTTTTTCTTGACATCATCGCAGTGAATTCCCAGATACTCTTTTTTGCAATTTCAGGACAGTTTCGTATTTCAACCCCTGGTATGTTTCTTTTCCCCCCTACTTTTTAAAAAAGGCAATTCAGTTGAAAGATTCGAGCTAGTTAAACAAATAAAGCTTGAAAAATGTGGTTTTTGGCTCGAACTCAACTCGTTTAGACTCGACAAATTTAATATTTAATTAATTATATTTTTTATTTTTATAATAAAAAGTGTTAACGCCAAGATCTTACTTCACGTCCCAATCACCAAGACGCGTCCAATATCCTGCACAGTTCAACAAGTCAACACCAAAAGCTTGACGGCCTGACCGTCGAGGATAGCTCCCGCGTGAGAGTCGTCAAGACAAAGATCACAAGGTCAACAATGGAGAAAAATATTATCTAGTGTCTCGAGAGAGATAGAATAAAATTCTAATGAAAAAATGTATGTATTTTACTCTTATGTGATCTTAGTCCCATGCATACTCCACTATCCTAGGTTCTGTCTACACCCACCACCTCCTGACACCTTTTTTCCCTTACTTCTTGGTCACTTCAAATTAAAGTAAATACCTACCTTCACCCCTCTCACATCGTTTTACACCACGGGTCATCTGAGTCCCATCCTCATTAATGCCATGCAGCAAAGTGGCAGACACAATAGTCAAGCGTCATTTGGCATAATGATTACTGGTCAAAATTGGGATTAAGTGATAATTTGTATAATGGGCCAATATAATGACTAAGCCCAAATAATAAGAATGACCCAAGTGACCAGATCCAACCATGATTTAGCATAACATGATCCAAGGAGGAGGCCCAATAATTTCTACCAATAAAGAAAAGGATTATGGCCCAACATTACCCCCTAGTCTTATATTAAACAGGGTGTTTAATGAAAGACTATAAACAATATAGGCCCAGGATGTAACCATCTGTAAAAAATCATAAGAGATCCAGAGTGAAACTTGCCAAAGTCCAAATTGTCATCAGGTACAAAAGTGAGAAACCCAATAGATGCAAGCCCACGAAAGTGAAGATATTTAGGTCTAAAACAGACGAAACCCTTCCCATTCATCATCATTGCGATTGAATTAAATGTGCATATTTAATTATTGTGCAATCATCAAGATAAAAGGTAAACTTTACCAATTCGATTTGTTTTACTGCTAATTCAAAATTTGAACCTTAGAGCTTTCTTCTTCTCTGCAAATTTCTTTCTCTGCTTCACAAAATCGAAACAATGGTGACTGAAACCTCTAGCCAGAACTCTCCTCTTCGTGCAACTCCCATTAGCATCGTTTCACCCAACCCAAACCCTAACCAAGAGGGTTCAAGTTCCAACCCTCAATCATCCACCATGGGGGGAAACCCTTCTCTGACCTCTTCTACTTCTGATTTCTTCAAAGACGGGGAACAATTTCCTAATGCCAACATTCGTTCCTCTGTCACTGAATCGGAAATATGCATGCTCAGGAGTCGTTATCAGATTCCTGACATGTATGCAATAAGGCTCCTCGCCTCCCGAAGAAGCGTATGTACCAAATGACGACGGTTGGGTCGCCATGCCGGTTACTCTTCTGGAGAAGGGGGTTCGACTCCCTCTTCATGTCTTCATTATTACCCTTTTAGGGTTTATAGGAGTGGGCTTCGCCCAACTAGTGCCCAACTCCTACATCCACATCCTGGCATTCATTGCCTTCTGCCACGAACTTGGGATTACTCCCTCTGTTGACATCTTCTTCACCCTCTTCTCTGCTGGTAGGTCTCGAGAACGGGGTTTCAAAGTATTGAGTAAGCAATCTCCTCGACCCAACACAAGGTTCGAGAGGAGACCTCTGATGAATACTCCTTCCAGCAACAAAGGTTGGCATGAGAAGTGGTTTTTCATCACGGGGCCTGAGATTTCTTCCCTTCCAGACTGGACCACCTCTGACCAAGTCTCTGCTGACTTCGGTGATATATCCGAAGAACGGGTGAGGGAGATGGCGGACTTCTTGAGGAAAATTCCTCCAAAGGAATGGAGTTTTACACTTCTGACCAAACAAGCTTGGTTATATAATCACAAATGTAAGTTTTGATTAATTCTGCAATATAATTTTTGAAATGATAGTAATACATATATTCGATGTGTGGTTTTTGCGATCTCTCGATTAAACCGACTCCTTTGGAGGTGAGAGACTGGAAGATTTCTTGGCGGGGAAAATCTTGATCAAGTGAAGAAGAGCACCAGTAGAAGGATCTTCCTGTGTTAACCTTTCTACCGTCGATCCTCCAATTTCTTCCCTTCAAACTGACGAACCTTAGAACGAGCGAACCTAATATTCCTCAAGAAAACCTTCGACCTCGTACCAAGAAAAAGATCCGCCAAACGAACCAAAACCACCCAACCAGAAGCAAACCCTGACAGTGATCCTGAAACAATCCCCGAAGCAACCCCCCAAACAACTTCAACTAATCCCAATCCCCCAACCTCCGAACCTATCCCTGTTAGGAGAAGTCTTCTCGATATTCCTTTGCACGATCGGGCTAAGGTCCTTCGTGTAAAGAAAATAAGAACTAAAATAACTCCTTTGACTGCCGAAGAACTTCGAGTCCCTACTTCTTCGGTTATCAATCCTCCAATCATATCCATAGAAACCCCTGTTCCTGATAATGAACCAACCGAACCAACCCACACGCCTTCCCGAAAAAGAAAACAGCCATCAGACATTCACCCTGGTTCATCTCCTGTTCCCTCGCCAACTCCTGAACGCACGCCTGCTCGATCTCCTTCTCCTGAAACCATACACGTAGACCCCTCACCTCTTCGCGAAGAACCTCCACCTTCCCCACCAAGAGAACAAACCACCGAGATTGATCGGGAAGCCATGGCCTCCCCAACAATGTGGCCCCGACTCAATGCTCATTTTCCATTCCAACTGTTCAACACCTTTGTTCGTGAAACCGACGATCATCGGTTCGGGAATAGTTCAAATGGAGATCTACTTAGTGAAGGCATGAGCTACTTGGCGAAGGTAAATGAGTATCTTCTTTATTTCTGAATTTATCTGCATGTTTATATATCTGAAAACTAATCAAATGATATTGGAAATACACAGGCGCGGTCAGTGCAGTGCAGTGTTCGGACGTCTTCGTCCAAGATCTCTCGGTGAAGCAGAAGAAGAGATCTTGAGGAAGGAAAATGCCATGCTGAAGTCTGCCTTGGCGAAGGAGAAAACTCAACATGAATGCCTTCTTCATACAAACGAAGGTCTTCAAAGAGAGTTAGCCCAAGTCAAAGGAGATGTGAAGGCCTCCAAGGAAGAATTGAAGTCAACCAAAGCTCAGCACGAGGAGATCGTGAAAATGAACGTTGACTTGGTTCAGAGGAGCGAGATAAGGATGGAAAAGATCGAGGAGCTAAAGGCTGATGCAAAGATCTTGACCAAGACCATCCATAAGTTGGAGGCAGCAGAAAATCGCCACATGAGTAGGCGGCTCAAACTTGAGGAAGAAATCCGAGAGCTCAAGGCTCTTCGGGACCTTGGACCTCCATTAACCGACAACCTTCGTAAACAAATATGCGAAGAGTACCGGAACTCGGATGAGATTAATGGAGAAATAATGAAGATATATTCCGAGAGTTATGAGCTTTGCCGAAGTCGTGGCAAGGAGAAGTCATCTGCGCCTAATCTGGATCCATCCTTACTCGATTCTTCGACGAAGATGGAGTCTGAAGTCGATGTTTCTTTGCTTATGTTTTTTCATCTTTAATTTACAATATCTCAGTAAAATTGTCAATAGTGTAATTAAATTAAATATTTAATGAAAATAGTTTCATTCCTTATGACTTCGGTTTATTATCTGTCAATACTCCAACATTTCATTAAGTGAAAAAATGCACCAACCCCTTCATGTGCTGAACCTGAACTGTTAGATAACAACTAAACATGCCATATAACAGATGAAGTGTAAGAATGAAGCTTTCTGAACTCAACACTTAGAAAAATTTTAGGTAATAAAATAAAGGAATTCTTATTAGTTACCGAAGTGTGAGATATATCTGCTTCATTAGGAATTTGTTTACCCCTAAAGGCCTAACAAAACCAAAAGATGACATTTGCCTACCCCGAAGGGCTTGACAAAGTCTAAGTATCGACAATTGCCTACCACGTAGGGCCTGACAAACTCATAAGGACCACTGTTGTCAAGAGGTCGCCATCGAATGGCCGGTAGTCCACTGAACCTCCTAACACCAAATGACGTTTGCCTACCACGAAGGGCACGACAAACTCATAAGGACCACTGTAGAAAAGCTACCATCGAATGGCCAAATGAGTCCACCCGAACCTCCTAACACCAATGACGTTTGCCTACCACGAAGGGCACGACAAACTCATAAGGACCACTGCCGAAAAGGTCGCCATCGAATGGCCAATGAGTCCACCCGAACCTCCTAACACCAATGACGCGTTTGCCTACCACGAAGGGCCCGACAAACTCATAAGGACCACTTCGCCGAAAAGCTACCATCGAATGGCCAAATGAGTCCACCCGAACCTCTAACACCAATGACGTTTGCCTACCACGAAGGGCTGACAAACTCATAAGGACCACTATTAAAAAGGTCGCCATCGAATGGCCGGTGAGTCCACCCAACCTCCTAACACCAATGACGTTTGCCTACCACGAAGGGCCCGACAAACTCATAAGGACCACTTACCGAAAAGGTCGCCATCGAATGGCCGGTGAGTCCACCCGAACCTCCTAACACCAATGACGCTTTGCCTACCACGGCGGGCCGACAAACTCATAAGGACCACCACCGAAAAGGTCGCCATCGAATGGCCAAAAAGTCCACCGAACCTCCTAACACCAATGACGTTTGCCCACCACGAAGGGCCCGACAAACTCATAAGGACCACTCCACCGAAAAGGTCGCCATCGAATGGCCAAATGAGTCCACCCAAACTCTCCTAATACCAATGATCCGATCAAGAATGAAGACAAAATTTGTTCGAGAAAAAAGGGAACTTTTATTGATGATGACATAAATATTTACAGCTTTCCCATGTACATACATCATTTTTACTGAAAGTACTTTCTAAGCCTGCCAGCGTGCCAAGTATTCTTAATTGCTGACCCATCTAATGCTTTCAATCGATAAGTTCCTGGCTTCGGCACTTCAGTTATTTCATACGGTCCTTCCCAGTTTGGCATCAGCTTTCCTATATTCTGAGGTGTAGATGCTTCGGCTTCTCTGAGGACAAAATCTCCCACTTCGAACCTTCGACATTTTACTCCCTTATTATAATGCTTAGCCACTCTTCGCTGATAAGCTGCCAACCTGATTAGGGCTATTTCTCTTACTTCTTCAAGTAAATCAAGATTGGCCTTAAGCCCTTCCTCATTGTAAATTTCTCTCGAATTGTTAACTCAAGACCGGAGATCCAATTTCAACTGGGACTAAGGCATCGCATTACATAGGCCGCCTAAAAGGTGAATCTCTGTTGTAGTCCTTGGAGTAGTTCGATAAGCCCACAACACACTAAGTAGCTCCTCTGGCCATCTGCCCTTAGCTTCATTTAATCTACGCTTGATTCCATTCAACAACGTTCTGTTGGTCACTTCAACTTGTCCATTTGACCGTGGATGAGCTCATCGAGGTCTTTTATGTTGAATCCCGGTTCTTTCAAGAATGCCTCAAATTTCGATCCCACAAACTGGCGTCCGTTGTCCGATACCAACACCTTAGGAATCCCGAAGCGAAACACCACAGACTCCTTTATAAACTTTAGGCACTCTTGTTCCGCTATTGACCGAAGTGGTTTTGCTTCCACCCACTTAGTCATATAATCAATAAAGAACCATGATGAAAGTCGAATTCGACCTTTAGCTTTCGGTAATGGACCCAAGATATCAACCCCCGACAAATGAAGGGTATAGGAGATAAGATTGAGTATAGCTCTTCCGGTGGTGATAATGGGATCGATTTGTTGATCGACATTTCTCGCACTTCTTGACATATTCATTGCTTTTTAAAGATGGTAGGCCAATAGTATCCCCGACGAAGTACTTTATAAAGAATGACTTAGCCGCCATACGGTCACCGCATAAATACCTTCATGTACTTCCAAAGAGCATAGTCGACTTTCATGGGAGTCAAACATTTCAATAATGGAGATGAAAAGCTCTTCTAATAGATCTCCATCAATTAGAACAAAATTAGCACTTTTATACTTAACTTTTTTGGCGAGCATCCGATCCGAAGGTAAGACGCCATCTCGCCAGATACTTTCTATATACTGGTCCACCGAAGATTGGTTCTTTGGCCAATGCACATTACCGATTTATAATGAGACACTAGGATGTTGCAAAGTTTGTAAATAAACCGACCCATCAAAAACATTAACATCTCAGAGTGGCTAATTTGGAGAATGCATCGGCTATTGAATTGTTATTACGCCGATCCTCAAACTCATAGGATTGGAAATAATCAAGTCAAGTTTCTCTTCAATTTCTTGTTATATTTGATCATTTTTGGGCCTCGAGCTTCATACTCCCCAGAAATTTGCTTAACGATTAGCTGAGAATCACTAAAGATAATTATTCTTTGCACTTCAAGACTCTTTGCCAACCGTAATCCTGCAAGGACCGCTTCATATTCAGCTTCGTTATTTGTCGCTTTTAAACCAAATCGATGGCTCATTGTATTTTGAATCCTCCGGACTCGCTGAATAATCCTCGCTCCATCGACGTCCGGTGGTAGAAGACCCATTCTGCATCAAATACATCCAAGAACTCGCTCAATAAGAATCAGAATCGCTTCTGTCGATCCTTCACCTTCGCCACAACGTCATCGACTTCGTAAAACGAGCATTCAACAACAAAATCAGCCAAGGCTTGCCTTTTGATGGCGGTTCGGATGATATTCAATGAAAATTGTGACAACTCCATCGTCCATGCAGCCTAATCTCCCCGATACCTCGGGTTTGCCCATAATCTTCTTTAAAGGTCGATCAGTATATACTATTACCACTCTACCTCGAAGTATTGCCTAAGCTTTCGACTAGCGCTTATTAAAGCGAAAGCAAACTTTTCAATATTCGGTACCTTGTTTCAAAGATCCCGGCGGGTACGGCTTACATAATAAACCGGTGTCTGCTTACCCCAACTTCACGCACCAAAACCGCTCCTACCGCCAATGAACTAGTCGCTAAGTACAAATATAAAGGTTCAAGAGAACGGGCTTCACCAACAAAGGTGCCAAGATAAATAGGACTTGATGCTCAAAAAGCGTCCTCACACTCAAAGTCCATTGAACGTCTTTGCATTCTTCTACCTTTCAATGTATCAAAGAATCCAGAGACATCTTTCCGCCGACTTGGACATGAACCTCCTTAAAGTCGCAATCCTTCCAATGACGTTGAACATCTTTAAATGACCGAGGAGTCTTCATGTTCGTGGATCGCTTGAATCTTCTCGAGATTGGCTTCGATTCCTCTCTCGACCGACAAGATATCCCGAAATTTGCCACTCCCTGAATCAAGGTGCATTTAGTGGGATTCAATCTCAAATTGTGTTGATTTAATCGTCTGAAAACATTCTTCCAAATCATCCATATGTTTATGTACCAACATACTTTTGACAATCATATCGCTCTACATACACCTCCATATTCCTACCCAAATTGATGATCCGAAAACATGGTTCATCATTCTCGATATGTGGCTCCGGATTAATGAGGTCAAGGTCATTTTCTTATAAGCATATACCGAACGATGCGTAATGAACGCCGCCTTCTCAGATATCTTCTTTACACATGGAAATTTGATGGTAACCGAGAATGCATCCATGAAACTTAATAAAGCATACCCCAAGTGGCATCGATTAGTTGGTCAATGTGGGGTAAAGGGTAGAAATCCTTTGGACAAGCCTTATTTAAATCAAGATAGTCGATGCGCATCACCATTTACCATTTTGCTTCGTATCAAAGACCACATTCGCCATCCATCGCGGGTAGTCAATCTCGAAGATGAAGTCTGCGCCAATAATTTTGCAATCTCTTCATCAATTATTCACGACGCTCAAAAGCGAAAATCCTCCTCTTCATCGGATAGACCGGCTTCTTCGATGGGTTACCTCTCCACCGATGCTCAAGAATATCCTGCTTACCCTAAATATATCTTGAGGCTCCCAGTGCTAAAATATCAACATAACTTTTCTGAAGAGTTCCATGAGGTTCGTCAGAAGGGTTCCGGCAGATCCAACCTATTTTCATTGCTTTTGTTTGCTTTGCCCGGGATGAGCTCTATCTCCTCCATTTCTTCATTGGCATGACCAATGGTTCAGAACTACTTTCGTGAAAGGTTCGATCTCTATTGTCATAGCATGCTTCGCTTTGATATTCCCACTCCAAGTGATCACAAAGATTTCTATAACATCTTCCGCCGGATCCAAATCCCCTTCACCTCGCCGAATTCCCATGAGCCGAGGAAATTTAATTTTGAAATGAGGAATAGAGGTCACACTTGCAAAGCAATTAAAGTCGGCCTTCCCAAAATAAAGATTATAAGCGAGAATCTACATTTACAACATAAAATTTGCAAATAATTTCTACTGTTGGGGTAGTTCAAGATGATCGGCGCTTCTATAGTTCCAAATGCACCTTAACTCCGGTCATTACTAAAACCATATAAAGGAGCTTCCGTCCTCCCAACTCCATCTTTCGGCCATCTAGGTGCATTCTCTGATAAGCGTGGGCATACAGAATATCTACAGAAGACCCATTATCCACCATCATCCATTTCATATCTACCGAACCCACTTGTGCAGTCAACACCAATGATCCCTCATGCGGTTCGATAATTTCCGAAGGGTAATCTTCATCAGTAAAAGAGATTACCGAATTCGGATAAGGTCTGTCGATCTTCGGAAAGTACCTTGGCTTATCGCTACGACCGAATCCAAATAACCTTTAAGCGCTTTTTTCCAACAAGCTTGCGTATAGTACCTCCAGTGATGACATCTATCACATGTCTTGCAGGCTGTTCGGGAGCGGGTAACACTTGTTGAACTGGTTGAGCTACGAACAGCCCCCCGTCTCCTGCTTGTTGATTGGTTCCGGCGACCACATCTCAATCAAAGCTCCGCCAGTACCTTCCTTTCAATAAAGTCTTTCAAACTAGCACAATCGTTTGTATCATTAACCAAGCTTGATGATAATCACAATACTTACGAAATTCCTTTTCCGTGCTTAATGTTATCTCGAGGCGGTTCAAAATAGGTTGGTTCTTAATTTGATCCAAAATAACAAATCATGCAGTATTAAGTGTTGTGTATGTTCTATTCACTTGTCAGTTGTCTTTGGAGCGATTTAACGCCTCCACCCTCGCTCCAATTATTAAACTTTTTCGATCCGCCTTTATAACGGTCTTTATTACCATCATTTTTTCTCTCGATCTTTATCGATTCATCCCGATCTGTCTCTTAGTTTGGTGCAAGCGGGACGTTTAAAGGTCATCCCATAGCTTCCTCTACCACGATATAACCTTCACTTTGTCAAAGGCCTCAAAGAAGACTCTTGGTGATGAAACATCAACTTCTTTACTAACTTTTCTCGATTTGACCAGATCTAACCCATTCTCAAAGCAGTCCAACCAATTGCAGATCATTCAAATCACACCGCCCATCGCTTCACTTTAAATCTCTTCACATATCGGCCCAAAGACTCATTCAAAAACCGTCGAACTGAGCCAATGAACCATTTGGTTTTCCTTCTTTTGTTGGGTTTCCAAAGCGAGCATGAAATTCTATCGCATATGCGCCCGCCAAGATTTAAATTGAATTTGAAGGCAAAGTCCCCATCCACTGCCGGGCATCCTTTCTAAGTGTTGTGACGAAAGTATGACACTTAGCAGCATCGCTAAAGTCATAATAATCCATCAATCGGTCGAATGCTTGACTGTGGTCATAAGGATCCCCTGATCCATCATAACTCTCCATATGGGGCAGCTTCTTGGTGGGGTCAGCTTTTTCTCTAAGAATCTCCACGGAAAAAGGGGATTCCTTCTTTCCCGAAGTGTCCTTCGTTTTTCGTACTTCGGCAAGCTGCTTCCGAAGTTCTTTTAACTCTTTAACCAAATAATCTACTCCTTCTGGTTGAGACGATGCTTCCTTTTCCGATGACTCCTTTCTCCTGAAAGTAGGCCGGCTTACAATGTAACCTTCAACTCTGAAGGACTTCTTCTATGATTTAGTATCTACTGGTGGTGATGTACCCTCAGTAGACTCTCGGGAGTACAATCTCTAGATATGCTTCGTCTTTGTGCTCGGGTACTGAGGCGAGAGTGTGCAACAACAAGGGCTCTCTTTGTGGTTTTAAGAGTACGATCCCTGGACCGACCCCTTCGTTCCCTCCGACCCTGCTCCTTAGAATCGATAGGGTGATGTACCCTCCTCGATCTTTGAGGAGTAGGGCTTCGGGATCTACTTCGTTCTCGATTTGGCCTCGAGACTCTCGTCCCCAATGAACAGTTCTTTTTTAAGCCGGTGTCCTCGCTTCTTGGATCGATTATAATCGAGTTCTTTATCTCTCAACTCAGTCATTCGGGCCATCTGTTCATCTATATCCTGTCGTTGCTTCACAAGTACTTCCATAGCTCTATCTCGCTTCGTCACCATCTTGGCTAGTCGTGGCGACTTTTTCATCTTGGTCTTCTTGTTATCGAGTTCTAAGCGGCGCGCCTTCTACTCGCTTCCCACCACGGCGACATCTTTTATCGATGGGGTAGACTAACCTACGCTTAACCTTACCCATCTTCTTCAATTGAAAATCTTGAGGATCGTTTGGACGTCAGGTTTGCATGAACACTTATCACGGTCCCCAAACGATCCTTAACAGATCTGCTGGTGTCGATTCACCGGCGACCTTCTACCGCCTTTCGTGTAGGTGTTCTACTCTTCACCATGAATATTGACGTAGAACAAACACAGTTTGTGATTGAAAAATATTTAGGACACTAGAAATCGCCCTCCTTCTAAATACCAATGTTAACGCCAGGATCTTACTTCACGTCCCAATCACCAAGACGCGTCCAATATCCCGCATAGCCAACAAGTCAACACTAAAAGCTTGACGGCCTGACCGTCGAGGGATAGCTCCGGCGTGAGAGTCAGTACAGCCATCACCAGGTCAACAATGGAGAGAAAAATATTATCTAGTGTCTGAGAGAGATAGAATAAGAATTCTAATGAAAAAATGTATGTATTATTTACCTCTTATGTGATCTTAGTCCCACGACATACTCCACTATCCGGCCATCGTACCACCCACCACCTCCCTCGACACTTTTTTCCTTACTTCCCATTACTTCAAATTTTAAAAGTAATAGTCTACCTTCACCCCTCCTCACATCGCTTTGTTTTACCGCACGGCCATCCGAGTCCCATCCTCATTAATGCCATGCGAAGAAAGTGGCAGAACACAATAATCAAGTCGTCATTTGGCATAATGATTCTTGGTCAAAATTGGGATTAAGTGATAATTTGTATAATGGGCCAATATAATGACTAAGCCCAAATAATAAGAATGACCCAAGTGACCAGATCCAACCATGATTTAGCATAACATGATCCAAGGGAGGAGCCCAATAATTTCGGCCCAATAAAGAAAAGGATTATGGCCCAACAAAAAGGTTAAATGAGTTGGGCTTAAGTTCAAGTAGTGTCATCTAGCTCAATTATTATTATTTATTATTATTATTATTATTATTATCATATACTTAATTCCTTGATATTTACGAAATGTTAAATCCTGATAATTTCAGCCATTAGACTTATCGAAGGAACATTGCCACAGACATAGACATGACATCCTCACGGATGGAAACAAGTATACATTATATAACTGTCCACCCTCCATCCGAACTCCATCATATGATATGTCGCAAGCATTATTTACATAATTGATTTAGGAGTAGAAATCCGCTAGAGTCAGTTCTTCCGGTTGAGTTGAAGAGACAAAAAACATAACACAAAGTTGGCCAATAAATCACCAGAAGTTTTTTTAATTCTCTTAATAAATTACGATTTTTGGCCAATGGAGGGAATATATTGAGGTGGTGGGACTGACTGAGGAGTACGTTGAGTAACTAATGTCCAAAACTGAAACTTATCTATAAATCTTTGCTTAACTTAATCATAATCGCCACATAGTTTGCTTAGATTATTACCGAACATTTCCAGGTCCTATATATTTTAGCAAACATCCTCATCCTAATAATGCAGCCAGCATGTCAGCCGTCCTTAAAACCTCCAACTTAAATTCGGTGAAACCAACATTTTCCCATGTCCAAAAATAGTTAAAAAATTCATCCTATACTAAATTAGTAGTTCTATATATAACACATTGGTGCAGCAACTCGAACAAAAATAACATTCTCTAGCTAGTTCTTCAATAGTTATGGAGAACAACAAGTGTAGACAATTGCCAAACATGGCTTTATTGTTTATTCTCACAATCACTTGCATGTTAAACCTTCCCTATGCAGCTATTGCCCAGGAAAATATGCACAGTTTAGAGACCTACATTGTCCATGTAAAGTTGCCTTATGGCCAAGTTTTCTCTCAATCAGAAAGCTTGGAGAGATTTTACCAATCATTTTTGCCTGAAACCACGGCGAGCTTGAATGAGCAATCAGGCATGGTTTATTCTTACCGTAATGTGGTTACTGGCTTCGCAGCTAAATTGTCGCATGAGGAAGCAACAATGATGAAGAACAAGGCCGGAGTTATGTTCGCGAGGCCACAAAATGTGTTCTCTTTACATACAACACATAGCCCCAACTTCTTGGGGTTGCACCAAAATTTTGGTTTTTGGAAAGGCTCAAATTACGGGAAGGGGGTGATTATTGGTGTTTTGGATACCGGAATTGCTCCAGGGCATCCTTCGTTTAGTGACAAAGGAGTGCCACCTCCACCGGCTAAATGGAAAGGGACATGTGAATTAGATGGCACAGTTTGTAATAACAAGTTGATTGGAGCAAGAAATTTCGTTAGCAGTGAATCCGGTCCGCCTATCGATGAGGAAGGACATGGAACGCATACGGCAAGTACTGCTGCTGGCAACATTATCAATAATGCCAATGTGTTTGGCAATGCCAATGGCACAGCGGTTGGCATGGCTCCTCTGGCTCATTTAGCGATTTACAAAGTGTGTACTGAGAATGCATGTGCTGAAAGTGACATATTGGCTGCGATGGACACGGCTGTTGAGGACGGTGTCGATGTTCTTTCTCTCTCCTTGGGTGGATTATCCGCTCCTTTCTTTGCAGACAGCATTGCAGTGGGGGCGTTTGGTGCAATTCAGAAGGGTATTTTTGTGAGCTGCTCGGCAGGGAATTCCGGGCCAGTCAATTCTTCAGTATCAAATGAGGCTCCTTGGATTCTCACAGTTGGCGCTAGCACAATTGATAGGATCATAAGGGCCTCAGTATTACTAGGCAACGTTGACTTACTGGATGGCGAGTCGCTTTTCCAGCCTAAAGATTTCCCAGTTACCACATTGTTACCTCTAGTTTTCCCCGGTTCAAGTGGCGTTCAGAATGTTGTATGGTGCGCTGAAGGATCGTTGAATAACACTGAAGTCGAAGGGAAAGTAGTGTTGTGTGAAAGAGGCGGTGGGATCGGGAGAATTGCCAAAGGGCAGGCAGTGAAAGATGCTGGTGGTGCTGCAATGATACTAATGAACGAAGAAATAGACGGGTATAGTACTTTAGCCGATCCTCACGTTCTTCCAGCAACACATGTGGGTTATGCCACAGGATTAAAGATCAAACAGTACATAAACTCAACCTCATCACCATTCGCTACAATCTTATTCGAAGGAACCATAATTGGAGTCGATTCTGCCCCAGCAGTTACTTCCTTTTCCTCCAGAGGCCCTAGCATTGCCACCCCTGGGATCCTAAAACCAGACATTATTGGCCCTGGAGTGAGCATCCTTGCAGCATGGCCCGTGTCAGTGGATAACATAACTGCTCCTAATGCATCATTTAACATGATTTCTGGCACATCAATGTCATGCCCTCACTTAAGTGGCATCGCGGCCTTGCTAAAAAGCGCCCACCCTACTTGGTCACCCGCTGCCATAAAATCTGCTATTACGACCACAGCTGATCTACTAAACCTCAAGAACCAGCCCATTGTCGACGAAAGACTTGTCCAGGCTGACCTTTTCGCAATAGGTGCAGGGCAAGTCAACCCATCTAAAGCCAATGATCCCGGACTCATTTATGACATCCAACCTGATGATTACATACCTTATTTATGCGGATTAGGCTACACAGACGATCAAGTTGAAGTCATTGTAGGACGGACAGTAAGTTGTGCTAATGAATCAAGCATTCCCGAAGCACAACTAAATTATCCATCCTTCTCTGTCAAATTAGGCTCTTCTGATCAAGGATATTCGCGTGTTGTGACTAATGTTGGCGATGCTAATTCCTCTTACACCGTGCAAATCTTTTCGCCACCGGGTGTTGATGTTAGCGTAACTCCCAGTACACTTGATTTCTCAGAGGTGAACCAACAGCTGACATACCAACTGACATTTAGCAGATCATTAAGTAGCTTAGTTGTGAAGACTCCGTTTGTGCAAGGATATTTGAAATGGACGTCGGGTAAATATGCTGTTAGAAGCCCAATCTCTGTCAAGCTCGAGTAAAAATGGCAATGACAATGGCAATGGCAGCACAGCAGAGAGGTTTTATGTTAATTTTCTTTATTAAACAAGGACTGCATTTTGGTATTTAAAAAATAAAATAAGATAGTTTTTTTTTTGCATACAAACTGTATGAATTACATGCAATCAAGGATGAAGGCAGAAAGTTTTCATGGCACATGTTGATTATATTTGCTATTTTCAATCTTTTTTTTCCTTAAAAAAGGAAGTTGTGTTTGGAATCCGGTTATTAACTTTAGGGTAAGTTGGTTAATTAACAAATACAAATTGACCAATACACGCAGAGAAAGAGATCACTTCCCACCTTTGTGTAACTTATACTAACTACTATCTTCTATTTATAACCTATAACATTTTTTTATCTCCAGTATAAATGTGAAAAGATATTCCCATCTTGTCTTGCAAAAAAAAAAGGTCTCACTTGTTGTGTTCCCCAAGAATTAATTTATAAAATTATAAAATTCAAAATTCGTGCATAGGTAATAGTGAATGATTAAAAGTATTGTTAAATATAAAATTGTTATTTTGAAAGAAATACAACTCCTCACAATTTTAAATTTTAATATTTCGCAAATAGTATCAAAAGTGAAATGTCGTGTTAACATTCCTTTAGAAACACAGAGAGTTTTATGTTTTTTGTTTATTTTTATCTAAATCGTGTTTCTCCGTCATTTTATTGAAAAAATTTCACTAATATTAATTCAATTCTAGTATTTCTTATTTTGTAAATTATGGAAAATTATACTTACTATTTATATTTCTACTCATCTAGCATATTTATAGTAAGTAAAATTATTCCAGTAAATAGTAAAATTGCAGATACAGAACTATATTAACGACTTACCCAATTTATTATAAAATTTTTCGGGATTAATAGAAAAAAAAGTTTGCATAGGACATTTGTACATATTTACATTTTACTGTTTCTAACACTTGGTTTCAATATCTAAAAATTATATGAACAATTATATTTCTTATACAAACCTTAATTTCTAAAAAATCTACCCAAGAAAATAAGAAAAATAATATATATATTGCCAAATATACGACGGGAATTGAATTGTGAATAAAATATAAAATTCTAAGCCATAAGTTAAAATAAATTAGAATAAGATCATTCTTAATTTATACCCATCTTATTCGATTTAAATTTGTCAATATATATATATATATATATATATATATATAAAAAATATCAATTTTTGGGAGAGAGCATCAAGTTCTATAGGAAAACAAGTCAAATAAAAAACCAATAATAAAAAAAAAATCCATAGGAGGTGAAAGTCCACTAAAATTTAGTCAGAACATCTAGAACAAGCTACACACAAATAATTCTGAATACAAAAAAGATGGCATTTCTCAGGTCAGCAGCTGCAACAACAACAGCAGCAGCAGCAGCAGCCATAGCAGCACTTAACTTCACTTCTCTCTCCTCAACATCTTCATCTTCACCTTTCTTTCATCTTCCCAAAACCCTAAAATTTCCCACCCTCTCAACAAATTCAATTGTTACTCCAGTCAATCATCTGGGCCTCGCCAAAACTCTCAATAACCCTCCCTCTGCTCTTCATATGGACGTGCCCACATCAGATTACAAACCCTCACACCAGGTTCGTTTTCGTTATATATCCATCATGTTATCAATTTTGTTTTTCTCTAATTTGTTGTATTCCCATGAATTTCAATATCAATCTTGACAAATTTCTTTACTTTATTTCGCAGACGGGCGATGTTTTGCCGGAATTGCTGGTAAGTTGCATTCCTCCCCCCTCTTCTTTTAACCATCAATATATAATTGGTTATGCTTCTTTTATGACGATTCCATCTGGATTCTCTTTAGAAACGCATGAATGTTATATGGTTTGAAATTAGTTGTAAAAATTACATTTTTAAACTTAATTTTGGGCTTAACCAAGTTAAAATTGACTCAAATTATAGAATGGATTCATGGTGAAATGGGCTATATCTATATTCTGATATTTTAGTGTTATTTTATGGCAGACAGAGTTTATGGTGGATATGAAATGTGATGGGTGTGTTACCGCCGTCAAGAATAAATTGCTAATTGTTAATGGTGGGTGGCAATTTTCACATTAGTTAGTTAAAAACTGATCAATGATTGTGATTTTGTGCTATATCTCATACTTGAGTGTACATAAATGATCTTTAGGAGTTAAGAATGTTGAAGTAGATCTGAGTAATCAAGTGGTTAGGGTTCTTGGGTCATCTTCTGTAAAGACCATGAGTGAAGCTTTGGAGCAGACTGGTAGAAAAGCCCGATTGATCGGCCAAGGGGTCCCTGAAGGTTAGTTGTCAAAATATTCTCAGTTTGTTAAAGAATGAATCTTTTTCTATGCAGCTTTAATATTCCCACTTTTACTTTTTTCTATTAAATTTATGATTTATTTATGAATTGGATTAGTTTGGCATGTTGGTCTTGAATTCATTATTTGTAAATTAGCAGCCATTTTACCTTGTTTTGTACTTCAAAGAGGCTCAAGTTTTTCTGTGAATATCTGTAATGTCAAGAATATAACTTCTGTGACTCTTGTTGAGCAATAGAATGTATTGAAAAAGAACGGCGAAATTAAGTAGTTGGACCGAAATTGGAAATCATTTTTTAGTTTTGACACAATCAGGAATAATATGAGGTTGTCAAATATAACGAAGAAATGACTAATCGAAATGGACTCGTGATCTTGCATGTTAAAATCATATCCCTTTATTTATTTATTTATTTTTCTGATAATTATCATTATATTCTGGAAGAACCAAATGCAGTGAACTCATGTTCAGAAATCCCAACCCTACTCACTATTCTCTGTTTGGAAAGAAGGGAACAGAATTAGTAGAAGAAATTACTTTCTCTGTTATGGCATTGTATGTTGCATTGCAGCAGTTTCATTCAGTGAAAAAAATAATATGTGGTCTTGATATGCAGATTTCTTAGTTTCTGCTGCTGTTTCTGAATTCAAAGGCCCTGATATTTTTGGTGTGGTTCGACTGGCTCAAGTTAACATGGAATTGGCTAGGATTGAAGCCAACTTTAGCGGATTGCCAGCTGGAAAATATGGTTGGTCTGTAAATGAATATGGTGATCTGACAAAAGGTGCAGCAAGCACTGGGAAGGTGTTCAATCCAACAACCGAAGAGAAAGAGGTTTTTTCTTCTTCCGTATCTTATGTTTCCATTCTTTGCCCTTGAATCAATTGTTGTTAATAATAGCTTGCGGTTTATACAATTGTTGATGCCTTGTAGGCTTGTAGCTACTAGATGTAATATTTAGAATTATACACCATTCTTCCATCGTAGAACTTGTTATTATTTACAATTATGATTTGAGCTCTTTTTCTTGGTGCGGTTTACGTTACAATACTGTATGACAGTTGTTGATACCTTGTAGCTTCTAGGTTTCACCTTTAAAATTATATCTACGTCATTCCTTCAACTAAACACTATCTATATTCTACAAATACAACAACCTTTTCCAGTATTGACACAATAAAAGTCTCTACAAAGAGATTATTTACTCCATTATCTTGGGGATGGCAACAAGTCAAGTACTAGAAACAATTACCCACCGTGTTCAAACTTGTTGGAGAGGACCTCCATCCTGACTCTTTCAGATAGTTATTACCTGTTAACTGTTTTTAGTCCATCCAGAAACATAGAAAGCTCCTTTTCCCCGTTTCTCCCCTGCCTTATTTTCAGATGGTAAATTGAATTTCCAGCAAACTGCACTAATTCTAGGGGTGAGCATGGTGCGGTTTGAAGTCTAAACCGCACCCGAAACCGCTTAGGTGCGGTTAGAAAAATTCAAAACCGCACCCAAAACCACTTATGATTGGTGCGGTGCGGTTTTAAAGTGTGCGGTGCGGTTTTAATTGGTGCGGTTTCGGTTTCAAAACCAATTGAAACAACAAAAAAGTCTAAGCCTTCAATAAAATTTAATATAAAACTTACATCGAGCAATTAACTTAGTGACATAGTCGGCAATGAGAATTATATCAAGCATGCTTTAAAACTAAAACATACGCTATATAAAACAACGGAGACCATATATTCGATAACAAGCAAGAATGTTTATCTAGTTCCCCAAAAATTAAAAGTATATGCTGGAGATAGAATGAAATTCTATCTCATATATTGCAGGGAGGACTTATAGAATATAATCCTAACTATACCTAATTTGAAAAATAATCTATTAAACTTTTACTATTATAGCATTGACATTAACCAATGCATCAAGTGTTCGAGCCCCTCAACTATAAGCCCCTCCAATAACGCATCAAACAAATTCAAAATTCCAAAACCCAATTGCTTAATTTTTGACTCTATAACCTCTAACTTCTTCTTTCAATTGGTGAAAAAATGACAATGCAATACTGGGGTTTTCTCTGAGCATGTTCAAGTGAAAAGTAACTTTAGAATTTACTAGAGATAATACATACATACACACGCATGATGTGGTTTCGGTTTTATGCGTGCGGTTTTGGCTAGTAACCAAACCGGAACCGTAAATTTGGTTATTCAACCCATCTAAAACCGCCACATACGCCGGAACCATTGGTGCGGTTCGTGCGGTTTTTGGTGCGGTTTCGGTTCCAATTTGGTTACTTGCTCAGCTCTAACTAATTCCACATAATAAAATTCCAAGACCAGCGATGACATTTGATGATCAGTCCCCAGGCGGCTAGGCGATCGCCTAGTACCTAGTCGCTAAGGCTGGGTAGTGCCTAGTGCCTAATCGGCGACCAACGTCTACACCACTGAATAGGCCATGGTTTTCAATTTTCATCAATAAATTAGAGTTATTATGGTGTGTAGTTGTTTTAAGTTTATATAATAAACATAACAGAAAAAATTTATCAGGTACACATAATCTATTATCAAATCTCCTATTCCTTGAAAAGCATCTATTCTCATAATAATTCCCTTCGCGATGATAATCAACAACTCATCTACATTCCCATCAACTCTAATAAGTAAACTTCGGTGAAGTGCAATTCAAGAGTATTGCCATTCTACGATTAGTGTATTTGATTGTTCTGTTCCTCTGTGTGTATATGTGGTTACACGTGCATGCTGGTTGGTCCATCTTGAAGTGTATGTATGCGACTCGATGCCCTAGCTACTTTTAAAACCAATTTTATTATTGGAACAACAGATTTTACATGTCACCTACTTCATGTTGTTTACTTCTCTTCCCCTAGTAAAGTTTCTGACAATCATCTGAATTAATGGAGCAGTACATGCATGTCAATGGGTCAGATCAGAGCAAATCATGCTCTGATCCAATATATCCACCAAGTGTGATTATGGATCAATGATCTGATTTATTAATTATGTAATGGATCATTGTTTTGTCCATGATCCACTTGATTCAACAATACAGATCATAATCCAAATCAATTTATTTAAAAAATAAATTATTTGTACAATTATATTAATTTGTAAAATATTATTATTTATAAATTATTTTAACTTATGAAATAATATCACTTAATCTCTCTTAACATTCTACTTTGTCACTTTAATTTTTTTGAACTTTCTCTCACTAAGATTTTTCAATTTCTATCTAAAAATCAATTTTTCATGTTCAAAAATCACTCTCTAAAAATTTCATTTAATATAAATACGACATACCTATATAAATTTAGTTAAAGTAAACTAAGATTTATATAAATATATTGCCTAAGATGAAACAATTAAATATCAACTTTTTAAGTTTATCCATTTATTTTCACCGTTTCTTTTTCTCTATATCCTTGCCTCTTCTCTCCTGTTCCATCTGCACAATTTCATCAATCTCTTTCTTCTATACATATGTATTTGTATAAACATGCCTATTCGCCACCACTGCCATTCACACATAACACTAATTTTTTTTTACTCCCAAACTCTTTAAATAATTAAATTTATAGACCTATGGAATTGATTTTGAAAAATATACAAGTTTTATTTTTAAGAAGAATGATGATGGATTGCTTTGGGGAAAGAAATAATGGATTTAATGATGACATTGATGAGATAACTTGATTATGGTATTAATATTTTAAACTCCATGGATGAATCTGTGAAAGAAAAAGAAAAAGAGTTTTGCAGATGCAGATTGGGATATTCCCCATACATTCACATGAGAAAGAGTTGCGCAGATTTTTATGATTCACCTGCTCCGAAAGAAAAGGTCGATGGAGAGGAGCGGCCGAAAAAAAATTGACGCACAAGGATTTTTTGTTTTGGTGGATCAGTGTGCCAAATCAAATCAAATTCATGATTTGGCCCATTTAAAATATTGATCCAACGGATCAATTTATCACAAATCAGTAAATAAATTTGATCCAATAAATAATATTAGAGTAGGTCAGGTAAAATCAAGATCAAGATTTGACTCGTTGAAAACCCTAGAGCAGTATAATTGAATCTTTCTTTCTTCTACGCTCTTTGGTGCAACTTTAGCTAGTAGTTAATGTCTTAATGGATCTACTTGTATATTATTTTTGCAGCCACTTGGTGACCTGGGAACACTAGATGTTGACGAGAATGGTGAGACCTTATTTTCAGGCACTAAAAAAGGGCTTAAAGTTGGTGATCTCATTGGGCGATCCATAGCAATCTATGGAACTATAGATAAATCTGATCCAGGTCTTACGGCTGCAGTGATAGCTAGAAGTGCAGGCGTCGGGGAAAACTACAAAAAGCTTTGCACATGTGATGGCACCACAATTTGGGAAGCAAGCGATGCAGATTTTGTCACCAGCAAAGTTTGATGATCATACACCTAATACATCCCTACGATTTTCAAATCTTGTATTCAGAACTTGCTATCTAGTATCCTAAGAAGCTAGAAGTAAAAGTGCAAGACAGTGTGATAATGCATATTTTCCAAGGGGAGGGGATCTTTGTTGGGAAATCTGGTATAACTGAAATCATAATTCTTTCAGCACTTTCCAGGGAGTGGAACTTATCGAATTACAGGTATTTTTATTGATACTTTATAACTACACAATTTGCACTTTTCAACCAATATTTGCTAGCTTCCTGGTTAAAATATTTTTGTGAGTACATGAACCTCTGTAACTGGTGAAGTTTGGCCAAGGTATGTATTATATTCTCTCAAATTATGACATTTTCTGTTACATCTTGGCCTATTGTTACAATTATATTACCAATGAGGAAGTTCCTCACAATAAATATTATTACCAACGGTATTGGAACTCCCCATGATCAGTTCAAAAACTAGATAACTGAATTCCAATTGAAATTGCAAAGGGAAATCCTAGTTCAAGGTCTACGTGACTGCAACAAGCTGTTTCACCCTCTGTAGTGCAAGTGCAAAACTTTCACTCATGTCCAGATCTTCAGGTTTCATTCCATTGGGGAGTTTCCACTCAAAATGATAAACAAGAGAAGATATCATCAAGCTCACCACCCTGTGTGCTAGAGCAGGAACCAGAATGTTGTCCCTTGAAATCCAATTCACTATTCAAAAACCTCTCGGGCATAAAACATGTAGGGTTGTCCCAAAACTCAGCATCTCGACGAGCAAATTGGCCAACACTTGAATATTCTTAGGTATAAGACAACTCTCGTCTTTCAAATTATGGGGCAAAGAAAGGCATGATATCGAATCGAGCTTCTTTAAGTTCGTCTTTTCTGCTTAATATGATCGCAGTATCAATAGAAAATTACAATTTGAAGATGTTTGAGTAATTTATCGAACATTAAAATTTGCTCGTATTTGAATAATTTATATTTCGAGTTGAACTAGTCGAGCGAGTACAAATCGAACTCGAGCCAGGCTTCTAATTCATTAAGGGTAATATAATCTTTTCACTCAATTAAACGAATAACCTTAATAAACTTATCACAATGCTCCTCAACACAACCATAGCCTTCCGCCTCCATAACCTTAAGCAAAGGAAAATAATCGGCAACATTAAATTTACCAGTAATTTTCATAATAGTAGGCGCCACTGCATTCTTAAATCCATTCAAATTCATCTTCAGGCCTCAAATTCATCCACATGCATTCAAAGAAAAACAGTACTCATAGCCGTAGTAAATGCCAACTTGTTAATTCCCGCACTTTGTCCATATTTGCTAGCTTCCTTAACATGTTGAACCATTTCTTGAACCATATTGTGCCTAAGCTCATGCAATTAACTCCAACTTTTACGTGTTTGTCAAGAAAAAGTGCTAAAACTGTCGAGATAATCACCATCTGTCTCCCGTAGGCAGCCATGCCACTGCATGGGAAGGGTGCTCTAAATCAGTATTCTGCCAGAAAAAGACTCGTCGTGTTTTTGAAGGACTTAATTGCCTAGCCATATCTGCCGATCGAGGAAAACACTACAGTAGTAATACTGCCTTGCCGGCCATATTTTTTAGCTAAATTTGCTAATTATTTGAAGGGGTTGGATCCAATGTCAAAGAGGTTGCCAAAAAAAGGGAGGCCATTGGGACCTGGTGGAAGGTTTCTATTTTGGAATAATGTAAGGGCGTGTATAATAAGCAAGAAAAAGGAGCAAAGGAGAAAACTGATCAAGAATTCCATTGGGGAAATTTGACCAGTTAGTTCGCATAGTTCTAGCTAGTATATCGACTTCTCATATTTATATATAGGTATATTTTTTTGGAGTGGTGAAAATTAAGTATATTTGTAGCTAAGCACCTAGTTTTCATTTATGTCCTTTGATTAGTCTAATAAGATAATCTCCACACCCATTGAAACTCATTGTTTTTAGTGGGAATAGTACAATGGATGTAATTAGTTCTTTTGAATATTCCTTAGCTTCAACAAAAATAGTTCCATTAATTTATAAATTTACACAAAAAAGTTGCATATAAACTCGATTCGTCGCAAAAGAACCTATTTGCAACGGACTTATATCCCATCACAAATGAGATAATAACATGTTAGTTTAGTAACAGTAATACAACTATAAATTAATTATTAAAATAAACTTGTGCACGAGGCCTAAAGCCACCCTTAGTACCTTCCTAGTCACCACCCTTAGTCACAAACTGATCTACTGGCTTGCCACTTGGGGTATGGCTAGGTTTACCTCCACACCCTCAAAAACCACTTTAGAACCAATAACTCCTTCATAGAGATCTTTTGACTTTGACCCTTTTCCTATAATGGGTTTTGACTCGTTCATGTGTGGGTCCATATATTCCTAATCAGAAAATATTGCCCAAGGTTTAACGTTTATCCAAGTCAAGCTCATGCCTAGATTTGGAAGTGGTTAACATGAAGTTTATTTTTGGGTAAGTTGGTCAATTGACCAATAGAGTGCTGACACGCATGCAAGATTTTATGTGTGTCAGCATTCTATTGGCCAATTGACCAACTTACCAATAAATAAATTTCATGCTAACCGGATCCCCTAGATTTCATCAGCCATGGAGACATTTTCAAACCCATGGATCCGTGTCTTGGATTTTAGCCCAACCATTGCATCAACTATAGGAGTGTCCTATAAGCATGTGTTTGTGGGATGGAGGTTTCATGGATCTTATCATGACGACATCCATTCATTATTTCTTAGGCCCAACCCAACTATTTGGCCTGCTTCATAGAAGTTCATCATATAATTCATTAGTTTATCTATCCTTTTCCACGTGTACAACTTATAATCAACCAGTCAAATATTCAAATTGTCTTGTTGGCTGTACATCCAAGGCTTAAATGGCCATGACCATTTTTAAGGGATCAGGATCCTCTATTATGATTTTTATGTGAGAATCCGGTGAGGGTTTAACTGTAGGTTTGACAATTTATTAAAAAGAAGATTCAATGACTCATAACTTTTTTTTTATTTGTGTATCAAAACGACATCGTTTTGATAGGAAATTTTTTTTACAAGTTGACAAAAAATTCGAAGTCACCAAACGCTATTTATTTTTATATATAATTATTTTAAACTTCTTGATTATTCTGAATATGATTTTTTTTTATATTTACTAACTTAACTTGCTATTAATATTAGGATAACTACAAACTTGACTAAAAAAATGAATAAATATATCGGTTATAATTATCGTTAATGTTTTCAATGTGGTTTTAGTTATTTGTCGCTTATTATTGTTTTGTTTTGTTTATTTATATTATTATTATTATTATTATTATAATTTATATTTATCTCGTTTCTATAAAAAGAGTTTACTCTCACCATTGAAAAATTATTATTATTTACTCTAATCATTGAGCCGTCTGGGTCAACCAACCTATCAATTATTATTATTTACATATTAATTCCTTTATATCTTTTTATATTATTAATAATCATTTTACTTTATCCCTCTTAATCCACTGTTCAACGGAGACAATCACCATCACAACTCAAATACAATTTTAAATGTACTCTTTTTACTTTACTTCGTTTGTTTGGTAAAAATAAACTGTGTTTGGTGGCTTCCAAATTTCTGTCAACTTGTAAAAAAAAAATTCATATCAAAACCCCAAAAAAAACTCTCACAAGATCCTCACAGAGAAATTCTCATAGAGGATCCGGATCCATTTTCAAGTACCAACAAAGATGCACAATAAAATATAAGAAACTAAAAAGATTGACGATGTATATACTCTAATTAACTATAAATTTAATTATTAAATTATATTAATTATATGAGTAATGCTACAGACACAAACTATTTTACAAACATTTTATAAACTGCTGATATGACATACTCTACGTCAGCATATTGATCTATAAATTGCTTCAATGTAATCTTTGGCTTCACATAAAAAGCTGATGTGGAGTATGCCACATTAGCGGTTTATAAAATATTTATATAATAGTTTGTGTATAACATTATTCTAAACTTAATTACTCCCTCCGTCTCAGGATAAAAGTCCTTATTACTATTTTGGGTTGTCCCATGTTAAATGTCCATTTTCTTTTAATAACCAAACTTTTACACATTTTTTTCTATTATGCCCGTAGCATTAAATATCTCATACGTTTCTTATTCTAATTCTCTCTCCATATTGAATGACATTATTATGAGCAATTTTATTATTTTATTCATTTTTAATATACGTAAAAAGTTCACCAAAATTTTTATCTTGTGACGGAGGGAGTAATAAGTTATATTTTGAGTCCAGATATAATTACAGATAAACATACATATATAACCTGTGACAATATTTCTGAATCCAAGGTGGAAAATATATGTAACTCATTGAGTAGTAACTTACTAGTAGACTTTTCTCGCAGAACCTTTTGATTGGCTCTTGACAAGTAGCTAGGGTTGAAGCCATTATAAGGCCCAATGCATAGACACCTTACTAACTATTTTAAGTAGTCATAGTCAAAGGTTATGAACTTATGATGATACACCAAAAACTTGATACGGGTAACTCAAGAAATTAAATATGTAGAACACATGCATGCACGCAACAATAATGGATGTACTTAACAAGTATAATTAATGTTTATAGGTAGATCCTTCCTTCAAGATCCTTGGTACAGCAAAAAGTGGCTGCGCTCTTTGTAGTGTAAGTCCAAAAGTTTGGTTCATGTCCAATTCTTCAGGTTTAATTCCATTGGGAAGTTTCCACTCGAAATGGTAAACAAGAGATGCTATCATCAAGCTCACCACCCTGTGTGCAAGAGGAATTCCGGGGCACATCCGACGACCTGAACCAAACGGAAGAAATGCAAAATGTTGTCCCTTAAAATCCAAATCATTATCCAAAAACCTCTCGGGCATAAAACATGTAGGCTTGTCCCAAAATTCGGCATCCCGAGCGATTGCCCATGCGTTCACCAAAGTCTGGGTGTTTTTAGGTATGGAATAGCCTTTCAGTTTTACGTCCCTTTCGGTCTTATGGGGCACCAGAAACGGGACGGCCAGGTGTAGCCTCATTGTTTCTTTTATCACTGCTTGCAAGTAGGGGAGTCGAAGGATCTCAGCTTCTTCTATTCTTCCTTTTGCTCTTACTGTTTCTGAAATTTCATTGCGTAGCTTGATCATTACGTTTGGGTGGAGAATTAATTCAGTCATTGCCCACTCAGTCGTGTTGGTACTAGTTTCAGTTCCCGCCAAGAACAACTCCTAAAAAACAAAGAATATTTTAGATGAGTAAGTTTCATAATCCAAATGTACATGAACAAGTGTTTTAGGTCTAATTCAACTGGTATCAGATTCTCCAGCATAAATAAATATTAATTTTTATTCTATAAAAAAGTCTAATAATCAGTAATTTCTTTTTGTTTGTTTCCTTCATAAAATTAGTCTGCGATGACAAAATGATTTACAAGATCATGTTATCATTGTCATCTCATCACTATTAAA
The DNA here is from genome assembly GCA_020205615.1 of Panax quinquefolius. NCBI lineage: Eukaryota > Viridiplantae > Streptophyta > Magnoliopsida > Apiales > Araliaceae > Panax > Panax quinquefolius. The sequence continues at coordinate 34,084,227 of CM035162.1, read as the reverse complement.
TTAAATATTTTATAAATTTAAAGATATACAAACATGTAACCAAAATATATTTTTAAAATTTGTTAGTTTTGCAAATGAAACTATTTCAAAAAAAGGAAAAGAAAAGGAGGGAGGGGGGGGGGGGCTATATTTAAATAGAGATAGAGAGGGTCATACCACTAGTAGGACTTGGATATGTTTCAAGCTGAAGTCCGACTCAATTTCTTGACTAAAGTCAATGAAGGAATCCAAGAGGTCCCCATGCATTGGCAAATTAGTCTCTCTATGCCGCAAACGCTCATTAATAAACTTATCACAAAGTTCCTCAAGACAACCATAAGCCGCATTCGCCTTCGGCCTTAATCTTTGAGGATCCATAAGTTTAAGCAAAGGAAAATAATCAGCAACATTAAATTTAACAGAAATCTCCATAATAGTCGTCACCGCATTCTTAAATCCTTTGCCTTCTTGAGCCTTAAATTCATCAACATTAACCGAAAAACAAGTGTTTGACATTTGATTTATAGCCGTGGTAAAGGCTAACTTGCTAATACCCACAGCCTCATCTCCTTCAACTTTGCTAATTTGCTTAACATGTTCAACCATTTCTTGCATGACTTTATGGCGAAGCTCACGTAATGTGTCTAGCTTTTGCGTGTTTGTCAAGAAAGTATTAAGAACTCGTCGGATTAGTCGCCATTGGTCTCCGGTGGGCAGCCATGCCACCGCGTGAGCCAGATGGTCTAGTTCAGAGACGGCATCGGGTATTATTCTGCCGGAAAAAGCATCGTCGTGTTTTTGTAGGACCTCTTTGGCCATCTCGGCGGAGGAAGCCACAATTGTAGTGAGGCTGCCTTGACGGATGGTCATGAGGGGGCCGTATTTTTTGGCTAGCTTGGCTAATGATTCGTGGGGATTCGGACCGATATCGAAGAGATTTCCGAATATGGGGAGGCCATAGGGACCTGGTGGAAGGTTTTTTCTATGGAATAATGCAAGGAAATATTGGAGAATAAGCAAGAAAAGGAAGGAGAAAGAAAGAAAAATTAGCAATTCCATAAGACTATAGAAATTTGATATGATATCAGCTAGGTAGCTAACTTGTATGTGACTACCATCTCTAAGCCCATTCTCTTATTTATATAGGTATCTTACGGAGAAGTAACAAAAGTTTTGTCGAACAATTCCATGTTTGTTTAATTTTAAATAATACTCTCCCCCTTCTCTGAAGAATAGTTCTCTGAAGGATAGTTTTGAGTATTTCTTTATTAGGTAGACCCAAAAGTTAGGGTAGAATTTAACATAGTTATTACTTCAAAAGAGACTCAATTGAAAAATTTGTAAATATTAAAATATATTTTTGTTTCATGTTTACATCCTAAAACACTAAGTTGATAGTTTACTAATGAAGACAATTAAAATAAAATTATGAATTTGGAAAGACATGTATGCAATTTGATAATTTATGTAGCAATTAGCAAGTCCAATTACTTTAAGGGATCAAATTATGAATTTGAAAAAATTAATGTAACATAAATATATTTAGCATTTTTTAAAATGATCAGTTTGACCATAAAACTCATACTTGGTTGTTTATTATGGGCGAGGGAGTACAAGGTATTGGGTTAATATTTTTTTCTTTTTTTGTCGATTCTTTAACCAACTAAAAAGTCACTAAATAGCTGTTTATATATATATATATATATAAACAGACACAAAATGTGAAAGGACTGATAAAATATGAAGCAAGATACATTGATATAAGAACAAAAAAAATACAGTAATATAGGAGCATTTGATTTATGAATTTGAGGAGTCGTACGATAAATTTATGAAGCAAGAGCAACAAAAATACAGTAATATAGGAGCATTTGATTTACGAATTTGAGGAATCATACAATTAATAAATTTATGAATTTGAGGAGCAATGCAATAAATTTATGACACGTAAAAATAAAAAAACTAAAAAACTCTGAAACTTTTGGGCTGAACAAGTCCAAGTCAAAGTCAAAGGATCTTAACAATTGAGGGTACTTATATGAATTATTATTACTTCTTTCTTTTTTTAATATATGTTGCTTTAGATAATTTTAATTTTTTAATTATTTACCATTTTATATAATATAAAAAAATTAATTAAAATTTTTCTAAAATTATTACTCATAAAAAATATTACATATAAAAAAATTAAGATAAATATAATAATTTAAAAATATTATAAATAATTAATTTTATATTTAATATTATATAATTATTTTATTAATTCTTGTTTACGACTTTAAAACATTAAGACACGGATGGAGTATATCCGACGACAGTGATAGTACGCTATACGAGATTATTTCGCGGAACTTTCAGTCTGAGCAAGTCCAAGTCAAAGACTTTTTGTTTTTCATTTTCTGTTTTTTTTTAAAGTACTTATTTGGTTACATATTATGTCTCGTTTTGATCTTATCTTTTTGATCTTATTACTATTTTAGATAATCCTAAATTAAAAGTTTATTTACTTTAAATAGTTTATTTTTTATAATAATTTACCTATAATTAATACCTTAATATTAATTGTTATATTTTAATTATTTATGCATATTTATAGAACATCACTAGTCATATACAAAAAATTATGCAGAGAATTAATTTCAATATGAACAATTTTGTCATTTGATTCTCTTTTTAATATGCGCAAAAAGTCAAACGGATGAAGTATTATTTATTGTTAATAAATGTAGTTTAATTATATTTTTAGGGTAAGTTTTTAAATAGATTAATATTCTGAATTTTTTCGATCGGGTGTTCAAAATAGTAGGGACCTAAGGTTTGGTGTGGGTATTGTTATTTGGGACGTGAATCATAATCTTGTACGTACGTAGTTAGGGGTGAGCATTCGGTTATTAATCGAACCGAACAAGAAATTCGGTTATAACCGATACCCGAAAATAGCTTATTTTAGCTATCCGAATAAATAACCGAAATGTCTACTGACCGAATAACCGAATAACCGAACAGGTTATTAGGTTAATAACCGAATTTTAAAGGTTCAAGACCAAAACAATTAAAACTTGAACCAAAATTGGACATGATACCATCAAATAACAGCCCAACACGTACGAATTCATACAAACAAACTATATATCCTTTTGTTTTTCCTCATTTACATCTGCAGCAAGACACAACCAGGCACTATGAGTACTAACAGTACTATTTCAAAGCTAATATCTAGCCCTACATAGTGCTGCATGCCCAAGTGCCCATAACCATTAGATTAACTCACAACCAGACATGTATGCATAATCTAAAATACTGTACATGTGCCTAGTTAGAATTGGGAGCTTGCAATTGAGTTCTCGAACACATATTTACACACATCCCTGCACCAACACGAACCAATTCATACATAGCAGCCCCTCCTATTCCATCTGCAACAACAACTGGTCCATCACATGCGCCGGCTTGCCTGGGTGGTGTGGTGTGTCGACTCAAGATCGGCGCTAGATCCTCACGTCGAGCTCATCATCTGATTTTAACTCCTGAGTCGCCGAACTCGTCCCAATCCTGAGTCAAGGCGCTTGGAAGAATCGGGGAGAGGAAATCGGTAGGCGGTGGAGTCCTAAGGTCGCCCTCATGAGAGAGACGACGACACGAATGGAACAAAGAGAGAGTTTTGGACAAAGGAAGAAGAAGAAAAGGAACAGAGAGAGAGAGATTTGGTGGTAGAACAGAGAGAGAGTTTTGGTCTGCGAGTCTGAGTTTTTATTCTCTACGAGTATACGCACGCAAAGCTTAAAAAAAGTGAGGATTGTTATTCTGTTATTCTATTAAATAGAATAACCCAAAAGTAATACCCGCATAAACTAATCAAAATCGTATGTAAATCTGGATATAACCGAATAGTAAAAATAACCGATCACGTAATATTTCAAGTAAATTATTTCTGGCCAGGTGTTCGATTTTTTTTGATTATACCCGCTTTTTTTATTTCAATCCTATACGTAGTGTCTCCTTTGGCTTTGGTTCTAGTAGTGTTATAATGGACTAATTAAATCTACTCATATCATGCATGTCAATATATATTTTTAGTAATAATGCTAATAATCTGATCATACAATTAACAGTCCGAATTATACTCTTAATTATATATGTTGTATGATATTTGTAATATAGGTTAAGATAGGATAGGCAGATAAAGATCGAACACTTGAAGAAGGCTCGAGGTTTAGCTTATTATGATGTAAAAGCTCAACAAGTTTGCATGGAAGCCTCGATCTTTAAGTTGCTCTTTAGGTTTTTGTTTTGTTTGTTTAGTACTCCCTCCGTTCTTAAAAGATTGTCGTTTAAGGTTTTGACACATGGATTAAGGAAACGTCATTTATCTAGTAAAATTTGTTTGAAATTCTATCACTACCCTTTTATGGGAAATTGAAAACTATTAATACAAAGAAGAGAATTTCTTGGGACAATGAGAGAAGGTAGGAATAATATAGGAAAGTAAATAATTTATTCTCCTCAAAAGTTGTAAACGACAAACTTTTTGAAACAAATTTTTTCTCATAAAACGACAATTTTTTAAGAACGGAAGAAGTAGTAGCTAAGTTTTAATGGGTTGTGTGGGCCGGGTGCCTTATTATTTGTTGTGTTCTTGTAATAGTAAGCTTTGAACTATTGTTGTACCTGTTATATATATATATATATATATATATATATATATATATATATATATATATATATATATATATATATATATAAGATCGAAATTCTTTTTAAAATAGCATTCTTCAATAAATAGCATTCTTTTATTAAAATTACGCCGCTTTGGGAGGACGCGCGGTGATATTTTTTGTAAATACGCGGTGGCATTGTATTTACAAAAATGTCACCGCGTCCCTCCAAAAACGATTTAGTAGCTTTTAATAAAAGAATGCTATTTAAGGAAGGAATGCTATTTAGAGAATGCTTCGATCCCTGACCGATATATATATATATATATATATATCCAAATTGACCGGTTTAAAATACGGACCCCAAATTTATTTATTTATTATTTTTTTTTAAAACAACTAAAAAAAAAATTAATATTTTATTAATCGAATTTTTTTTATATCTGATGTTTTGGGTGTGATTTGGATACATATAACAAAATATGTATGTACAGCCCAGCATGCATATGTTTTGTTATATGATCTAAATCACACCTAAAACAATCAGATTATGAAAAATTCCAATTCCATAAAATAATAAAAAAAAATTAGTTTTAAAAAAAATGCAAAAAAATCCGGACGGTACTAAAATTCGGGCGTCCGAACTGGAACCGGACTATATATATATATATAACCCAAGTTTGAACTGACAACCTTAAATTTTGGTTTTACTAGTTTTGAAGTGATCTTTTTATTAAGTCGTTCAAAAAATAAAAATAAAATAAAATTACCATATGAAATTTTCGTATTGTCGTTTTACAAAAAAAAAATAGGTACGTACTTGGTCCAATGATTATGCTCACTCTTTGATATTCAAGAGAGAGAATTAGGATCCTCTCCTTTTTAAATGAATTTGAGAGTTTCCAGCATCAGCAGATGCATTATATACTATAGCGGGATTGTGTTGGAGATGGGAGTTGCGTGTTAAGCTACAAAGAATAGCAGCCATAGAGAGAATTTTTAATTCATAACAAATAGATACTACGCATTATTGTCTATATATATATATAATTATTAATTGGGCATACCAATTTTTATTTTTATTTTTTTTATTTTCGGTCTCACATTCCTTTCATTTCCTATATATCTTTCTCTCCATGCCGTATTACATATATGTTTACGGTCCATTAAAGTAAAATGAATTAAGATCAGTAGATACAAACGTTACTATTGTACTTTGGCAAACAAGAAAACAATCGTTACTTCATCCCTTCTAAAATTAGATATACAATTTAAGTTTTGAGATCAACTGACGACATATTAATTTTTAAAATTGGTATTACTTATAAAAGTTTATAATAAAATTAAATAAATTTTGTGATTAATAGTTTTTATTATGTACTATACATTTGTAATAATTTTATCAACTAAAATTAAGTAAATTCACATCAATTTAAAGTTTAATATGTTGTCGTTTGATCTCAATAATCAAATTTATATATCTAATTTTGAAACGAATGGAACAAATCTTAATAACTAAATTTTATTTTCCTCTTTGGTTCTATTTAGGGACATGTTTTCGGCAAGAGGCGTTAAATGGTGCGACTAATTACTTTTCTAGATAAGGAATGTGGCTTGCTAATGCGGAGAAATTATATATCAATGTGTGGTGTCCTTACAAATATTGTTGTTAACGTCAAAATCTTTTCATGAGCCTCAATCACGTAAGGCACGTTCAAATTCTGTACAATAAACACGTCAATACCAGAAGCTTGACGGTTTGGACCGTCGGGGGATAGCTCCAGCGTAAGAGTCAGTACAGACGATCCCAAGGTTTAACAGTGGAGGAAAAATAAAGTATAGTGTCTTGAGAGAGGAAAATATCAGTTACCTTTCAAATTGTGTTATCCTTGCATCATATACTCTAATCCCCGATTTCCCGTGTCACCCACTATCCTCTGACACGTTCCCCCACTATCGGTGACCTCAGCCGACTGCATGTAACCCACCTGCTCCATTTCATCACTGTTTGTCACCGCCGGCCGACTGAGTCCCATCCTCATTAATGCATGGCAGATAACAGTCAACAGTTATCTTATTCATCATTACCGGTCAAAGCCCAATGAAGATATTTATTCATCTAATGGGTCAGCCCAACGAAAAGGCCCAACACATTTAAGACCCAATAAATAAGATCCAATGTACAAGTCCATCCGGTCCGGCCCACTGCATAAAGTATCATGGCCCAACAATTGTCTTTGCAAATATTTATATACTACCTCGTAATCCCATGCAAAACACGATTTTTGTTATAAAATTATTACATATATTTTTGGGTCCGTTACAATAATATACAACATTTAGTAAGTAATTACACTATTAGTGCATCAACAAAATAATTATAAAATAATACACTTTTCCATATTTATTTACAATATTAGTGCAATTATGATTCCTTAATTTAGGGAATTACTATAAGATTCAATTCACAATAATAAGGAAACCTAAAATCAAGGAGAAATAGCTGTCATAATTAATAATTCAAATTCAAATATATTGAATCTAACAACAAAAACAAATTCAAATTCAAAATAAATAATTCAATTTCAAATATTCAAATTCGCTTCTCTTCTGCGTAATCCTCTTCCTCACATTCTTCTTTGAAAGCACAACATTGTCAACCTTTTTGTTCCTCAATAATTTCCCAGCAACCACTTCAGTTCTTACATTAACAACATTATCATTTAAATTTGCAACAAGTCGTAATTCCTTATCATTCTTTCTCATATCTTTCATTGCCCTTTTCCCTCTCTTTCGCACAACAACCGGACTAGAAATTAAAACCTTAATCGTGGATATTTGATTTTATACAATTTTTTCATGTCCGAAAATTTCAATTCCAAAAGAAAATAAAAACACTATATAGGAAAGAGAGAGATAAAAGAGTGAATGTAATGTTGATAACCAAACCTTCGTACCAAGGTAACCAAACTTTTATACCAAGTTAACCAAACATTTATACCAAGGTAACCAATCTACCTCCACACCTGCAGTATGAATTGGTTACCTTGGTTTGAAAGTTTGACAACCAACTGCATGAAGGTTTGGCTACCAACTGCATTATATTCAAAATAAATTGGTAACTTAATAAAACAGAATTGGTTACCTTGGTATGAAGGTTTGGCAACCAACTGCATAAAGGTTTGGCTATCAACTGCATCACATTCAAAATAATTAGTAACTTATTAAAACTGAATTAGTTACCTTGGTACGAAAGTTTGAATACCCACTGCACTATAAAAAAAACTGAAGAGGACGTCGGAGAAGCAATTGAGGTTTCCGGTCAACCATCGGAGGTAGACGGAGCGTGGATGAGGAGGGTGGAGGAGGAGGAGGGCGGCCCATAATCTTTGTATTATTACAGCATGACAGCGGAAGGTGGTCGAGGGCGGAGAGAGAGTGGGAAGTGAGAGGAACGAGGAGAAATGTGTATAATTTTTTGTGCCGGATAAGCGTACCTTTAGGTTGAATTAAAGGATGACGATGGCGAGTCAAATTGATCAAAAGGGAGAGAAGACGATGAGAAAGATAACAGATGGCTTAAGGAGAGAAGATTTTGGTTTTCGCAAAGATAATTGGGGGAGGAGAGAGAAAGAGAGATTGTAATGGAAAGAACGAAGTTTTATTTTTTTGATATTCCCAACCAACACTACTTTAATTAATAATCATAAATAATTAGCCAAATTTGTGTGATAAACGTACAAATATTTTGGTTCCCGTTATTATGAATCCCTAAATTAACGAATCCTAATTTCATACTAATTCCTTAAATTAAAGAAATCTAATTGCACTAATATTGTAAATAAATATAGAAGGTGTATTAATTGTATAAATATTTTATGAGTGCACTATTGTTGTAATTATTTTAAAAATATAATAGAATATGTAATTCATCCTATATTTTTTTAATTTATTTAATTTTTAATTTTAATTTTTTTTTTTCTAGTGGGATCTTCAGCAACTTGCCTAGAAGTTAGTTATTTGTGTTTTTTCCTTTATGGGATCTACCAATTATTTTAAGTATCCATTATGTATATAGAATAGAGAGTTCGAATTAATTAACTGTCTCAAAATAAATAAATAAATATTAGAGAGATAAAAAGAATAATAAATTAAAGAGTGGGAACAGAGAAAACGAAAGTTTTTGAGTTTTAAAAAGTAGTTGCTCCTACCTCTTAATGGATAAATTTGGAAGTTAAAAAAGCTTCAAACAATTGTTTACACCAAAATAACACCTTCTTTGTGAGTTTTAAAAAACAAAGGAAATGATAGGAAAGCTAAGAAAAATTGAACCCAATTTTTCTTAGATATTTTCCTGACCAAAATGGTACGTAAGGAAAGAAAAATGAGTTTAATGAATTTAGTTTTAATTTCATAAATGCCCGTACTTGTAATACATAAAACAAATTTTAGACATCCATGCATTGATTTCTTTACTAAAATCACAAATATTAGAGAACTAAAGAAAGTTACTTTTCTATCATTTTCTTTCCTATCATTTCCTAAGTTAAAATCCTTAGGAATAAGAGATATTGGTAATTATTTAATTATATGATAGTAGAATATATATAAAAGATTTTGAAATGAAATAAAAGATGAAAAATATTTTCTTTTCCTAGATTTTAGGTTTTCATTCTTAAAATTTAGTGTTGAATGATCGTTCCTAAAATTTAGGGCTAAAAGACATTTATGTGCTATTTATTATATATATATATATATATATATATATATATATATATATATATAGAGAGAGAGAGAGAGAGAGAGAGAGATTCGCATCCGGACTCCTGGACAAAGTTAAAATGCTTGACCCAATTTTTTTTTTTGCTTTTTTTTAAAACAACTAAAAAAATAAAAATAAAATTATGGAACATGTTTTGTTATATGTATCTAAATCACACCCAAAACATCAGACACGTAAAATTGAAGTTCCATAATTTTTTTAGTTGTTTTAAAAAAAAAAAAAAAAAAGGACCTGATTTTAAACTCCGTCTCGGATTCCTGGACAGATTCAGCTTCTATATATATATATATATATATATATATATATATATATATGATCCATAGAATACGTTAATGTAGGAGAATTTGCTTTTGAACTAACGCCATCCAAATTGGCCCAAAATTAGAGTGAATGACCGAGATGAGGCCCAACTCGCTTCTCTTCTAGGCGGTCACCAAAATCTTTTTTTGTTGGTCACTTTACTCACTCTAATGCCAAAAAACGATCAGTGTTTTGATGGGGCCGCTAGGGGAGTAATTACCAACAACAAAAATTTGGCTTAATTACATTATCCTAATTATCCTCATATGTGACGCCCCCAAAATTAGGTATACATCACCCATCTTGGGTCGCCACTTACATGGTACAGAATTTAAATACAACTTATTAACATAACTGCCGTATACAATACGACATAAATCGTGAGTTTAAATACAAATATCGCTCACTAGATATTATACAAACTCAAAAAAGTCCTCATTACAATTATTATCACACTATTTCACGTAATAGTGAGGACTACTAATGCTATCTTCGGACCATCACTGCTTTCCCCGACTCGTCCCGGCCTATATTCTCATTTCACAAGAGAATAGTGAAAGAAAGGGTGAGCTCAACTAGCCCAAAGAAGAAATATTATGACTAAGATAATGCGAATAAATTATCAATAGTCTTCAACAATGTTAAACCGATAAAATACAATGCACAAACCGGTTTAATCTGCAATGAATAAGCAATCCATTAAAAGAGTCAAGTAGAAAATAAAGTCTACTATCTTTTAGGTTTTAAAAGGTTTTTCATCATCATATAAATTGAGACTCAAACTTTAATAAATATTCCACATCATCGAATCACCCCCGCACACTACTACCAAGGATATTCTTTAGTATCACGACCACAATTATTCATGCACTTTCACGAGCCAAGAATATTTGTGTATTCATTAATGGTCGTGATCATGCCAACAATCGCCCACCAATGCACTACTACTAATCGAGGATTTTTATCACATCATTTGTAACATTACGGTCCATGATTACAATCGAATAGTCTCTCGTCATAATCATACCAAGTCCATCTATGCACTTCACAGCCACGTATGACTTTCAACATAATATAAACATGAGGATGATGACAATGATATAAGAATTCAATAAAACAAGTTCAAGAATTATTTTATCCGGAATTATTAACGCCCAAATTATCAACACGATCTTGTTTTGTAGAGTAAAATTCAAGAATAATCGGAAGAATATTTCCATGAAAAGATCTTTGGATGAAACGCAAATATCAAGGATATTCCACTAATTTCATGGAGTATAGAAGTCAAAGTTTTAACCAACCGGGTATAATAAAGAATAGAATAACAAAAGAAATCACCACGTACGCGATGAAGCACACAGCGAGTTATTCCAATGAATAATAAATAACGGAACCAGTCCGTCCGTAAAACGCATGCATGTGATGTTCCAACGTAATAATAAAGAATGGAACCAGTCCCACAGTAAAACACACGTGCATACGATGTTCCAATGTAATAATAATAAAGATTTTAACCAGTCCTGTAAAACACACGCATGTGATGTTCCAAATGAATAATAATAAAGACGGAACCAGTCCGGTGTAAAACACACAAACAGGATGTTCCAAATGAATAATAGAAGAATGTCACCAAGTATAGGGTAAACCACGATACAAAGTTATTCCAACAAAATAATAAGCAATGGAATAACAATGCTTTCTTCATGAATAAGAAAGAATAACACCCCTTACTTTTGGTAGGAGATTGAATCTTTACTGGCAGTGTAGTAACAAAATACTCTTCTTCTTTCTTTTCTTATTCTCTCTATACTTTCTCTCTATAGCTTGAATGAATTAAGTGAAAATAATGAAGCCCTAGGCCTCTATTTATAGAAGATTTCTAGCTTAAGACCGCTTAGTGTGAAAAGGCAAGTGGCTTGACGACTAATGATGTGAAAAGAAAAGTGGTTTGACGCTTTTGTAATGTGAAACGACAAGTGGTTCGGCGCTCAGTAATGTAAAAACGACAAGTGGTTCGACGTCTGGTAAAGGTAATTACTATTAACGAAGGTAAATACTATTGACGAAGGTAAATACTATTCACAAGGGTAATTACTATTGACGAAGGTAATTACTACTCACAAGGGTAATTACTATTGACGAAGGTAATTACTATTGACGAAGGTAAATACTATTCACAAGGGTAATTACTATCGACGAAGGTAATTACTATTGACGAAGGTAAATACTATTGACGAAGAGACTTTTAGATGATGACATATATGAGCCCCCATAAAATAATCAAACTTACCACAAATCATTTTATTTTTCATCAACACATATTTAATCTTTCAACAATTATTAATCATTTATAACTTGTCGTCTCAATTATTGATTTAATACTATAACATATTATACAGATGATACTGTGACAATAATTGAATCAATAATATAATAGATATGATGTGAATTATCGTGTAAGAATAATTGAGCATAAATGAGTGACTTCTCACGTAAGCATCAATAATCAATACTGCAGTGTCTACTATGCAACCACGCCAGACATCGTATTTTTACCACCGGGGTAGTTCAATGCTTTTAACAGAATAACACCTCCGTAGTTATTTTTATAAAATATTTTGTCGTTTCTCAATCCGATAATAATTACATTATGGGGTCCACTAATGATTGAGTAGTTATTTAATATTCCCTAACAAAAAGAATATTCCCAGGCCAAACGAATATTTTATAACAACTTGCATACTTTGCAAAAAATTTATAAATATTACCCACAACTATAACATTATATCAAATTTATTCCATAATATTCAAAAATAATATTTATAGAAAAATTCATCTTTATTTATAAAAGTTTGGGTCTTACATCATATATACTACTTATTAATCAATAAAATAAAATAATAAAAATTATAAGTATAATCATAATTATCCTTATACTTATTAATAAAATAAGTATGTATAAAGATAATTAATAATTATCGTCTTATGATTTTAATTATAAATAGAAATAGTGATTGAATTTATATTATATTCATACTCAAATATATAAACTCAATCACTATTTCTTATTTATAATTAAAATTATAAGGCGATAATCGAAGATTATTCTTTTTACATACTTATTTTGTTAATAAGTATAAGGATAAGTATAAAGATAATTATTGATTATTTTTATAATTTTTTATTATTTTATTTTACTGATTAATAAGTAATATGCATAAGGATAATCTGTTAAAGATAATTACTGATTATCCTATTAATTATCCTTATAATTTTTTATTTTACTAATTAATAAGAAATATGTAGGAGGATAATCAGGATAATGTAATTAAGCCAAATTTATGTTGTTGGCTCATTACTCCTCTAAATACGGTCAAATCTGATCGTTTTGATCGGCCGCCAGAGAATAATACCTGGCCCTCATCTCTCACCATTCACTCTAATTTTGGGCTACTTGGATGATCGTTATTAAACAGCTTCATCCGCTTAACGTGATTCTATGGATCATTTTCCATATATATATATATATATATATATATATTAGATTTTATTTATTTTGGGTTAATTACATTTTCATTACACGAAATATCAACAAATTCATAATTTGAACCCTAAAAAATTGGTCTAATAAATCCCTATATCAAGTGTTGGGTCATGATATTTCACATATTGGGCCGAATGAATTGAGCCTATTTATTTAGTTAGTCCATTGAGTCATCACTATTGGGTCCTAAAGTTGTTGGGCTTAGCCCCTGTATTACCTTTGTTAAGTCTTTATAATATTGGGTCGGGTCAATGCACTAACCCAATAGATATTTTAATATCTCCATCTTTAACTTGTAATGATGAGAAAGGAAGGCTGTTGACCGAGTGGCTTGCAGATCATTAATGTGGATGAGATTATAGTCACAATGGAGAAACAAGATTAAAAGGTGATACCTGCATCTTTGTTGGCGAGCCTACCTACGAGTTTTGAAGGGCCTAAAGCGAACAACAAAAAAAATGGGCCCTTTGCGAATCGCTATTAAGACGGGCATAAAAAAGGAAGAACTTTTTCTGAACAAAAGAGCATCAATACGAAAGAATATCAAATATAATAATCGACTATTTCAATATTTCCAAAGCATCATTTAGATATCGCATTATCACTAGGTCAAAAAAATAATTACCAAATAGGGCCTCCTTTATTAAGAGTCTAACACTACTCCCAAACAATTAAAAAAACTCAAAAAATTGAATCTGATGATGAATCCCTAGGTACATAATAATTAAATTATTTTGTACAAATTATATGCTTTAAATATGTAGAATATTACAATAATCAGTATATGTAGAATATTACAGATTGATTATTTGCTTTAATATCTAAGTATTTTATTTAAGTAATAAAATGAAGAGAATATTTAAGGGGGTCCTAAAAATTTTTGGGCCTAAAGCCCGTAAGGCCTGATGATCTTTGTTGGTGAGATCAATTTGAGTAGTGGGGAGTTGTGTTTTGACTAAGAAGGGTGACACTCATAAATCGCAAGGAGAAGATAACATAAAGAAAGAAGTCTTCAAGGGTTAAAAGTTTTTTCAGTCATTGTACTATAGGTCGACTTACAGATGGATAACTGAACTTTTTTTTTCTTACAGTCAACTCACTGTACTCGATTTTACTAACAAAAAGTTAAAAAAAACCGTTAAAAAAGTTTGACTGTTAACGAAAAGTACACGTAGTAGCTGAGTTGTCCGAAAAAAATTCTATGTGGCTGTTAGTATGCGATGTGACAATTAGGATGTGGATTTGGAGGAAATTTTTTATGAAAAAATGAAAAAAAATATTTTAATGTATAATATAAATTTAAAAAATGAGCCAAAAAAACAAGAAAATAAATAAAAATTATATTTAAATTTTTTTTAATAAAAATAAAAAAACAATTATTTTAATAAAAAAAATTGCAGTTTTTTTAATTTTTATTAAAAATAAAGTACTTTTTTAATTAAAAAACTGCATTTTAATTTCTTTTCAATAAAAATAAATTTTTTATTATTTTTATTACAAAATTTTGTTTTTTTTATTAAACAAATTTGTGTTTTTTTTTATATTTATAAAAAGCGCAGTTTTTTTAATTAAAATAAAATAAAAATGCTGTTTTTTATAAAATAAAATAAAAAACGGTATTTTTTAACAAAAAAAAAAAGCGCTGTTTTTTTTTTATTAAAAAAATACAGTTTTTTTTAAAAAATAAAATAAAAACGCAATTTTTTTTATAAAAAAAATGCAGCTTTTTTAATAAAATAAAATAAAAAATCTTTTCTAATTCGGACATTAAATTTATAATTGAGTCAAACGCGTTGTTGTGATTTTAAGGAGGAGACAGAGCGTTGTTTTTATAAAAAACCAAATTTGTGTTTTTATTTTATTTTTATAAAAAAAACTGTGTTTTTTTATAAAAAACTGTGTTTTTTAATAAAAAATGTTATTTTATTTTATTTTTGTTAAAAAAACACTGTTTTTTATTTTATTTTTATTAAAAAAAGCTGCGCTTTTTTTTATAAAAAATATTTATGCTTTTTATTTTATTTTTTTTAAAAAAGCAATTTATTTATTTTTATAAAAATAGCGTTTTTTATTTTATTTTATTAAAAAACTGCATTTTTATTTTATTTAAAAAAACTGCGTTTTTTTTATAAAAAAAATTATGCTTTTATTTTATTTTATAAAAATAATCTGCGCTTTTTATTTTAAAAAATGTCTTTTTATTTTATTTTATTAAAAAACTTCATTTTTATTTAATGTCCTAAATTTGAAAAGATTTTAATTTTAAAATATTTTTAATTTTATTATTTTATAATTTTATTATACTTTAAAATATTATTTCATTTTCTTCATAAAACTTTCCTAAAAATCCACATAATCACCGCCACATCACACAAAGGCGCCACATCGCACCAGAATCTTAGACAACTCAAATTACATCGCGTGTACTTTCCGTTAATAAATCAAACTTTTTAACGGTTTTTTAACTTTTGTTAGTAAAATCGAGTACGATGAGAAATGACCGTAAAGAAAAAAAGTTCAGTTATCCATCCGTAAATGACCTATCAGATAAATGATCGAAAAAATATTTAACCCAAGTCTTCAACGAACAGGTAACTGATAATTTTATCTTTCTCAATAGACTAGACATATTATTCCTCAATTGTTAACCTCATTGTCATCAGATCGACTTTCACGCCGCGAAGCCTATCCCTCGACGGTCGAGCCGTCGTCAACCTTGTAAGTAGCTTGATCGTGTTTCTTGTCGCAAAAGATCACGGCGCCTTACGTAATTGAGACGTAGCAGAAGATCTTAACGTTAACATCAAGTATACTATAATTTTTACGATGCCGGTCCCAATTGCAATTTACGACGGAAATTGACCAAATTGTGCATGAACAGGTCATGTGATGTCAGAAATACGTGTTGACCTTATTAAATTACAATTTGATCATACTATACCTGTAATAAAATTATACTAATAAGTCATCGTATTTTGTACACTTTGTCTGTATAAAAATATAATAAAAAGTATAAGAATATATGATAAAATACAAAAAAAAAAAAATATATATAAAAAAAAAATACTAAATAAGAATGAATGATAAAATAATAAAATAAAATAAAATATTAATGTGGCATATTACACATGACATTTTAACTCAAAAATAATTAATTACTTAATATTTAACTCAACAAAAATAATTTAAAACAATTACAAAAACTAATATAGTAATTCCAATTTCTGATTTGAATTGATAAATAATAAAAGTTAATTTAATGTAGAAAAACTCAAAGATTGAAAAAAAGGAGGACGAATTGAACCAAACCAAAAAAAAAAAGGAGAACGAACCAAAATGTCTATATATAGCTAGATATATAGTTGATTGCGATGAAAAATTGTAATAAAATTGCTAAAACTAAAACTAAAAATTATTTTAGAAGTTCCTTTTCTATTAGAGATTGGTTGGGTCTTTTGAATACTTCACAAATTTGAATAGTATATATTCAATTATTATAAATTAGTTTTTCTATTAGAGATTGGTTGGGTTTTTTTGAATGCTTTACAAATTTGGGTAGTATATATTTATTTATTATAAATTTATATAGTACTTGTACTAATTTAAATATGAAAGAAAACAATATCTTTATCTTTTTCTCTATTTCTCTTAGAGATAGAAATATTTTCAAACATAAATAAATAATACTAATAATAGAATCTAACAAACTTAATTCATGGTATACCACTTTGCAAGACGTGAAGCCTACTACTAGTACTAGTACGAGCACCAAATAATATCAATTAGTACGTACTCTTACCTTTAAAATGAAAACAACAACTTAATTCTAAAGCAATACTAATTGGATCATCCACAATTCCACACTCTTTTAAATTCTCACCAACCGTCATTTCAACCTCTTCTCTTAACTTAACTGAAAGCAACATCAATATATCGTCCAAATATCTCCATTCCTTCATCATTCAATATGAAATTCAGATTTAAAGTCAAGAAGCTTCTGATCAACCCATGCAAAAATGTAGTCCGTATTTTTAAATCTAAATTCAAGAAGCCCCTCCTCATAAAATCTCTCCCCTTTCGTCGTCAAAAAACAACTAAGAAGAACACTATTTTCACAGGATTGCTTAGAGTTTTAGGTTCGCTAAGAAAATCAAGAGAGATGGACCGTGTCATGGAGCTCAAGAGCTTTTCTTCAGATATTGCATCTGCTGCAGGAGGACATCAGAAGGCACCCTGTCCATCAACTCTTACCCCGGCCTATGTGAGGTTGAATACAAGCGGCGCTGGTCACAAAGACGACGTGGAAGACACATGCAGAAGTTTTGAGAAATACTTGGTGGAGATGATTGTGGAAGAAGGGAAAATGAAGGATTTGATGGACGTTGAAGAATTTCTCTATTGCTGGAAGAACCTTAAATCTCCTGTTTTTATTAATTTGGTTTGTAGATTTTATGGGGAGCTATGCAAGGACTTGTTCTCCAACAATTAATATATTGCATGTAATGTGAACAAGAAATCGATCCATCCATGGTCTTCCCATACAACAACATTAGAACTGGTGCGCGAGTAGTGTTAACACACATACATATACTCATGCTCAAAAGCTATGTTTGTTTGCAAAAATATGCATAATATATTACTATTTTTACTTCTTTATATCTTTATATATAGGTTATATTTAATTGCAAAAATCAGCAAAAAGAAATTTCATTAAAAGCCCCAAATGGATACTTATGTCTTCCTTTATCGACTCCCAAAACATGGGCTATAGATATGCCTTCTATCTAGGGTTTCTTTACACTGACATTTTATTAATCTATTAAAATTATTTTTTATTTGTTTTGTGAGTTCATTATTCTCCTAATAAATTCAAGAGTTTTATCTTGTTGGTGCTAGTACGATAACTAATCACTTACGTTTGTGTCCGACTAACCGTATTCTATTGTGTAAAAGTTATTATTACCAATATGTTTGTTGTCAGAAAGTCGAACAACTTAATTATGATCGAATAATATAATAACAAGAAAATTAATAGTTTAATCATCTAGTAAATTTTATAATTGGTAATAAAGGGTGAAAAAAGTTCAAATTAATCGTCTTCTTATATTATATTGTATTATCAATCGAAAGAGTCGGACAAAAAAATTAGAGTTTGAAGAGCATAACATCAAAATTTAGAATTAATCACTTTAATTTTTCTAGCTAGCTAGGTAGATCCTTCCTTTAATGTCTTATTGGGAATTAAGTCAATGCAAACTATATAATAAAATAAAGAGAGATATCTATATAATAAAACAGAGCGGCTTCAACAAAGAACGATCTCGATTAAAATTTCATCATCCAATGGCTTAGATTTAATCTAATGACTCTAATGGTTGTTATTTCATTCTAGTCAAACAAAAAACAAAAAAACACAATTCAAAAATCTCCTAAAGTCTACCCAAGTCCCGCCTTACAGCTTTGCCCCCTTCTCATTCCGCCTGGCATTTCCTTCATTTCTTGGAGAGAGAAAGTTCCCCAAAATCAAGATTCTTCATTTTCGATCACTCGCAGGGGTCATCTTCCTAAAAACAAGTCGGCGACATCAAAAATCAAGGTTCTTTTTCTCTATCTCCTCTCCCTCTGCACTTTCACCCATACCCACCAGAGAAATTTACTCTTTTTTAATTTTTTCCAGAGCCATAGAGTTGAATCAAAGAAATTTGGGATTTGGGTTTGAGTTTTTTTGAAGTGGGTCAATTTTATTTTTCAGAAAATGGAAAAATGGTGATCAGATTTCCTCCCTGTTATATGTTACTTCAATTTTCACTTGAAAAATAAATAAAAATATTAGAGTTATCAGCGGGTTTATGAACTTGAAAAGGTTTGGCCGCAAAATCAGGTATCCGAACTCATTCCCCCTCCCTTTAGAATAGGTTTCTTGATTTTCATCTGAGAAAGACGAAGAATTTCTAATCAGAAGCTTCCTGATATTCATACCCGTTTTTATCAAATCAGCTTATCCTAATAATGTTAATTAATTTTTTCATTATGATTGATTTCATATTATATTACTTCTAATTGATGTAGGGTAGGCTTCATATAGTACAACTGCATGCTACAAGTTCCCCCACCTACTTTAAATACGAGGGATTCCCTATCAACCTTAGATCTTGTCGAATTGTTTAAGATTCTGATTGGCTTTCATCCTTAAATTTTGATGGGTTTTAATTAAGTTGTTGAGTAAATATATGGTGTCAGAGCAACAAGTGTAGCACAAAGTGTTAAATGTCGTTAGAATAATTACAAAAATATATTTTTGCATTTTTGTTGCAGAGTTGTGACAATATCAACCTTCATTATCTCTTTTACTGTTTTAGCTTCTAAATAAAATGTAAATATTGGTATGTTGTGGTGGGTAAGTTGATTTATGATAATGTTGGTTAACTGAAGTGGCCTTGGCCTTGGTCGCAGTCATCTCTCTCTCTCCTACTCCCGCCGACGTAGCAACGATTCGTCGGTGCGATAACGGCGGCGTCGCTTGAGAGGAAGCCGTGGAGTTTATCCAATAGCTCTCTTGAACATCTCTCATCTCTTTGCGAGAATAATTATCAAAAGGTAATGAGAGATGTTTAATTTGTTTATTGTTTGTATACATGGTTCATGTATTGTAAGTAGTTTAATTCTCTTTAATTGCTTTGATTTATCTCCCTTTATTTTTTTTATGATGATTAAATAGTTTATTGAGGTATGATTTTAGTGACTTGAGCAAATTTTGTATTTTTGTCCTAGATGTTTATAACTCCAGCTAAGGAGGAGAATTTGATTTTCTTAGGAAAGTGTTATCATTGTGATTGCTAAATCAAATTTATAAGCTTATGATTATGTTATTAACAAATGAGATTTTGGAAATAACTTTTCCATATTGTCTTTTTCATTTTGGCCGAAAGAAAAATTTACTGGAAAATAGTTTTCCTCATTTAGGGATGACACATTTTTCTTTGTTTTGATTGCTATTTCTATTTATTAGCAAGCCTTAAGAATTTACAAACTTTGCATTTTAGATAAATATTGCTCAGTTCCCAAGCTGTCGGACATGGAGCATTTCAAGATTTCTGAAGATCTAATGATTTTTCAGTCCATGGGTTCTTAGCCTAATTTGGTATTCAAATTGACGCATTCCCAGGTAATAAATTCATCGACTTATGCAAATTTTAGTGGAATGGATTATACATAATGTGTGTTTGATGAAATGGTTGAGAGAAATACCATTATATGGAATTCACTAATTAATTGATGTTTGATTCTGTTTCTTCACTAAATACCATTACATGTTTAATGTTTGAGTAGTACATTACATAAAAAGTTCAATGAGCATACTGGGTCGATAATAGGTTCGATTCGTTAGTTAATCTGCTAAAATTCACCCATTAACTTTTACAAACCAAATTAATCTTTCAACAAAACAATCAACCTCTAATATCTAACAAACTTATAGATGATTGAGAGAGAGAAACAATGATAATCAATACCCTCCATTACAGTTCTGGCTCAATTCTTAAATTAATGTTAAATGCCTTGTTGAATGCCCTGTAGATGACTAAATAATCAAAGTTGTGTAATCTAATTTCTTTATTCACCATGAATGTAAACAAGTTTGTATAACTAGAAGGGACTAAAACTAGAAGTTAGTGGCATTCTTGAAGGAATTCCTTCACTGCCTAAATATTACTGCCCTGCTTCTGTAAGCCCTGCCCTGAAAATGAAGCTCTGAATACATGGTGTTAATGACTGCCCTGGCCTTATTTGCAATTTATTTCATTGACTTGATTTTGGTGATGACTTATACCGACTTTAGAGCACTAAAAAGTAGAAAAAAATGACTTGATTTTGGTGATGCTTGGGAACAGAAGATTTTGGATGGTTATATTTTTTTTAAAATACTTTATAGTTTAAGGAGAGTAAGACACGATGTAACGAAAAATTGTTATTAATACCTAACCTTAAAAAGAACTTCGGGTTGAGGTCTTATAAAGGGTAATTTGAAAATTTAAATAGCATTTTATATCACCAGTCTTCAAAGTACCTTCAATAAAATAGCCTTTTGTAGGGGAGGTGCAGAAAATGAGTATTAAAAGCTTTATTAAATGAGTACCTTCAATACTCATATGTGGTTGGAAACCATGTTTTATTCCCCTTTGTTTTTGATGAATGTTTTACATAAAAGTTACATTTTTAAATGTTTTACATAAAAGTTTGTGGTTAAAGATTCAAATTGGATTTTAAACTGAGTGGTACTGTTAGATTTTTTTAATTTGTTATTGTGAAAAGATTTAGAAGCAAACACCTTTGTGAGAAGTAAACACTTTTTTATTGAATGGGTTTGCTGAACTATTGATTAAAATGGTGGTTTTCTTTATTTCGGTGGATTGAGGTTCCAATTTGGATGGGTTTGGCTTTTTGTTCAACTTTTATGGGGTTTAATGTGTGATTATGGATTTAATTTCTCTTCTCGGTTGTTCTTTTTAAAGAAATCGCAAATATGTTACTTGAATGGGGTTTAATGCGTGATTATGGATTTAATTTTTCTTTTCGGTTGTTATGGGAATTTTTTGGATGTTTTTTTTAAATCTTTCATTAGGAGTTAGGACAAATTGGTACTCATATTATGTAAGTTGTAAATAGTTTCTTTTTTTCTTTTTTAAAATTTTTAAGCTTGATGTTTTTTAATTTCAGTAGATTGGTTAGGCTATGATAATATCATTAGTTTTTGTCGAATCAAACCCTTTACTGATCTGCTTCTGTAAGCCCTACTCATTGTTTTGATTGAATGATTATTATGTGTATACATGGTGTTAATGACTACTTTAAGTATCAAGATTATTATTTCTTTTGTGAAGCAATGGTTAAGCTATATACATAAAAAAGTATACTAGGTTAACCCTGAATGATGGTCAATACTTATATTTTCCTTACCTCTTAATTGAACTGATATACCGTTATTACTACTGTTAAGATCAGTCCACATAATGTGTCTCACTACTGACTTGATTTTGGTAATGCTTGAGAACGGAAGATTTTGGATGGTTATATTTTTGAAAAAATACTTTATAGTTTAAGGAGAGTAAGACACAACGTAACGAAAAATTGTTATAAATACCTAACCTTAAAAAAACTCCTAAGGTTGAGGTCTTATAAAGTGTAATTTGAAAATTTAAATAGCCTTTTATATCACCAGTCTTCAAAGTACCTTCAATAAAATAGCCTTTTGTAAGGGAGGTGCAAAAAATGAGTATTAAAAGCTTTATTAAAATGAGTACCTTCAATACCCATATGTGGTTGGAAACCATGTTTTATTCCCCCTGTTTTTGATGAATGTTTTACATAAAAGTTACATTTTTAAATGTTTTACATAAAAGTTTGTGGTAAAAGATTCAAATTGGATTTTAAACTGAGTGGTTTAATTAGATTTTTTTAATTTGTTATTGTGAAAAGATTTAGAAGCAAACACATTTGTGAGAAGGCAAAAGTAGTTTATCTTATTCTTTGTTTTTTATCGTTTTCTTTTTATTGAATGAGTTTGCTGAACTATTGATTAAAATGGTGGTTTTTTAAAGGTTGAGTGACTCCGGGTTTTGTATATTGAATTCATTTCGGTGGATCGAGGTTCCAATTTGGATGGGTTTAGTTGTTTGTTCAACTTTTATGGGGTTTAATGCGTGATAATAGTTTTAATTTTTCTTCTCGGTTATTCTTTTTAAAGAAATTGCAAATATGTTACTTGAATGAGGTTTAATACGTGATTATGGATTTAATTTTTCTTCTCGGTTGTTCTTCATGGGAACTTTTTGGATGTTTTTTTTAAATCTTTCATTAGGAGTTAGGACAATTGGTACTCATATTATGTAAGTTATAAATAGTTTCTTTTTTCTTTTTTAAATTTTTTAATCTTGATGTTTTTTAATTTCAGTAGATTGGTTTAAATTTACGAATCAACTGAGTTGTGGTTTAAATTAAAATTGTTTTTATCAAGTGAATCAACTATTAGTATCAGTTATACCTTGAAATCTTTAACTTAAATTTTCGAATAGCTTCAGTTAAAAATTCTTATTTATTTCATCATAAGTCTTTTTATAAAGACGATGACGGCTTCAGTTTAACTTTGGGTGTTTTAAATTTGTTTTTTTTTTACAATGGGTGTTTAATCTCTGTCTCTCTCTTTCACAGCAGTAGCACACACACACACACACCCATTATACTGTCACCAATACAGATTTATGATTTAAATCATTAACCAAATTAACCGTTTATTGAAATGGTACTAAGAAAATTTTATTTGATTGTAAGTCCATATCTTTTCCTAAATAAATTGATTATTTGTTACAATCTCTCTAAATTCTTACTTATATCAATCTAAATCATTCCCCCTACATACAAATATGTGTTATCATTTATTTTTTAGATAATTCAGGGTAAAATAAGGGGTCTTATGTTACGGATTTATAATTGTTTTATTTTGACTCACATATTTTGATAATTTTTAAATTTTAAATATTTTCAGGTATATATTGAAGGATACATGGTGTAAGCTGTAAAGAATATATTTGGTGTAAGCTATAAAGTAAAAGGTCTATGCTCAACATGTTGTTTCTCTATTTTCTGTATGCATGTATTTTTTGTGTTCCGTCTTTTTTAAAGTTAGCTAATTATACATGGTTATGATGATTTTGGGTATGGAATGATGGTTTTTTTGGTGGTTTGGATATGTATGGATAATTGTAAGTTTTGTAAACAGGTTTAGATTTTTTTGGATATTTATTTTTAAAAGAAATTCTGCCGAAATTTCTTGAAATTAGTAGCGACTAGCTTGATGTTTTGGTGGTTGGATGTGTTGATGATTGAGTATGTATTAATTTCTTCATGTATGAATTTTTTGTGTTCCGTATTTTGTAAAGTTAACTAATTATACATGGTTATGATGATTTTGTGTATAGAATGATGGTTTTTTTTTGTGGTTTGGATATGTATAGATGATTGTAAGTTTTATATACAGGTTTATATTTGTTTGGATATCTATTTTTAAAGGAAACTCTGCCGAATTTTTTTAAAATTAGTAGCGACTAGCTTGATGTTTTGGTGGTTAGATATGTGTTGATAATTGTTTGTATTTTGTGTATTCCGTATTTTGTAAAGTTAACTAATTATACATGGTTATGATGATTTTGTGTATGTATTGATGATTGTAAGTTTTGTAGACATGTTTATAATTTTCTGGATATCTATTTTTAAAGAAAATTCTGCCGATTTTTTTTGAAGCTAGTACCGACTAGCTAGATGTTTTGGTGGTTGGATATGTATTGATGATTGGGTATGTATTAATTGTTGTGGTGGTATGTGTCTTTAGATAATGTAATATTTTTCAAATTTTAATTTAATTTTTCGTTACGTCGTGCCTTCAGGCACGGGTTATAGCTAGTATAAAATAACACAAGATATATTTAATGTGAAAACTCCTTAACGGGAAAAATCATGTACATGTCAAATTCCGAATCTCCACTATATCAAAATAACGGGCTTACAATAATCCTCCCAAGTTTTACTCCCTAAGACTTGAGGTTTGACATTATAGCGACACAACCTTTTTGCAAGGATTAAAAACTACAAAACCCTCCGACCCACAATACAACTTTTTTATACGGAATATAAAAGTTTTAAAAAGCTTCTCCCTCACACAAGCACAAAACCCACTCACATGCACCTCTCTCAACTCTTAGGATGCTACATAACTTTTGATTGTGCTATCCTTCAACAACTCAACATAATACTCTATTTATAGAGTACCCACAATTCTCCTTGTGTCGGGAAATATTCGTTTGGTCGTGAAATATTCTTGTTATCGGGAAATATTTGTACGACGGCACAATCATTGGTAGACCCTACAACGAAAGTATTGTCGTAGTTAGAAAATGACAGAAATAATATTGGTTTAAACTTATGAAATTTTTACCTTTTCATATCAGGGTTACTATTCATGAGTTACTATTCACGAGTTACTATTCATGGGGTACTATTCATGACAAAATTAGTTTCTTTTTCTAACCAAATTATATCGTTAAACTATTGAATTACCCGGTGGTAAAAGTACAGTAATACGCGTGGTTGCATAATAGCATACGGTATTGATTATTGATGCTTACGTGAGAAGTCATTCAACTCAATTATTGCTACAGTAATTGATGCATATTATCTCATGTTATTTGATTCAACTATTGTCACAATATCATCTGCATAATATTTTATATTATTTAATCAAAAATTAAGACGACAAAGTTATCCATATTATTATTTATAATATTGACGATGTCTAGAAAGTTCTATCGAGGAGAGGTTTAGTCACCTAATTGCGCGCCAATAGGGAGAAATCCTTATCAGAAAGCCCCATCTTTCCTGAGAATGATCTGGTTGTTAAATATTGTGAGTTATAATATTAATGATGAATAATTGTTAATAGAATAAAAATGTGTTTATTAAAGATAAGTGATTTGTGATAAATATTTATTCAATTTTTGATATAAATAGAGGAGTTTGTTATGAGGTGTTTGTTATAAGTTTGGCATTATTCTATGAGGGGATGTGCTAATTTTTCAGAACGGTGGTTGAAGATATTATTATAAATCAATATGGACCGCTGGTAGAAAGTTATAATAGTAAATCAATATGGATCGCTGGTTTAAAGTTTTAATAGTAAATCAGTATGCACCGTTGCTTTAAGTTTTAATAATAAATCAATATGGATCGTCCGTTTAAAAGTAAATTAATATGGGTCGTTCATGAATTAGTTACTATTCAGTCCTTTTTCCTATAAATAGAAGCTCATTCCTTCATTATTTCTTACTAATTCACAAAGCTATATATGTGACGCCCCCAAAATTAGGTATACATCACCCATTATGAGTCGCCAGATGTAAGACCCCAACTTATTATAAATAAAATCAAATTTCCTCTAATTATATTTGTGAATAATAAGGTATTAATTTGATATAATTCTCTGGTTATGGGTGAAATGTTCAAATTTTGCAAAATATGCAAGTGGTTATAAAATAATCATTGTTATCGGGGAATATTCGTTTGATCGTGGAATATTCTTGTTGTCGGGGAATATTATTCATGCATTTACCTGCAGATCATTTATGGGCCCCATAATGAATATAATCGTCGGATGAAGAAAACGCGTCAAGTTTGAGTTTTTATAAATAACGGCGTAGTTATTATTCAGAATTAACATCTGTTGGAATACCCGGTGGTTAAAATACGATGTCTGGCGTGGATGCACAGTATTGATGAATTATTGATCCTTACGTAGGAAGGCACTACTCAATAATTATTACGATGAATTCTTCGCTTCAATATTTTATTTTATTGATTCAATAATTCTGCGTTGATATTTTATATTATTGTTGTTTCAATAATTGTCATTTTGCACAAATATTTTCCATTATCGGATCAATAATTCATATTATTTGAATAATATTATTAGATAGCATTATTGGCAATGTCTAGAAAGTTCACGAGGAGAGGGTTGGTCACCTAATTACGAGCCAATAAGGAGAAATTCTTATTGAAAGCCCCTCTTTCCTAGGAGCGGCTTTGTCATTCATAAATGTGATTTTGTAATATTATTTATGAATAATTAATTATTGATTCATATGATAAGGAAATATTTATTTTATGTGGATATAAATGTTGGATATATTTATTGTGGTTAAAAATGAAGGAGTTAATGTTGAGGTGTTTTATCGAGATTTTTGTTTGAATGAAGGTATTAAAAATTAAACCAATGTTTTTTGATATATTGTGTGAGTTATAATTTTTAATCCAATAGTTGGATCATTGTAATTTATGGATATGTTATACATATATAAGTTGAGTATATGTCCACAAATTTTGAACCGTTAAAAATGAACGTATGATTTGTTATGAATTTTAAGAGGTGACTGATTCAGAAATTAGGTTTATAAATGATTTTGGTGGAAAATTCTAGAATTGAGTGGGCCCCACTTGTGGTTGGTGAAGAAATGTGCTGAATTTATTTTAAATGTGGTGGGTGGGAATAGTAGCAGGTAAAGCCATCAGGTTGCAGGTCAAGTCTGCTAACATTTTTCTATAAATAGAGGGCTAAGTTAGAATTGAAAATCACACCAGAAACAAGTTTTCTCTCTTTCTCTCTCTAGATTATTAAGTGTATTTTGTGAGTATTTAGATACTTTGTGAGTTTCTATTCATCAGTGCAAGTTTCCTTCACCTTATCTGGATATTTTCGATCGAAAGTACTTGATATTTTGAGGTAAGAGATGTTATTTTCTTCATATATGATATTATTTCTTGATATCATTATCTTAAAGTATTGATCTGAATTTTTATCAAATTTGGAACTTTTTGTGTCGGGGTTACTATTCACGTATACGGCACTATTCATGTATACGACACTATTCACGAATACGGCACTATTCAATAGAAAATGAAATTTTCTTCTTTTGTCCAAGATGTCTATTATGGTTACTATCTTTGATTGTATCCATGTTTTGATCTTTATTTTTGAATTACGCTTCAAAATTAGTATTTATGAAGTATTATTGATCTTGGATAAACTATTATATGAATCCTACTATTTGTCCTTCCGTTTCAATTTGGATTCGTTTTCTTTAAAATATTTTTCATCATCCTCGGTCCTAAATGATGATATTACTAAATATCTTTACTTTTGTAGTGCAAAGATAAATGATTAATCGATGAATATCTTTGGCCGTAGTGCAAAGATGAGCAGGTGTTGAGATGAACATGATCAATTTGGTGATACTGAATGAATATCTTTGGCTTTGTAGTGCAAAGATGAATATTTGATTAATGATGTATATTGATTGTAATTCTGAGGATAAAATATTGATGATGGACTTTTAAATCTTAGAAGATAGTAGAACTCATTCTCTACTTGACTCTTCAAATGGATTCTTTGTTTTCATTGCGATTGTTAATCTAAAACTTGTTGGCTATTATATTTTCTCAGATTTTTCCCTGTTGAAGACTAACGATAATTTGTTGTATATTATCTTAGTCATAATATTCTTTATTGGGCTAGTTGAGCTCACCCTTTTCCTTTTTGTTCCATTTTTCTCAGGAGGTGAGAACATAGCGGGAACTAGTCGGGGTACGGAGTGATGGTTCTAGAAAGATGTTTTAGCAGTCCTCACTATTTTTGTAAAATAGTGTTTGAATAATTGTAACGAGGACTTATTTGAGTGTGGATATTGTCTGAAGACAATATTTGTATTTAAACTCACAGTATGTGTTGTAAGTATTTTGCCCGACAATTGTATTATTGAAGTTGTAGTTTGCTTTACGTACCATGTATTTGGCGACTCGGAATGGGTGTTGTATACCTATTTTGGGGGCGTCACGGTTAATATAAAAGCTTAGGGATATGGTCTCTGGAGGAGATCGGGAAATAGAACTAGGAGGGGAGAGATGAGTAAATCCTTCGCTGAGTGTGTCTTATCTAAGCTTATTTGTTGGTCAGTCATAATATAGAGATATTATGTGATATGTTAATTTGTTTAATTAACCCTTATTTTATGGCAATATTTAAGAATGGTCACGAGAGAACATTAACAATGGAGTGTATGAGGCTGTGGAACAACCTTTGAGTTACAAACCAGAGAGAGCGTCAACGGAAGGCAATATTCCTCCCATAAACAACACTACTGAGAAGCAAACGATGAATGATGGAATGTTTAGGAGCTTTTTGCGGTTCATGCAAAAACGAGACGAGGAGACTCGTGTACAAAATACTGGTGGAAATGATAGCGATGCGCACTTATCACACAATGCAAGCGATTCAAGGAGTTGGGACCACGAAATTTAAGGGAAAGCGGATCCGATCATGGAGGAAATGTGGGTCAAGCAAATTACCAAGATATTCGATGTCTTGGGATACGGAGGAGGACGAAGGTTTCATTCGCTACTTTTATGTTCATGCGGTGAGGCGGACTACTGGTGGGAGTCTCATGAAGCGTACCAAGCCCAACCCACACTCAAGATGTCTTGGGAAGCGTTTGAAACTATTCAATGACAAGTACTTTCCGAAAGTATTCGTCGTATGAAGGAGGTGGAGTTTATCGATGGAACAAAACAACATGGCGGTGTCCCATCTGACGAAGCAAAGTTTGCGAGTTATCCAGGTTTTACCCTCATTTGGTCAAAATGAGGAACAAATGACGAGGATGTTTACGAGAGGTCTAAAGCCCGAGATTCGGAAATATCTTATATCTCATAAATTTTCTTTATATTCGGATGTTGTAAATGCAGGGCTCAATTATTAGAAGCGAGATAATGAGTATGTTCAACCAGGAACCACAACCGAGTCATACTAGTGACATGTAGATCATCGAGCGATGATAACCAACGAGGAGGAAAAATACTGAACAAAGCGGTAACCACTTCGGGTGGTCATCGTGGCCGTGATAATAGAAGAGGTGAGTCAAGTGGAAATTTCGAAAAGAGGAGATTCAACAATGACGGAAGACATCAACAAAGACCACCAAAGCACCAACAACAAATTCTAGGGAGGAGAACGGCCTTGCCGTTAGATGTTACAAATGCTTTGGAAAGAGGACATATCTCATTGGCTGCCCCACAACAATCCAAGGTATGTTACAACTGTGGAAAGGAAGGCCACATAGCTCGGGATTGTTCTCAGCAAAAAAACAAGTTCAACGGGGATGGTGACTCAAGGGTTTGTCCCGGATAAGTCGATATCGTGGTTCCTCGAAAAAGCGTTTGTCGTGACTGGCCAAAACACGAGGAACCCGAACGAGGTGATTACGGGTAAGCTAATCTTGAACTCTTGCGAAGTTTATACCTTACTAGATACCAGTTTTACCCATTCTTTTATCTCTCCTGCTTGTGCTCAACGTTTAAACTTGACTCCGGAGAATTTGGACTTTGACTTATCTGTTGAAACTCCGTTGGGTGAAACCTTCGTTACATCTACAGTTTATAAATCTTGCATGATCCAAGTTGGCACTATCACATTACATGTTGATCTTATATCTTTAAAGATACTTGCTTTTGATGTGATTTTAGGAATTGATTGGTTAACCACTCATCATGCCAAAATTGATTGTTTTCGTAAGGTTGTTAGTTTTCATATTCTAACCAACCTTGTCATACAATTCAAACAACTAAACCACTAAAATCGATCACTATCATATCAAGCCATAAAAGCTATTCGTTTATTGAAAAATGGATGTCAAGCTTTCTTAGCCCATGTTATGGATTTGAACAAAGACAAGTCAGATTTCAATAATATTTCTGTTGTTAGAGAATTTTCTGATGTATTTCCTGAAGAACTTCTTGGTCTACCCCCAGAACGTGATGTTGAATTCTTTATTGACCTTAAGCTGGGTACAAAACCCATTTCTAGAACCCCATATCGAATGGCTCCTATTGAACTTCAAGAGTTAAAAGTCCAACTACAGGAATTGTTAGACATAGGTTTCATTAGTCCTAGAACATCTCCTTGGGGTGTTCTGTTTTATCGTAAAAAGAAGAAAGATGGGGAGTATCGACTTTGTATTGATTACTGAGAATTAAACCATGTCACCATCAAGAATAGGTATCCGCTACCTCGCATTGATGACATGTTCGACCAGTTGCAAGGAGCACAATTCTTTTCAAAGATCGATCTTCGTTCAGGATATCATTAGCTGAAGATTAAAACTGAGGATATTCCAAAAATTGCCTTCAGAACTCGGTACGGGCATTATGAATTCTTAGTCATGTCTTTTTGATTGACTAATGCTCCTGCAGCTTTCATGGATATGATGAACCGTGTATTCAAGGAATATTTGGATCAATTTGTTGTTGTCTTTATTGATGTCATCCTCATCTATTCCAAAAGCCGTGAAGATCATGAGCACCATTTGTAGCTGATACTTGAAAGGCTTCGTGAAAACAAACTTTATGCCAAGCTGAAGAAATGCGATTTCTGGCTTGAGGAAGTAGCATTCCTTGGGCACGTGGTGTCAAAACATGGAGTATCTGTCGACTCGGTGAAGATTGAAGCAGTACAAAGTTGGGAGCAACCAAAGTCGGTGACCGAAGTGCGTAGCTTTCTGGGCTTAGCTGGTTTTTATCGGAGATTCGTGGAAGGATTTTCTCGAATCGCTACTCCGTTAACTCAGTTGACTCAGAAAGATACAAAATTTGTATGGAGCGAGGAATGCGAGAAGAGTTTCCAAGAGCTCAAGAGGAGACTCATTTCGGCACTTGTCCTGGCAATACCATCTGGTACGGATGGATTTGTTATATACAGCGATGCTTCATGCAAAGGGTTAGGATGCGTTCTCATGCAACATGGGAAAGTCATAGCCTATACCTCACGACAACTCAAAGAATATGAGAGGAATTATCCTACTCATGATCTAGAGTTGGCAGCAGTCGTATTCGCGTTGAAAATTTGGAGACACTACTTGTATGGGGAGAAAGTGGAGATTTATACGGACCATAAAAGCCTCAAATATTTCTTCACCCAAAAAGAACTCAACATGCGGCAACGATATTGGCTTGAACTATTGAAGATTATGATCACACTATTCATATCATCACTGAAAAGCGAGCGTAGTAGTGACGCGTTGAGTAGAAGATCATATGCGATCGAGTGTGATATTGTTAATCTGAAAGGCCCATTCTGTATGACTTGCAAAGGATGGAGGTAGAATTAAAGACTTCAGGGATCCACATGATGATGACGAATATACGAGTAGAACCGACTTTAATCGATAAAGTTAAAACTGATCAAGCTACACATGGAGCTGATACGTATGAAGAAGAAAGTGCAAGAATGAGCTATTCCAGAAGCGAGAATCGATGAAGAAGGAATACTTAGATTCAACTCCGGACTTTGTGTTCCTAACGATTACGACTTGAAGCATAGAATCATGATGGAGGCACACACACACCCGCTTCAATCCATCTCAGGAGTACCAAATGTATCATGATATTCGACATACATTTTGGTGGAACAATATGAAGAGAGAGATCGCGGAGTTTATCTCGAGGTGTTTAACTTGTCAACGTGTAAAGGCGGAGCATCAAGTGCCAAAGGGTCCATTACAACCACTTGAGATTCTGAAATGGAAGTGGGAACACATTACTATGGATTTCGTTACAGGTCTTCCCAAAGTTTCTCAAGGCATAGATGCGATTTGGGTTATTGTTGATAGATTAACCAAGTCTGCCCATTTCTTACCGATCGTGAGACTTATTCCTTGAACGTCTTGCTTTCGCATATGCGTGAATGAGATTGTGAGATTGCATGGCATGCCAATATCCATAGTTTTGGATCGTGACCCAAGATTCACTTCACGATTTTGGGTTAGTTTACTGAAAAGCTATGGGCGCAGTTCTGATTCGATTCGACATACCATCCTCAAACGGACGGATAATCGAGAGGACTATTCAAACCCTTGAAGATCTATTAAGACTTTGTGTCCTAGATTTTAAAGGAAGTTGGGATAAGTACTTGCCACTGGTGGAATTCTCCTACAACAATAGTTATCAAGCAAGTATAGGCATGGCTCCATTTGAGGCGTTGTATGGACGAAAGTGTCGTTCTCCAGTATGCTGGGACGAGGTGGGAGAAGCAACGTTGTTGGGACTAGAAATTAAATACGCATGACTACGAAAAAAGATCCAAATGATTAAACAACGTATACAAAACAAAGACAAGATCGACAAAAAGAGTTATGCGGATCTTCATCGAAAAGACGTGGAATTTAATATTGGGGATCATGTATTGTTACGTGTTGCACCATGGAAGGGAGTTACAAGATTTGGGAAGAGAGAAAAGCTCAATCCACGATTTGTTGGTCCATTTGAGATTCTTGACCGAATAGGAAATGTGGCCTATAGACTTGTATTACCTCCAAGTATGTCTCGTGTTCATAATGTTTTTCACATATCCATGCTTCGTAAATATGTGAAAGAACCGAACCATATTATTGCGTTAGAACAAGACGAGATAGCCGAAGATTTAACGTACGAAGAAGTACCTGTTAAGATCTTGTATATGAAAGAGCATGTCCTACGCACCAAGATTATAGCGCAAGTTAAGGTTTTATGGAGAAACCATGCTATTGAATAAATGACATGGGAGTTGGAATCAGAAATGAAAGCGAGGTATCCTCACCTTTTCGAAACACCAGGTATATATGTCAATTTCGAGGACGAAATTTCATAAGGAGGGGAGGTTGTAAGACCCCAACTTATTATAAATAAAATCAAATTTCCTCTAATTATATTTGTGAATAATAAGGTATTAATTTGATATAATTCTCTGGTTATGGGTGAAATGTTCAAATTTTGCAAAATATGCAAGTGGTTATAAAATAATCATTATTGTCGGGGAATATTCGTTTGATCGTGGAATATTCTTGTTGTCGGGGAATATTCGTACGACGGCGCATTCATTTGTGGGCCCCATAACAGAATAACTATCAGATGAAGAAAACGACAAGTTTGAGTTTTTATAAATAACGGGCGTAGTTATTACCACAGATTAACATTGTTGGAATACCGGTGGTTAAAATAAAGTAATCTGGCGTGGATGCATGATGATTGATGAATTATTGATCCTTACTTAAGAAGGCCTTTACTCAATAATTGTTACGATGAATTCTTTATTCAATATATTATTTTATTGATTCAATAATTGCGTTGATATTTTATATTATTGTTGTTTCAATAATTGTCACTGCACAGTATTTTCCATTATCAGATCAATAATTCATATTATTTGAATAATATTATTAGATAGCATTCTTGGCAATGTCTAGAAAGTTTTGTCAAGGAGAGATTTGGTCACCTAATTGCGCGCCAATTAGGAGAAATTCTTATTGGAAAGCCCCCTCTTTCTTGGGAACGGCCTGGTTGTCATAAATGTGATTCTGTAATATTATTTGTGAATAATTAATTATTGATTCATATGATAAGGAAATATTTATTTTATGTAGATATAAATGTTGGATATATTTATTATGGTTAAAAATGAAGGAGTTAATGTTGAGGTGTTTTATCAGTATTTTTGTCGGAATGAATGTATTAGAAATTAAATCAGTGTTTTTGAGATATATTGTGTGAGTTATAATTTTTAATCCGACCGTTGGATCGTTGTAATTTTTGGATATGTTATACATATATAAGTTGAGTATATGTCCACAAATTTTGAACCGTTAAAAATGAACGTATGATTTGTTATGAATTTTAAGAGGTGACTGATTCAGAAATAAGGTTTATAAATGATTTTGGTGGAAAATTCTAGAATTGAGTGGGCCCCACTTGTGGTTGGTGAAGAAATGTGCTGAATTTATTTCAAATGTGGTGGGTGGGAATAGTAGCAGGTAAAGTCATCAGGTTGCAGGTCAAGTCTGCTAACCTTTTCCTATAAATAGAGGGCTAAGTTAGAATTGAAAATCACACCAGAAACAAGTTTTCTCTCTTTCTCTCTTTAGATTATTGAGTGTATTTTGTGAGTATTTAGATACTTTGTGAGTTTCTATTCATCGATTGAAGTTTCCTTGACCTTATCTGGAGATATTCCGATCGTAAGAAATCTTGATATTTTGAGGTAAGGGATGTTATTTTCTTCATATATGATATTATTTTTTCAATATCATTATGTCGAAGTATTGATCTGAATTTTTATCAAATTTGGAAATTTTTGTGTCGGGGTTACTATTCACGTATACGGCACTATTCACGTATCTGACACTTATTCACGCGAATCGACACTTATTCAATGAAAAATGAAATTTTCTTCTTTTTGTCCAAGATGTCTATTATGGTTACTATCTTTGATTGTATCCATGTTTTGATCTTTATTTTTGAATTCTGCTTCAAAATTGGTATTTATGAAGTATTATTGATCTTGGATAAACTGTTATAATAATCCCTACTATTTGTCCTTCTGTTTCACTTGGATTTGTTTTCTTTAAAATATTTTTCATCATCCTCGGTCCTAAATGATGATATTACTAAATATCTTGACTTTGTAGTGCAAAGATAAATGATTAATCGATGAATATCTTTGGCCCGTAGTGCAAAGATGAGCAGTGTTGAGATGAACATGACCAACCGGTGATACAAATTAATATCTTTGGCTCAGTAGTGCAAAGATGAATATTTGATTAAAGATGTATATTGATTGTTATTCTGAGGATAAAATATTGATGATGGACTTTTAAATCTTAGAAGATAGTATAACTCATTCTCTACTTGACTCTTCTAATGGATTGTTGTTTTCATTGCGATTGTTGATCTAAAACTTGTTGGCTATTATATTTTATCGATTTTCCTGTTGAAGACTAATGATAATTTGTTGTATATTATCTTAGTCATAATATTCTTTCTTGGGCTAGTTGAGCTAACCCTTTTCCTTTTTGTTCCATTTTCTCGGGGAAGAGAACATAGCGAGAACTAGTCGGGGTGCGGAGTGATGGTTCTAGAAAGATGTTTTAGCAGTCCTCACTATTTTTGTAAAATAGTGTTTGAATAATTGTAACGAGGACTTATTTGAGTGTGGATATTGTCTAGAATTCAATATTTGTATTTAAACTCACAGTATGTGTTGTCGTATTTTGTATGATAATTGTATTATTGAAGTTGTAGTTTGCTTTCTGTACCATGTATTTGGCGACTCAGAATGGGTGTTGTATACCTATTTTGGGACCGTCACAGTTGGTATCAAAGCTTAGGGATATGGTCTCTGGCGGAGATCGGGGAATAGAACTAGGAGGGGAGAGATGAGTAAATCCTTCGCTAGTGTGTCTTATTTAAGCTTATTTGTTGGTCAGTAATAATATAGAGATATTATGTAATATGTTAATTTGTTTAATTAACCCTTATTTTATGGCAATATTTAAGAATGGTCACGAGAACATTAACAATGGAGTGTATGAGGCGTGGGAACAACCTTTAGTTACAAACCAGGGAGAACGTGCAACAGAAGGCAATATTCCTCCCATAAACAACACTACTGAAAGCAAACGATGAATGATGGAATATTTAGGAGCTTTTGCGCTCATGCAAAACCGCAGACGAGGAGACTCGTGCACAAAATACGGTGGAAATGATAGCAATGCGCGCACTTTGTCACAACCAAGCGATTCAAGGAGTTGGGACCACGAAATTTAAGGGAAAGCCGGATCCGATCATGGCGGAAACGTGGGTCAAGCAAATTACCAAGATATTCGATGTCTTGGGATGCGCAGAGAACGAAGGTTCCATTCGCCACCTTTATGTTCCGCGGTGAGGCGAGACTCATCGGTGGGAGTCTCAGAAGCGTACAAGCCACCGCACGTACTTAGCATGTCTTGGGAAACGTTTCAGAAACTATTCAATGACAAGTACTTTCCTGAAAGTATTCTTCATATGAAGGAGGTGGAGTTTATCAGACTGGAACAAAACAACATGACGGTGTCCCAGTACGAGGCGAAGTTTGCAGAGTTATCCAGGTTTGCACCTCATTTGGTCGAAAATGAGGAACGAATGACGAGGATGTTTCGAGAGCTTTAAAGCTTAGATTCTAATATCTTATATCTCATAAATTTTCTTTATATTCGGATGTTGTAAATGTGGCTCAATTATTAGAAGCGAGATAATGAGTATGTTCAACCGAGGGACCACAACCGTAATCATATCTGGTGGCAAAGATCATCATAGCGATGATAACCAACGAGGAGGAAAATACGAACAAAGGGGTAACCACTCTCGGGTGGTCATCGTGGCCATGATAATAGGAGAGGTGAGTCAGTGGAAATTTCAGAAGAGGAGATTCAACAATGATGGAAGACATCAACAAAGCAGACCAAAGACCAACAACAAATTCTAGGAGAGGATAACGACCGCCAGTTAGATGTTACAAATGCGGGAAAGAGGGACATATTAGCCCAAATTGTCCACAACAATCCAAGGTATGTTACAACTGTGGAAAGGAAGGCCACATAGCTCGGGATTGTTCTGTAGCAAAACCAAGTTCAACGGGGATGGTGACTCCAAGGGCTGTCCCGGATTAGTCGAAATCAGCGGTTCCTGAAAAAGCGTTTGTCGTGACTGGCCAAAATGCGAGGAACCCGAACGAGGTGATTACGGGTAAGCTAATCTTGAACTCTTGCGAAGTTTATACCTTACTAGATACCAGTTTTACCCATTCTTTTATCTCTCCTGCTTGTGCTCAACGTTTAAACTTGACTCCGGAGAATTTGGACTTTGACTTATCTATTGAAACTTCGTTGGGTGAAACCTTCGTTACATCTACAGTTTATAAATCTTGCATGATCCAAGTTGGCACTATCACATTACCTGTTGATCTTATATCTTTAAAGATACTTTCTTTTGATGTGATTTTAGGAATTGATTGGTTAACCACTCATCATGCCAAAATTGATTATTTTCGTAAGGTTTTTAGTTTTCATATTCCCAACCAACCCGGCATATATGCAATTCAAACAACTAAACCACTAAAATCACCACTATCATATCAAGCCATAAAGCTATTCGCTTATTGAAAACGGATGTCAAGCTTTCTTAGCCCATGTTATGGATTTGAACAAAGACAAGTCGATTTCAATAATATTTCATTGTTAGAGAATTTTCATGTATTTCAAGAACTTCTCTGTTCATCCCCGAACGTGATGTTGAATTCTTTATTGACCTTGAGTCTGCACAAAATCCATTTCTAAAACCCCATATCGAATGGCTCCTATTGAACTTCAAGAGTTAAAAGTCCAACTACGAGAATTGTTAGACATAGGTTTCATTCGTCCTAAGACATCTCCTTGAGAGGTGCTCTGTTTTATTCAGTAAAGAAGAAAGACGGGAGTATGCGACTTTGTATTGACTACTGAGAATTAAACCACGTCACCATCAAGAATAGTATCCGCTACCTCGCATTGATCACTTGTTCGACCAATTGCAAGGAGCATAATTCTTTTCAAAGATCGATCTTCGCTTACGGATATCATTAATCAAGATTAAAACTAAGGATATTCCAAAACCGCCTTAACTCTAAGACGGCATTATGAATTCTTAGTCATGTCTTTTGGATTGACTAATGCTCCTACTGCTTTCATGGATATGATGAACCGTGTATTCAATGAATATTTGGATCAGTTTGTTGTTGTCTTTATTGATGACATCCTCATCTATTCCAAAAGCCGTGAAGATCATGAGCACCATTTGAAACTGATACTTGAAAGGCTTCGTGAAAACAAACTTTATGCCAAGCTGAAGAAATGCGATTTCTAGCTTGAGGAAGTAGCATTCCTTGGGCACGTGGTGTCAAAACATGGAGTATCTGTCGACCCGGAGAAGATTGAAGCAGTACAAAGTTGGGAGCAACCAAAGTCGGTGACCGAAGTGCGTAGCTTTCTGGGTGGATATTGTCAATATATGTTCACTATTTCTGTAAAATAGTGTTTGAATAATTGTAACGAGGACTTATTTGAGTGTGGATATTGTCTAGAAGACAATATTTGTATTTAAACTCACAGTATGTGTTGTCGTATTTTGCACGACAATTGTATTATTGAAGTTGTAGTTTGCTTTATGTACCATGTATTTGGCGACTCAGAATGGGTGTTTTATACCTATTTTGGGGGCGTCACACCAGATACATGGTACAAAATTCAAATATAACTTCATTTATACAATCGTTGAATCGTCAGATAGAATACGATCACGCTTAATCGTGAGTTTTAATACAAATGTATGTAACTCTCATGGTGCCTCACCACAACCTTACAATGGTACTTTATAAAAAGTATAGTCAAAAACTGCTTTTAGAAATTAAAATCTTTGGGAAGTGCTCAAGGAAACCTTCGTATATGGGAGGCCATGCGTCTAGGTTATAATAGATATCATATGTCCACGTAATTATCCTTGGTTGATTAATAGACCCCAAAGAAAAAACGAAGATTATTATCATCTTCTTTCCAATGGTGAGTCTTTTCTTGACATATAACTAACTCCACTGTATCCAAGTGCATATTATATTTCAAATAAACTCCAAGATCATATAGGTAGTTCTCGTAGATATACTCAGCAAGTGGATTCGCACAACCCTGTCTTATGATAACACGAGGTTGTATGTCATTAGACATCTTGTATGATAGTGGCAAAACACCCTTCCAAAGTTGGGTTCGCCTCACCCTATTTGATTTACCAAATATAACTACTAAATGATGTATAGAATACAACACACTTTTCTATACTGCTTAGGGAGAACCTCCACATTTAGAGACCACCGCTTCTATTCCCCTGTTATCCCCGGGCCAACCCTAAACACTCTTATTACCCGAAAGGAATTGTGAAGCGAGAAAGGGTGAGCACAACTAGCCCATAAAAGAATATCATGACTAAAGATAATTAAATTATCAATAGCTTTCATCAATAATAAATCGAGATTTAGAACATATGGTAGATGATAAAACTTTTCAACCATAGTTGCAAATGAACGAAGAATCCATTAGAAGAGTCAAATAGACCATCGTGTCTATTATCTTCTCCATGTTAAAAGTCCACCAATAATGTTTTATCCATGTAAAATAAATCAACAGCTCATGTCCATAATCATATGAATAACTCATAATCATAATTGTGGTTCTAAATTCTCTTATAACCAAGACGAAGATAATTTTCATCACCTATCTTCACCGAAACATCAAAAATCATGGTTATACCAAATCGTAATTCCTCGCCATATAATCATATTAATAAATTCATCTTTTGCACTACTACCAAAGATATTCATTAACAATTCATCTTTCCACTACATGCCAAAGACATACAACCAGTATTTTAGAAGAGTTAAGTAGAGCATGATATCTACTATCTTCTACGAATTAAAAGTGTATAATAAATATTTTATCATTGAGACTCAAACTTTAATAAATAATCCACATCATCGAATCACCTCTCGCACTACTACCAATGATATTCGTTAATATCACATCCATGAATTTATATTTCATCACGAAGTCTCACCGATAATCAATCCATATCAATGAATTATCCATGCACTACGGCTAAGGATATTCGTTAATATCACGACCACGAATTATCCATGCACTACGACTAAAGATAATCGTTTTTTCATCAACGGTCATGATCATGCCATAAAACAATTCGTCTTTGCACCCTTGGCCGAAGAGAATCCATAGCCATAATCATACCAAAAACTGTCCATCAACGCACTACGCAGAATGAGGACTTTTTCCACATCATTTGTAACATTACTACCATGATTATACCGAATAATCCCTAGTCATAATCATACCAAGTCCATCTACGCACTACTACCAAAGATGACTTTCAACACAATATAAGCATGAGGATGATGAATGATGATATAAGAATCAATCAAATGAGATAAAAGATAAATATTAAACATTTATAATACAATTTATCCAAAGATAATAATAACCAAATGTTATCAATCACTTAATAATCTCATAATCTAATATCATTAATATTATAACAATATTTTAATCATTTTTAAACTTATAAACAATTTATTTCAATTGTTTACACTTTATCAAATAATGCATTTAATCATTCAAAATGTCATACTACATAAGATTTTATCATCAATGATCAAATCCTCATCAAAATCAGATATACCCTATATAGGATTCTTAAGCTATAAAATCATATTTTCCAATTTTATTACTTCACATAACATATTTAATTCATTTACTCATAACTAGTTCATTTTCATGAAAAATACCAAATCAAATTCCCAAAAATATTTCTTTTCTCGGATTTAGCGTAATATAGTCCCATCTTGAACATATATTTTTCTCGAATTTTTAAAATTCATTTACTATTTTTCATATGGCTAAAACTGCCGAATATTTAGACATTTATCATAAATTGTACTTTTGTCCAAAAATTCCGAAAATTACAAGGTATACTCCTATTATATACATGTACTCCCAATAAAAATTTCACCAATTTTGGAGTTAACCACAAGGAGTTATAAGGGTTTACTTTTAAAATAGTATTTTTCCATAAAATCCATAACTCTTAATCTATAAATCTAAAAATCGCCATTTTTGGACACAATCTAGAAAACTCATCAAATTATCATTTCAAATTTTTCCGAATATTTTAGGGTCAAAAATTATTATGAAATCGCTCGCAGTAAAACCCTTTTTAATAAAAATACTATTCGTATTATGAATATGAAGGATCATTTATAATGCATGCGGTAATCCACATGTATGTGTTATTTCAATGTAATAATAAAGAATGGAACCAGTCATGCGTAAATGCACGTATGTGATATTCCAAATGAATAATAAATAATGAAATAATGAAGAATTCACCGTGCATGCGATAGACAAAGACATGATAAAGTTATTCCAATAGAATACTAAATAACGGAACCAGGTCAGGCGTGATACGCACCGACAGGATATTCTAACAGAATAATAAATAATGGAACCAGGCCCGGCGTAAAAAGCACATACAGGATATTCCAACAGAATAATAGAGAATGGAATAATAGAAGAATTCACCATGTATGCAGTACTTCGCATAGACAGGTTATTCCAACATAATAATAAAAAATGGAATAATAGAAGAATTTCACCATGTATACGGTTGTCTGCGTATACAGGTTATTCCAACAGAATAATGAAGAATGGAATAACAGAAGTTTTCTTCATGAATACGAACGAAATAATACCTCTTACTATAATAATAATAATAATAATAATAATAATAATAATAATAATAATAATAATAATAATAATAATAATAATAATAATAATAATAATAATAATAATAATAATATCCTTTACGAGTACGACAATTATATCCCCTACGATTACAATAAATAATATCCCCTACGATTACAACAAATAATATCCCTTACGATTACAACAAATAATATCCCTTACCGTAAAAGAAATTGAATATAAGAGTAGGGAAGGAGCAGGATACTTTTCTATAGCTTCTCTATAATTTCTCTATCTAGAGTTTCAGTGAATTCGTAAGAAAATAATGAAGGAATGAGCTTCTATTTATAGAAAAATGGACTGCATAGTAACTAACTCATGAACGGTCCAAATTGATTTACTTTAATCTGATGGTCCATATTTAAAGCAAAATCTTTTAAATAAAATATAATATATTCTATTTATAATCTAATAAAACGAATAACTTTATAAAAAATTTTACTATACAAATACTATGCAGGCACTATGCAAAACACTATGATAATAAAATATAATATATTCTAATTATTATTTAATAAAAATGTATAACTTTATAAAAGTATTCTGCTTTTATATAAAAAGATTTTACTATTAGCCTAATAAAACGAATAACTTTATAAAAGTATTCATTTTATATATAAAAAAGCTTTTCTGCTTTTATTACATTAATAATACCAATAAAATAAAACCGAGTGACTTATCACATAAGCATCAATAATCAATACCGTGTGCTACTATACAACCACGCCAGACATCGCATTTTTAACACTGTGTGTTTCAACAGCTTAACTGTAAAACTTTCGCCGTTATTTTCATAAAAATATTTTTGTCGTTTTCTCAATCCGACAATAATTCGGTTGTGGGGTCCACCAATGATTGTATCGTCGTACTGATATTCCCCAACAAAAAGAATATTCCCTGACTAATCGAATATTTTATATCAACTTGCTTACTTTGCAAAAAAAAAATTCACATATTACCCTTAACTTTAAACTTTTATCAATTTAACTATTTACCAAAATAGAAAAATTGAATAATTTTATTTCATAAAATTCGGGGTCTCACAGATTGATATTACATGGATAAAATATTGATGATAGACTTTTAAATCATAGAAGATAGTAGACTTTATTCTCTACTTAACTCTTTTAATGAATTGTTGTTTCCGCTGCAGTTGTTGATCTAAAACTTATTGTCTATTATATTCTATCAGATTTTTCCATTTTGAGGACTAAGGATAATTATTTGTTCTACATTATCTTAGTCATAATATTCTTTACTGGGCTAGTTGAGCTCACCCTTTTCCTTTTTGTTCCATTTTTCTTCTCAGGAGGCGAGAATATAGAGGGAACTAGTTGAAGTGTGGAGTGATGTTTCAAGGCAGTTGTTTTAGTAGTCCTCACTATTTTGTAAAATAGTCCTCACTATTTGAGTGTGGATATTGTCTAGAAGACAATATTTGTATTTAAACTCACAACATATGTGTTGCTGTATTTTGCACAACAATTGTAATAATGAAGTAATAGTTGTTTTCTGTACCATATATTTGGCGACTCAGAATGAGTTA
This sequence comes from Panax quinquefolius, assembly GCA_020205615.1. NCBI lineage: Eukaryota > Viridiplantae > Streptophyta > Magnoliopsida > Apiales > Araliaceae > Panax > Panax quinquefolius. The sequence continues at coordinate 34,040,588 of CM035162.1, read as the reverse complement.
TGTGGATCTTTTTTGGGGGCGTCACACAAAATATGACACTTCCAAAATAAAACTCCTACTACAAATAGATTCCTTTCCAAAATAATACTTTTATTAAAAATAGGAGTTCTTCCTTCGCATATTAGAAATTATTTTATTAATAAGATTTGAGGAGTAACCCAACAATTCCTCCCTCGACGACTCGAATCCCTGAATACTTCAACTTTATATCTGAATAGGATTCGATGAGTATCCTAACAATTCCTCTCTCGAATCGAATCCACAAACACTTCAACTTCATCATTATCATCGTTGTTGTAGTCGTCACCATCATCCGCATCACCCACGTAACCCGCACTATTCGCATTATCTGTGTCATTCGCAATATACACAATATCCGGATCATTCGCTTAATCTGCAATATACGCATCATCATCATCATTGTCTTTATCTTCATCACCATTTTCATGATCTTCATCTACCGATTGCAACGGTGATCCTCCATAAATGCAAAATCTCTTATTTATAAACATCATGATAAAAACCAACTCTTTCAATCTATACTCTCTTTACTTGCCACATCAATACGACTAATTCCCCTTCTACCTTGGATCCAATCAACCTAGCTCTAATACTATTTGTTAGGAATTAAGTCAACGCAAACCACATAATAAAATAAAGAGAGATAAAACAACACAAGATTTAATGTGAAAAATTCTTAAAGGAAAAAACCATAGGTCAAATTCCGAATCTCCATTATATCAAAATAATGGGCTTATAATAATCCTCCCAGTTTTACTCCCTAAAACTTGAGGTTCTATAATATTGCGATACAATTTTTTTGCACGGACCAAAAATTGCAAAACTCTCCGACCCACAATACAACTTTTTTGCATGGAATATAAAAGTTGACGAGTAGACCTATAACTTTTATTCTTTAAGTTTTTCAATTTGATGTCGTTATTAGGGGTCAAAATGGACATCTTTAGGACTGTTGTGAATTTAAAGGCCATCAGAGGGCGCCAGGATGCACAAATGCAAGTGTAGTCCTTTGTGTGTTAGTATAACCTAATTTAAAGAGAATGATAACATGTTGGACATGTAATAGGATGTTGTATCAAGTTGTTATGTGTATATGGTGCAATGGCATTATAATTTAATTAGTTGTAATACAGCTAAAATGTGATGCTCATGAAAAGATGTGATGTTGTTTAAACTTAAATTTAGTTAGTGAGCTATACTAAAAGTGGGAAAGAAACTCGTGAAGCTAATATTAGTGTAACTAATGAGTATTGTAAATACATATGGTATGTGTAGGACTTGTGGTGAACGTGAGTAGTGATTGTTTAACCTACGCACGAGGGCAAGTTCTCTAACTCTACTTTTACGATTGTTCAAGTGCTTAAACCTTATTGATGCATTGAGAAAGTTCCTAAACCTACTTATATATCTATTTTAACTTGATTATGTTCATTCAAACTCTTCAACCTAACTTATAATTTGAGAAGGGTTACTGTCTTTAATTTTGTTTCTTGTTACGCAAGTTCCTAAATTCTGTTATTCTTATGTTGAGCAAGTTTTACTCCTCAACTTGTTATTAATCATGCACGTTCATTAACTCATTTCTTTTACTGAGTTAGTTTAATAGCCTTAGCTGTAAGACCCCGAATTTTATGAAATAAAAGTATTCAATTTTTCTATTCAGTAAATGGTTAAATTGATAAAAGTTAAGGTTAAGGGTGATATATGATTTTTTTTTCAAAATACGTAAGTGGTTATAAAGTATTCATTATTGTCGAGGAATATTCGTTTGGTCGTGGAATATTCTTTCTGTCGGGGAATATTCGTACGACGGCGCAGCTATTTGTGGGCCCCATAACGGATAACTGTCGGAAGAAGAAAACAACAAAATTGAATAACGGCGTAGTTGTTTCCGTTAACACTGTTGGAATATCCGGTGGTTAAAATACGATGTCTACGCGCGTCGCACAAGAAGTACACTCAGATATTACAGATTGTTGAATTATTGATCCTTACGTAAAAGGCACTACTCGATAATTGTTACAAAGAATTCTTCGCTCAATATTTTATTTTCTTGATTCAATAATTGTCATATTGATATTTTATATTATTGTTGTTTCAATAATTGTCACTGCATAGTATTTCCCATTATCAGATCAATAATTCATATTATTTGAATAATATTATTAGATAGCATTATTGACAATGTCTAGAAAGTTCTATCAAGGAGAGGTTTGGTCACCTAATTGCGCTACCAAAGAAGAGAAATCCTTATCTGAAAGCCCCTCTTTCCTAGAACTACCGTCATCATAATTGTGATTTTGTAATATTATTTGTGAATAATTAATTATTGATTTATATGATAAGGAAATATTTATTTGATGTCGATATAAATGATGGGTTTATTTATGTGGTTATAAATGAAGGAGTTAATGTTGAGGTGTTTTATCAGTATTTTGTTGGATTGGAGGTATTAAAAGATCAAATCGGTTATTATTACGACTTTATTGTGTGAGTTATAATATTTAATTCGACCGTTGGATGGTTGTAATTTTTGGATATGTTATACATATATAAGTTGAGTATATGTCCACAAATTTTGAATCGTTAAAAATGAGCGTATAATTTGTTATGAATTTTAAGAGGTGACCGATTCTAAATTAGGTTATAAATGATTTTGGTGGAAAATTCTAGAATTGGTGGGCCCCACTTTTGGTTGGTGAGAAATGTGCTCAATTGAATTTTCAAATGTGGTGGGTGGGAATAGTAGCGGTAGTAAAGCTATCGTGTTGCAGTTTAAGTCCGCCTTTGACGTGCTAACATTTTCCTATAAATAGAGGGCTAAGTTAGAATTGAAAATCACACCGTAAACATAAGCTTTCTCTCTCTAGATTATCGAGTGTATTTTATGAGTATTTAGATACTTTGTGAGTTTCTATTCATCGATTGCAAGTTTCCTTCACCTTATATAATTTATATTCCATCGTAAGTCTTGATATTTTGAGGTAAAGGGGTGTTATAGTCTTCTTAAAATGATATTTTCTTCAATATCATTATACCGAAAATGTTGGTATGAACTTTTTATCAAATTTAGAACTTTTTGTGCTCGGGGTTACTTATTCACGATACTCTGACTATTCACGAATACGGCACTATTCACCAAAAAAATGAAATTTTCTTCTTTTTGTCCAAGATGTCTATTATGGTTAGTATCTTTGATTTTATCCATGTTTTGATCTTTATTCTTGAATTTTGCTTCAAAATTGGTTATTATGGAGTATTATTGATCTTGGATAAACTGTCATACGAATCCTTACTATTTGTCCTTCTGTCTCACTGGATTCATTTTCTTTAAAATATTTTTCATCATCCTCAGTCCTAAATGATGATATTACTGAATATCTTTGGCCTGTAGTGCAAAGATGAATGATTAAATGATGAATATCTTTGTCCCATAGTGCGAAGATGAAGAGGTGTTGAGATGAACATGACCAACTAGTGTTACAAATGAATATCTTTGGCATGTAGTGCAAAGATGAATATTTGATTCAAGATGTATATTGATTGATGTTACAGGGATAAATTATTGATGATAGACTGTTAAATCTTAGAAGATAGTAAAATTCTTTCTCTACTGACTCTTCTAATGGATTCTTTGCTTCACCGCAGCTTGTTGATCTAAAACTTATTGTCTATTATATTTTATCGATTTTTCCTCGTTGAAGACTAATGATAAACTATCAGTATATTATCTTAGTCATAATATTCTTTCTTTGGGCTAGTTGAGCTCACCCTTTTCCTTTTTGTTCCATTTTTCTCGTGGAGGTGAGAATATAGCGAGGAACTAGTCGGGTACGGAGTGATGGTTCTAGAAAGATATTTTAGCGAATCCTCACTATTTCGTAAAATAGTGTTTGAATAATTATAATGAGGACTTATTTGAGTGTGGATATTGTCTAGAAGATAATATTTGTATTTAAACTCACAGTATGTGTTGTCGTATTTTGCACGACAATTGTATTATTGAAGTTGTAGTTTTCTTTCTGTACCATGTATTTGGTGACTTAGAATGGGTGTTGTATACCTATTTTGGGGGCGTCACATTAGCTTATTATTGTTCAAGCAAGGTTTGGTATAATATTCAATGCCTATGCTTTCTAGTCCATTTCTAAATTATGACTACATATTGTTATCGAGTACTTGAAGTGATATTAAACTATATTGATTCAATTAATCCTTAGTTGATGTTCGTTGAACTCTAAATTACCCTTGAAGCTTATCCAAACCAAACTTCCTTTGGTGCGAACTCGTATATTAAAACTAAGATGAACAACCTTATTATAGGGGATTACTTATGCGTAAGCGTTTAGATGTTTGTGCACAGTACATTGTACGAAGGGTTGATCCCCCTAAGTACGAGAAGTCCCTACAGCCTTACAATTGTTTAGGTTTAAGTTGAAAGAATACTTATAACTTTGGACATAGTTCGTAGTCTTGTGACCCTCAGATACATATATTTCAAATTCTATTCCTGATTATCATTGATAGAGAATATTATTTAATTCTATTGAGCCTATTCATTTGGCAGTTGTTATGATATTTTTATTTATTGTCACTTCAAGTGAGTATTTGTTTGCTCACTCTTGCTTATATAACCATTACAGCTAAAGTTGAGAAGGTCGATGAACCTACCACCAGTAAAGAAAAAGGAAAGATGAACAAGTGTTGAAGACTTGTAAATCTATTGATTTCTATATTGTCAGACTTTGTTTTAATTGTTGAGATGTAATTATTTAATTTTCCGCACTTGATGTTTGTATTTAAAGGTTAGATAACCTGGGAGATTTTATTGAACTTATTGATGTAATCCTTTAATGAGAAGGTTTATTGTTAAATTTTATTATATTTGGGTAGTTCGAAATGAATGTTTTTATCAAGTGAACATCAAATCTTGTGGGAATGAAGTACCTGGATTTGGGGGTGTCACACAATGGGCGACGGATCTAGAAGTAACAAGGGCATCAGATAAGAAGGGAGTATGTAGCAGATCTAGGAGTAGCAATGAGCAGCGAATCCAAATAGTGGTGGATTGACGTAACAGCGACTCTTCTTCGCGTCCATTTCTTTCTCTCTTTGGGTCGGAGGTTCGCGGCGTGCAACTTGTAGCTACGGCGAGATCGGATTGTGGTGGTGTTAGAACAAATAATTTTATGTATAATGTGGAGATCTGCATTTGGGTTTCTGTGTGTTTAGATTTAGGTTTTGTATAATAGACTGTTTTGTATAAACATGAAGATTTACATTTAGGCTTCAAAAGATTTTGTTTAATTTGGATATCACCAATTTGATCAATGTATAAATATGTAGATGTATGTCATTGTGTTCTTCTATTTTTTACAAAGATTTTGACTTTGCTTCTTTGGAATAATAATATGTTAAATTGTGGAGTTTGGATCTTGGGTAATTGCTGCAATTATTTGTATCATGAAGATCTGCATTTGCATATTAAAAGGAACACAATCTCTCATCTTCTGATCTGATTTTGAGAAATGAGGAAGAAGGTGAGTAAGAGCTTATTAGGGTTATTTTTCTGAGAGTTAAAGACAATGAGGAATAAAAATTAATTTGATATTAATTACAAAAAGTTTAAATATATTTTTCATTTATTTTCTTGTTTTTTGGCAAAGTTTTTTAATTTATATTATTATATTTGTAAATAATTAAACAAAAATAATTTGATATTAATTACAAAAAGAACTAAATATATATTTCATTTATTTTCTTATTTTTTGGCAAACTTTTCTAATATATATTATTTTATTTGTAAATAATTAAACAAAAATAATTTGATATTAATTACAAAAATAACTAAATAGATATTTCATTTATTTTCTTATTTTTTTGGTAAACTTTTCTAATTTATATTATTATATTTGTAAATAATTAAACAAAATTATTTTGATATTAATTACAAAAATAATTAAAGATATTTTTCATTTATTTGCTTGTTTTTTGGTTAACTTTTCTAACTTATATTATTATATTTGTAAAGAATTAAATAAAATTCATTTGATATTAATTACAAAATTAATTAATTTTTTTTTCTTATTTTTTGGCCAACTTTTCTAATTTATATTATATTTTAAAATAATTCTTTTATTTTCTCCATAATTTTTTCCCTCTAAATCCACATAATCAAGGCCACATAGGATAATTCTCGACACAAACTTTTTTTTCACAAGTCAGCTGCTTACATGGCAAATCGTTTAAAGTTAACTTGACTTGATGGATTTTCTAACGGTTTGTTAGAAGAGTCGAGTACAATGAGTTGACTGTAAGAAAAAAAAAGTTCAGTGACCCATTTGTAAGTTGACGTAAAATACAATGATTTAGAAAGCATTTAACCCAAGCTTTTTTCTTGTAGTGATTAGAATAAATTGCATAGATAAAGCAAGATCCTTAATAATTTTTAGTCCAAAAACTATTATGACACAATAATTAAGAAAAGGATTTCCAGCAATAACGATATGAAAATTAAACCACTTGGGCTCGAAATACTTCATGCACTTCTATAAAATATCTTAATTGGACAATTTATCCAAATTGGGCCAAATAGACTATATCATCATTTTTAAATTAGTCCAAAATATAATCAATACAGTCTATTAAATAACCAACATGCACAAGTACATTGTCATCATTAAAATTACCACCAATAAAAACTAACATCCGATAGTTTATATGCAATCGATTGCATGTTCTTAGATATTACAAATCAACAGTGGCATCAGAGCCAAATTTTATGCGAGTTATTAATTGTTATTGATTCATATATATATTGATATGTGTCTAGAACAACTTAATTGAGCATAATTATTGGTATAAAATTATGTTTTTAATTCATATATATGTTAATATGTGTTTAGAACAATTTAATTAAACATAATTATTGATATAAATTTGTGTATAGCAGCTCCGCTACTCTTGTGTACCTCTCCGCTGCATCTTCCACCTCCTCCTTTCCTTTTTCATATCATCCTGCTTACTTCTCCACTAGCTTTCTTTCTTTATTGTTTAGTAACTTACATTGAATATAATATTTTTGTAGTTATTGAAATGAGACTATCATTACAACAATTTTAATCAATGAAGTCGCTTACAATTATAACAATGTTTTGGAAAATTATAAAACATTCTTTTATACATAACATGAGAAGAAGTGTACTCAATTACACAAAATGGCATAAAACATGTAGGCTTGTCCCAAAGTTCGGCATCTCTAGCAATATCCCATAAGAACTCTTCCACTATTTGAGCAAATAGATAATAAACGTATACGGGCGAACACTAAATCTGGTCCATTAAATAAATTAGACTACACTTTGACTAGACCCAAATAATTACATCTCAACATTATTAAACAGTAATTGGTTAATCACATTAAGGAAAATGAGTGTTATATTTTAATAAATAGAGAGGGTAGTAATTGTTATTTAAAAAATTAGAGGTTTCTAATTATTATTTAAATATTATATTTTATTCAATAATTATTTGTTAGTTATAATGTACTCTAAGAGAGTGAAATGACTACTACCTGATGTATCTGATATGTGTCGTTAAGGACCTTATCTGTCCCATCCAAAAGCTTAAGGACATTATCTGTCCAATCCAAAAGCTTCCACGTAGTGCAATAAATGCACACAAGTATATCAATCAATAAAGTAAACCAAACGTTTAAAAAATCAATAAATTTAGGAAGATATTTTTCTAGTGACATTTTAGTGAATTTTTTTTTTGTAATACCTCTAAAAAAATATATAGTATTTATTTTAATTGAAATTTTTATAAAAAAAAAAGTCTTTTGTGCCAGAATTCAGATATAAACCTCAAGCGTTAAGGCAGAGATTATTCAAATTTTAATAATAAATGTAATAAATCTGATTAATAAATTAAAATATAATAAGAAAATAAGATATTATCATGCGATGATCAAATTTTACACAAAAAACAAATGAATATACATAATAGGGGCTAGTGGTGAGAGTTTACTAGTTTGTGCATTAAACTCCAAATATATGACTATTGTTTTTAAGCTCGTGACAAATTGAGTGATCTCAACTTGTGGACATGCAAATCATTTATTATACTCTTCTTTTTTTTCTATTTTTTTTCAATTTTTCTTGACCAAAAGTGTAACCTAACCGATTTATTTTTCGTTCTTTACTACTTTTGTATTTTGTTTACTGCAAAGAAAGGGTTGCCTCAACTTAACTTTTTACAATCCATAACAAAAAGAGAAGAAAAGAGTATAAATATATAAATACCACTATGTTAATAAAAAACCATGAAAACACCCATAGCTGATGAAAACTGCAACAATGATGTTAGAAATATAGCACTGTCCCGCAACAAATGTGAAGTATGACATTGATCCCAAAAATTCTGTAAGGAAAATTCACACTTCCAAAGCCTTAATATCCTTAATCTTATAAAACCCTTAAATGTGACTAAACACACTTGTTTATGTGATCAATTTCTCCTTTACATGAATAGTGATATAATATGTAGCGTAAATTGCTAGTATATCTCTCATCACCTCATGTCCTCATCATTTACATGCATACTTACATGTTTGTGTATATTTATAATATTAACAAAACCAAAATACAGACTTAAAATGAAGATACTAAATAATCAAATTAAGAAATAAACCCAGTTCCTTACTGTTGATATAAAAAACGTGAATAGCTCTAATCTTAACACAAACTTTCTAATTGAAAACCCACCAAAATTTTCAATTAAACACGATTGACAATACAAATATCAGATCAATCAAATCAACAACTAAATGCAAATGCAATAATCTCAAATTTTAGCACATAATATCTAAAAATTTAAAAAATAGGCAAACCAATGAAATAATTCCACCTGCTTCTAGGTTATGTTTCACACTCCTACATATAACTGTAACCTGTAAGTAATAATGTATGTATATAATAGCTCTCATTTTGTTAGTTCTCGGATAATGAAACAATATTAGTTTCCGTTCACCGTCAATGGTGATTGCACTTCCATCGTGCGAAACGTGAATGACATAAGTAAAAGAAAGATAGAGGGACAAAACGGAAAATAAGAGGAAAATTGACCGTGAAGAAGAAGAAGAAGCCGTGGTTGCTATTCACTTAAGAGAATAAATAATTAGCCTGATTAATATACGTATACATATGTATGTATATGCATGGAGGATTAGGTCAGGTGATCATTAACATTATTTCAAACTCTAATTCAGTTAGAAAATTTTATCCATATAAAATTTTGCTCATTGGTTGTTGAAGAGATTAAATTCTACTTGGTTTGTTATTATTTATCCATAATTTAAAAAAGGATAGGATATAATTAAGATAATTGGTTTGTTAATATTTTTCCATAATTTAAAAAAGGACAAGATATGTGAGACCCCAGATTTTATCAATAAAGATTTATTATTTTGTTGAAATAATTTTTAATATTATGGTGTGAATTTAAGATAATATTATAGTTGTGGGTAGTATTTATAAATTTTGCAAAGTATGCAAGTGGTTATATTATATTCGATTGGTTTTAATATTCTGGTTTAGCGAGGGAATATTCGTGACAACTACCAATCAATCATTGGTGGACCCCATAATGTAATTATTTATTTGATCGAGAAAACGACAAAAATATTTTATTGAAATAACTATGGAAGTTTTACCGCTTGATCATCGTTGAACTACTCTTGAGTAAAAAGACAAAGAATACGCGTGTGGTTGCAAGTAGCAGACACCAGTATTGATTATCGACGCTTTATGTGAGAAGTCACCCATTTGATTCCATTATCATCGATTAATAATATGAATTATTATAATGATAATGACGTTTTGTTTTATTCAGTATTATTAACGTAATAAAATGTAAACATCTTTTATATATAAAATAGTATACTTTTATTAAAGTTTATTCTATAAATAGAATATATTATATTTTATTACGCATAGTGTTGCATAGCCAGTGTTTTCAGATAAGATTGCATAAGATTGCATAGTATTCGTAAAAGAAATGTTTTTATATAAATAGAATATATTATATTTTATTTAAAAGATTTTTCTTTAAATATGGACCGTCGATTAAAGTAAATCAATCTGAATTGCTCATGGATTAATTACTACGCATTCCATTTTCCTATAAATGTGTTTCATTCCTTCATTATTTTCTTACTTATTCATCAAACTCTGTAGAGAAATTATGAGAGAAGTTTATAGAGAAAAAATTATGAAAGAAGAAGAGTATTCTGCTACTTCACTACTTCTATATTCATTTTTTTACTAGTAGGGGTGTTATTCTTTCTTCTTGAAGAGAACTTCATTATTCCATTCATTATTATTCTGTTGAATAACTTTGTAAAAGTGGCATACCCTATACATAACCTCAGATACGCTGCAGATACCCTATACTTGGTGAAATCCTTATGTTATTCCATCGCTTATTATTCTCGTTGGAATAACTCAGTATACGCTGATTTACCCTATACTTGGTGACATTCTTCTATTATTCTCGCTGAACATCCTGTCTCACAGTGTTTTACACCTTGACTGGGTTCCGCTTTTTTATTATTCTCGCTGGAACATCCTCGTCACAGTGTTTTACACCCACCGGTTCCGCCTTTTATCATTCTCGCTGAATATCCTATCTCGGTTTTACACCGGATCCGGTTCCATCTTTATTATTCTGTTGGAACATCCCGTCAGCGCGTGAATTTCACCCGACCTCGTTCCGCGATTATTATTCTTACATTGGAATAACCTGCCTACATCTGCGAAGCACCGCATTTACGGTGATTTCTTTTGTTATTCCATTCTTTATTATACCCAATTGGTTAAAACTTTGACTTCTATACTCCATGAAATTAGTAGAATATCCTCGATATTTGCGTTTTCATCCAAAGATCTTTTCATGGAAATATTCTTCCGATCATTCTTGAATTTTACTCTCTCATTTAAACAAAGATCATGTCGACAATTTGGACGTTAATAATTCATGGATTAAATAATTCTTGAACTTGTTTTATTGAATTATTACGTCATTGTCATCATCCTCATGTTATATTATGTTATCTTTGCTTACGCATGATAGATGAATTTGGTATGATTATGACCAGGGGTGATTCTTGATAGTCATTTACCATCGATAATTTGATGAAAATCCTCGCCGTGAATATGGGATAATTAGATGTGGTGGTTTATTTATTGTTTGAGTCTCAAATGATAAAAATTGATGAAAACCTTTTAAAACCTAAAAGATAGTAGACTTTATTCTCTACTCGACTCTTTTAATGGATTGCTTATTCCCTGCAGCTAAACCGGTGTTGTTCATCAGTATTTTATCGCTTTAACATTGTTGAAGGCTAATGATAATTTATTCTCGCATTATCTTAGTCATAATATTTCTTCTTGGGCTAGTTGAGCTCACCCTTTTCTTTCACCGTTTCTCGTGAAATGAGAACATAAATTTGGGACGAGTCGGGAACGTAAGTAATGGTCCGAGGGATAAGATTAGTAGTCCTCACTATTCGTGAAATAGTATGATAATAGTTGTAATGAGGACTCTTTTGAGTTTGTATAATATCTAGTAGACAATATTTGTATTCAAACTCATAGTTTATGTCGATATTATACACGGCACGCTTATATTAGTAAGTTGTATTTGAATTTATGTACCATGTAAGTGGCGACCCAAGATGGGTGACGATACCTAATTTTGGGGGCGCCACAATGGTATCGAGCTTAGGATACGATCCTGGCTAAGATGCTTGAGATAAGAACTAGGAGGGAGAGACGGGAATTCTTCATAGTATGACCTACCTAAGTTTATTTGGTATTTGATTGGTTTCACGAATATAGGGATAATTTGTTAAATGTCAATTAACCCTTTTTTTGTGACAAGATGTTTGAGAATGGCATCCTAAAATGCCGAGATAAGCAATGAAGCACATGAGAGTGTTGATTCACTCAAACAAAAGGTAACGACCAACAACACGATAATAATCATATCGGTGGCAACCAATTATCGTAACAATGATAACCATCGTGGGGAAATTATCATGCTAAGAATGGTAACCACTTTATGGTAATCATGGCAAAGATAATAGAAGTGGAAATTTCAAGAAGAGAAGGTCATTTAGCTCGATTTTATTGTATAGTGAAGTCAAGTCCAATTGGGATAGTGGCACCAAAGGCGGATACTGGACAAAACAAAATCGGTGGTTTCAGGAAGAGCGCTTTTCGTGACTTCTCAAAAGTGGGTAACCCGAACGGGTTAGCACGTTAGTTAATTATAAATTCTTGAAGTCTATACCTTATTAGATACCGGCCTCTACCCATTCTTTTATCTCTCTTGCTTTATGCTCAACGCTTAAATTTGACTCCGAGAAATTAGACTTTGATTTATCTATCAAACTTCGTTGGGAGAAACCTTCGTTACCTCCATCGCTTATTAATCTTGTTGTTTCAAATAAACACTTTCACGCTACTTGCCTATCTTATCTCTTTGAAAATACTTGCCTTTGAGGTAATTTTTGAAAATAATTGATTAACTACTCGTTATTCTTTTTGTAAGGTTGTTAGCTTTCATATTCCTAACCAACCCGTTATACTGAATTCAAAGTAACCAAATCCTAAAGTTAATCAACGTTATATCGTCATAAGTAAAGAGCCCGATCCTTTCGTTGTTGACTTCCTTGTGTGGAATGCACCGAAGCCGCACTTCAGAGGCGACGCCGTGATTGAAGATGGCAAGTTGATAGGTATCATTGTGAGGTGCTATCTGTGTTAAGGGATAGAAGTCACAATTGTATTAATGTGACGACTTATCCAAGTCTTGGACGAGAGTAACAATTTTGAATGATATTTCTATCATTAATAAATTTCTTGGCGTATTCTTGAAGACTTCCTAGCCTACCCTAGAACGTGAAATCGAATTTTGTATTGACCCCAAAGACAAAAAAAAAAACCCATTTCTTAAACCTCAAATATTTCTTTAACTAAAAGGATCTGCTTACGTTGATTATGATGAAAGTCATAATAAAAGTATAGAACTAATAAAAATCATGGGTATATGAAGTATTAGTAAGTTTTATGATGAGTTATGTTGGTTAGTATGTGAAAAAACATGAAAGTTTCTTAGAAATCACAAAGAGTTGAAAATCGATTTTAGTGAAAAACGTAATATGAAATTCAATTGACCATATCTCCTATTATATTTTGAATTTTGAATGTGGTCAAGTCCTAGAGTTAGATCTATGAGTTACCTAACTAATACAAGTGGAATTACTGGAAAAGGTGTTGTAGATTTTTGTGTGGACTGATTTTAGCAAAGGAGGTCAAAGCTGTAAATTTCAAAATGCTACTGCCCAGAAACTTTAAGGGACTGTTTCGGCCACTTAAATTATGAGAAAAATTCTGGCCTTTTGGGACATGAAAGTATATGGTATAAAGTACCTCCTGTACAAAAATGAGCTCATTCTCGACTTAAAATGAGCAAGTTATGACTATTTCAATATTTAGGTTTTTCCGATTTAAAAAACGCTATAACCTAGAGTTCTATAACTCCGATGACCATGAAATTTAAACTAGAAGCTCACGTTAACATGTGTGAGGTCCTGCCAAGATTTGGGAATTTTTAGAGTTAAACTTGAGGTAGCTAATTTCTTAAGGAATTTATTGAAATTGATTTTTGAAAAATAGTAAATGAATTTTAAAAATTCCGAGAAAATATATTTTTCATCATGGGACTATATTATGCTAAATTCCAGAAAAGAAATATTTTTGGACTGATTTGATATTTTTCATGAAAATAGTTTAGTTACTTAACATATGAGTTAAATATGTTATGTGAAGTAACAAAGTTGAAAATAGGATTTTATGGCTAGAGAATCCTATATAGAGTATATGCATATTTTTTTGAGAGATTTGATAATTGGTGATGATATCTTATGAGTATGACATTTTTGAATGATTAAATGCATTATATGGTAAAGTGTAAACAATTAAGATAAATTGTTTATAAATTTAAGAAGTGATTAAAATATTGTTATAATATTAATGTTATTAGATTATGAGATTATTAAATGATTGATAACATGGGGATATTCTTGAATCCTGGATAAATTATATTATAAATGTTTAATATTTATCCTTTATCTCATTTGATTGATTCTTTATATCATTATCCTCATGTTTATATTATGTTGAAAGTCATAGATGGACTTGGTATGATTATGACCACGGATTATTCGGTATAATCATAACCGTAAATGAATACACAATTATCTTTGGCCGTAGTGCATGGATAATTTGTGGTCGTGATACTAATGAATACACAATTATCTTCGCCGTAGTGTATGGATAATTTGTGGTCGCGATATCTAATGAATACACAATTATCTTCGGTCAGAAAGTGCATGGATAATTTGTGGTCGCGATACTAATGAATATCCTCGCCAGTAGTGGTGGATGATTCGATGATGTGGATTAATTATTGAAATGAGTCTCAAAGAATGAAATATTAATTCATGGATGTGTTCAAAGTCATCTGTGGCTTACGTGCATAGATGGACTTGGTATGATTATGACCTGTGATTGTTCGCATAATCATAACTCAGAATTGAAAACACAATTATCTTTGGTCGTAGTGTATGGATAATTTGTGGTCGTGATATTAATGAATACACAATTATCTTTGGTCAGTAGTGCATGGATAATTTGTGGTCGTGATACTTAATGAATACACAATTATCTTTGGTCGTAGTGTATGGATAATTTGTGGTCGTGATACTAATGAATATCCTCGGCCAGTAGTGCGGGATGATTCGATGATGTGGATTAATTATCGAAATGAGTCTCAAAGAATGAAATATTAATTCATGGATGTGTTCAAAGTCATCTACTGGCTTACGCAGCATAGATGGACTTGGTATGATTATGACTGTGGATTGTTCGATAATCATAACTGTAATTGAAAACACAATTATCTTCGGGCCGTAGTGCATGGATAATTTGTGGTCGTGATACTAATGAATATCCTCGGCCCGTAGTGCGGGGATGATTCGATGATGTGGATTAATTATCGAAATGAGTCTCAAAGAATGAAATATTAATTCATGGATGCGCTCAAAGTCATCTCGGCTTACGTGCATAGATGGACTTGGTATGATTATGACCGTGGATTGTTCGGATAATCATAACCGTAATTGAAAACACAATTATCTTTGGCAGTAGTACGGGATAATTTGTGGTCGTGATACTAATGAATATCCTCGGCTCGTAGTGCGTGGGGATGATTCGATGATGTGGATTAATTATCGAAATGAGTCTCAAAGAATGAAATATTAATTCATGGATGCGCTCAAAGTCATCTGCGGCTTACGTGCATAGATGGACTTGGTATGATTACGACTGTGATTGTTCGGTATAATCATAATCAGTATTGAAAACACGAATATCCTCGCCAAATGGTGCATGGATAATTCGTGGTCGTGATACTATTAAGTCGCGTCTTAGCATTATTGGTTTTATAACATTGTATATCTTTGGCCAGTAGTGCAAAGATGAATTGTTAATAAATATCTTCGCCGGATTGCAAAGATGAATTTAATGTTTTCAACGATAAGGGTATTCAAGGTATCCTCATCTCTTTATCATACCAGTCGCATTCGCACCCTAATTTCGAGGGCTTAAATTCCATAAGGAGGGAGATTGTGAGACCCTAGATTTTATCAATAAAGATTTATTATTTTGTTGAAATAATTTTTAATATTATGGTGTGAATTTAAGATAATATTATAGTTGTGGGTAGTATTTATAAATTTTGCAAAGTATGCAAGTGGTTATATTATATTCGATTGGTCGGGAATATTCTTGTTTAGCGAGGAATATTCGTATAACTACTCAATCATTGGTGGACCCTATTAATGTAATTATCATTTGATTGAGAAAACGACAAAAATATTTTATCAAATAACTACGGAAGTTTTACCGTTGATACTTCGTTGAACTACTCCTAGTAGTAAAAGTACAAGAATACGTGTGGTTGCATAAGAAGCACACCAGTATTGATTATCGATGCTTATGTGAGAAGTCACCCATTGATTCCATTATCATCGATTAATAATATGAATTATTATAATGATAATGACGCTTTTTTTTTATTCAGATTATTAACGTAATAAAACAGAAACATCTTTTATATAAAATAGAATACTTTATTAAAGTTATTCTATAAATGTAAATATATTATATTTTATTATGCGTAGTGTTGCATAGTGTTTTGCATAAGATTTTGCATAGTATTGCATAAATATCTGCGATAGTAAAATGTTTTTATATAAATAGAATATATTATATTTTATTTAAAAGATTTTTCTTTAAATATGGACCGTCGATTAAAGTAAATCAATCTGGACCGCTCATGGATTAGTTACTATGCATTCCATTTTCCTATAAATAAGCTCATTCCTTCATTATTTTCTTACGAATTCATTGAAACTCTAGAGAGAGAAATTATAGAGAGAAGCTATAGAGAGAAAATTATAGAAAGAAGAAGTATTCTCGCTACTTCACTACTTCTATATTCAGCTCTTTTTCTAGCAGTGGGTGTTATTCTTTCTTCTTGAAGAGAACTTCATTATTCCATTCATTATTATTCTGCTTGGAATAACTCGTAAAAGTGGCATACCCTATACATAACCTCAGATACGCCAGATACCCTATACTTGGTGAAATCCTTATGTTATTCCATCGCTTATTATTCTCATTGAATAACTCAGATACGCCAGCCTTACCTATACTTGGTGACATTCTTCTATTATTCTCATTGGAACATCCTCGTCATGTGTGTGTTACACCGACCGGTTCCGCTTTTTATTATTCTCGCTGGAACATCCTCGTGCTCGTGTGTTTTACACCTTTGACCGGTTCCGCTCTTTATCATTCTCGCTTGAATATCCTATCTGTGTTTTACACCGGATCCGGTTCCATCTTTATTATTCGTTTGAACATCCTGCCGCGCAGAATTTCACCGACCGGTTCCGTTATTATTATTCTGTTGAATAACCTCGCCTATGCCAAGCACCGCATGCACGGTGATTTCTTTTGTTATTCCATTCTTTATTATACCCAAATTGGTTAAAACTTTGACTTCTATACTCCATGAAATTAGTAGAATATCCTCGATATTTGCGTTTCATCCAAAGATCTTTTCATGGAAATATTCTTCCGATCATTCTTGAATTTTACTTCTACTAAACAAAGATTCATGTCGACAATTTGGACGTTAATAATTCATGGATTAAATAATTCTTGAACTTGTTTTATTGAATTATTACGTCATTGTCATCATCCTCATGTTATATTATGTTATCTTCGCTTACGCTTACGATGCATAGATGAACTTAGTATGATTATAACCGGGGATCATTCGGTATAATCACGACTTGATATAAATGATGTGACAAAAGTCCTCGATGGCTGTGTAATGCAGTTGATGGATAGTTTTGGTATGATTATGACCAGGGGGTGATTCTAGATAGTCAATTATTGATAATTTGATGAAAATCCTCGCCGTGGTACATGCGATAATTAGATGTGGTGGTTTATTTATTAAAATCGAGTCTCAAATGATAAAAATTGATGAAAACCTTTTAAAACCTAAAAGATAGTAGACTTTTATTCTCTACTTGACTCTTTTAATGGATTGCTTATTCATCGCAGCTTAAACCGGGTTGTCTATTGTATTTTATCGCTTAACATTGTTGAAGGCTAATGATAATTTATTCTCGCATTATCTTAGTCATAATATTTCTTCTTGGGCTAGTTGAGCTCACCTTTTCTTTCACACCGTTTCTTCGTGAAATGAGAACATAAATTTTACGAAGCCTGGAGAACGAAGTAATGGTCCGAAGGATAAGATTAGTAGTCCTCACTATTCGTGAAATAGTATGATAATAGTTGTAATGAGGACTCCTTTTGAGTTTGTATAATATCTAGTAGACAATATTTGTATTCAAACTCATAGTTTATGTCGATTGCATACCTACGCTTATATTAGTAAGTTGTATTTGAATTTATGTACCATGTAAGTGGCGACCCAAGATGGGTGACGTATACCTAATTTTGGGGGCGTCACAAGATATAATTAAGATAATTGAGACATAATTAAAACTATTTAAGATGGACATGTGTTGAATTTATAGAATGACATTTGTCAATATATGGTGCCATGCACTGTGATTTAGTATATACTAGATACAAACCCGCGCGTTGCGGCGGGATTATTCAAATTTTTAATAATAAATGTGTACGTACAATTAATAAATTAAAATATAATAAAAAGATGGTAAATTATTGTGCGATGATCAAATTTTACACAGGAAAAACAAATGAATATACATTGTAGAGGATAGTGGTGAGAGTTTACCGATTTGTGCATTACACTATAAGTATGTGACTATTGTCGGTTTGTGCATTACACTCTAAGTATGTGACTATTACTTCTGAGTGTGAAAAGATTGTGCATGGGGCATATGTAGTATAGTGTGTAAATGTTGTTAAGGACAATGCAGCAAAAAAACACCAGAAACCTCCACATCATTTGCAAAAGAGAAGTTATGTTGGAGTATTTTAACGGTAATACTAGAAATTCTTCCTCAGCTACCTTCTTGGCTATTAATGACTTCTAAATTTTGGTGAAATCACCAATTCTAACATTCTTTGCAGGAAAGAGGCAGTACAGTTTTTTTTTTGGAAAATATTATGGAGGCCTTCCACCAATAAAATATCCATATCATAATAAGCAAACATATTAAATAGGTGAGTATAACTACAATAAACTGCTTAACCTTCATAATTGCCAGCAGCATTGTCAAACAACAGCTGCAAGATATGTGTAATTGCCATAACAAAGAACCGGTGCAGTTGCTCAAGTCCTTCATATGATACAAATGGCTCATAAGCCTATGAAATAAAATTAATTTTAAAATCGTTAACTGATCCAGACATAAGCAAAAAATTTCAGATGAAAAACTATCTAAGATAAATTAAAGAATAAAAGCGGTAAATAAGAGAAATGGCGTGCTTTTTTGCAAGTATTCTGATTTAGGGTATTTAACACTCTCCTAGATGAGTGAGGAAGAATAAAAGCCATCAAAAGTTTACGCTCCTGGGAAGCATTATCCTCATTGTCCTCTTCAACTTCAGACCTGGTGCATGGAGCAAATGCATTATCGTAGTATTGGATATAATGCTTGAGGTAGATGTAAGTAGGAGAGATATGAACCCAAGCAACATCAACTCTGTAGACAGAAAAATTAGAATAACAAAAAAGAAATACAAACTTCAGAGAGTAGATCTATTTTCAAATGGTTGTTTCAGAAACTGATCAAATACCTTCTTTCATTTTCTCTACAGTTGATATATTTAAATTACAAAGGATATTTAAAATTTTAGATTTATAGTAGTGAATTAAGAGATAACAAAGGCATCTAATTTATCTCAAGTCTAGCTGAACATATTCCATATTACCATATCTACAATATTAATGATCCGAACAACATCGGTAACCATAATGAGATCAAAACAGATGAATTTCTAAAGAATTAAGGAAACAACTCTAGTAAGAAAAAATGAATTTTAACTGAAACTGAATGATCCTGCAATAAATAATAGATTAGACAATGCAATTATGCAAGTCAAAATTGCATAAAATTGTTATACAATATTTTTCAAATTTATCACATGAAACTACCATTGAAGGTATATTCCAGAGCCAACATTCAGCTAAAAATATAATTATATATATAAATATATGAGAGAGAGAGAGACTGGCATCAATAGGGGCATGAGGAGACTGTAAGCTAACGGCACGAATCGTTGTTTTGGGCGAAGTATATCCTTTTACATTTATAATATGTATTAACCTCATCTTGCAGTTTTTTTTTTCTGGAAAGGTAATTGTGGCCCCAAGTTTGGGGGGACTGCTACCACTAAACTTGTATTTTGTCCAAACATGTAGCTCGCCACAACTGAAAGCAGTTTCCAACAAATACAATTCAATGAATTCATGTAATTTGCTTTACTTTAGTAAACAGTTTCTGGGATCAGATCTTTTACACAATCATTCTATGAAGGTGGGATCAGATATCTTTCTCCAGTACTTCATGTTCTTTTGAAACATCATTGACTGTATTAGTGTCCAAATAAATTATGGTAAGATATTACAAAGAAAACTGCACCTAGAGAGATGTCTCCACAACACACTCTCTCTTGACACACACAAACACACACCATTGATTTAAGTTCATGCAACACCGGTCCAATATGTCAAGTGCAATATTACTTTCAAACATATAAATCAGGGAGCTTTTGCCCCTGGTCATTTCCTATGCATCTCATAAAAGTAGTAACATATAAAAAAACAACTATTCAAATTCTTTGTTCATATGCCTACTTTCACTTCCAACCCGTGTTTCTTATTAATGCTTCACCTAAAGATAACATAGAACCGGTATTTATTCTAACATAACTCAATATTAAGATCACATACATTTGATAAGAGTGCCAAGCAACAGAAGTAGGTTATAGGTATAAAGGTTTATCAAAAAAATAACTGATAAGAATAGATTCTTACAGTACTTAATAAGTTGCTCTTGGGCTAAACTCTCTAAGCGTTGTTTCAGGGTTTTGTTTTTCATATTCAGAATAAGGTTTTGCGGATTCAGAAATTCAAGTTCAGCAGAAACTTCAGAGCCTCTTGCCTGCATTCATTAGAAAAAGTTGACATGATCATCCTTTTTTATTAAATATAACAAATCCATTTTAAAGTCTTTCTTAGCTTTTGTTAACACTTGCCTGTAATGCATGTACATTCCTTTCCAGCTTAGCTATGTATTGAAGCTTTCGTACCCTGGAACGTTGAGCAAATTGCCTGCATACATCAGATGACGCATCGCATTTTTTTAGCCACACTTGCAACGTTGTGTTCATAGCCAATAAACTCAATCCAAATTTAAAACATTTTAAAATCTACTTGGATTAGAAACTTAATTAGTATTCTACAGACATACGTAAAATATTCATTTATTGCAACTTATCTATTTACTTACTTCATTTGAGACATTTCCTCTTTTTTTACATTTATAACTGTTTATGGAGGTGTCATGATCGGTGATCTTAACAGGCTGACATCAAACGGAGAATAAATTCCACATCCATAACGGCCATGATACAACACATAGGATCAAAGTAGCCTTTTTAAAAACTATGGTAGTATAATTCTACTATGATGCAAACAAAATAATAAGATAATGAGGCCACGATGGAACCTGCGAACAATAATTTGAAACTAACTAACAATGATACGAATGAAAAAAATTGTAAGGAAATGTAGATGTGAAATTGGAAAACTTACTTGAAAAATAACAGTTGTGAATCGCTACTTTAGCTCTTCAACTAATTAACTCAACAGCTCTTCAGCTCTTACTCTGTTTCGTCTTTCCACAAATCGCTACTTTTTGCTCGCCGTGGTTTGCTTCTTCCTAGGTTCCGATTGATGATGTTCATTATTTGGGGCTGACGAATTTGAACCAACATGGAATGAATTTAGTTTCTACATTTAAAAGTATTTAGGGTTTTTACAATTAGGGGATCATTTGGGGCTGATGAATTAGGGGCATCTGGGCTTGGGTAAGGCCCACTTGTTGGTGTCAGTGGTTGGAAAAACGGAGTAGGATAATGGTACTACTGAGCTCCGTAGAGCTGACCATCATGTCCAACAGTAGGAACAGGTGAGCCCGCATGTGAGTATGGGCCATAGGGTGCATAACCGTAACCATGGTGATACATAAGTGACCCATTGTCTCCATATACTCCCTGAAAATAAACAGCAAAGAAATATAAGAACATAAAATGAATTGTTTACAGACTATCTGCTGACTGCGAGCAAAATATTATTAGCTTAGAGGTCACAAATCTATATTTTCGAATGATCTGGTCAAGTGGCCCCTGCTGTTAGACTACTTGGCTCAACAGTTGATAGAACAATAAAACTTACAACTGCTTCAATTAGCTCAAAATTACCACACGTAATACTTTAAACCTGCTTCATCTAGGTAGCCATAATTACACAGACAGACGGCTGGAATACTGCTGGTCATGGGTGAGAAAGTGGTAATCTTTCAAGGATCTTTATTAAAGTTGATCTTCACTTTTTCAAAAAAGAAAAGAAAAGAAAAAGATTACTTCTAAGGATCTTGGGGGTCTGACTGAATATTCAATATTTGGCACCTGATAATCATCCCCGTAAACCCTTACTATAACAACAACTCTAGAATTAATCAAACTTTATGGAACATGTTAATAAGTGAGCCTATATAATGCACCTCGAACCTGCTAAAACATGCTTACTTTCCCAACATCAAAAACATTATAATGATGATAAAAGCAAGCCTCGTACGACATGGACATAGTTTACCAACATCTGAAATAGCCAAGTCTAAAAAAATCACAAAATTGCTAATATCCATCCATCCTCTCTATCTCTCTATTGACTTAGGAGTAAATGCAAGAGAGCTACATAGATTCAAAAGTTTAACAAAATGCAGGAAGGCTTTCTGCAAGTACCACAACTATCTAGTTATCATCATTCTTTGACTTTGTCACACATTTGACCACGTGAGCTTTGAACTCTTCGAGCTCAGCCAGAATATCCTCTTATGGCCTGTATATCAAAACACCCCCTAATGGAAGGAAACAAAATTCAACACTCCCAAAATGAGATTATATTTTCCTTTGGGGAGAACAAAATCAGAATCAATTTTAAAATCAATAAACGATTTTACCAAATTTATATCAACAATCTCCATCATTGACAGCTCAAAGTTGCGATTAGAAAACAAAATAACAATTTTAAGATAATAAAAACATATTTCACTAAATCTGTTATTCAAATTAACTTCAACTAAAACTATTTCCCCCCAATTCCTAAACACTATACCAAATTAATCTATAAAAATAAATCAACAAAAATGCAAAAGAAAGATATCAAAAGTTATTACCTCAGCGGCGAGATACTCGAGGACGGCGACAGACAGATAGACAGTAGCTCCGCAATCGACACGATCGGCGTACTTTCCGTTATTGAGAAAGCGGCCAATTCTACCGACAAGGAACTCAAGACTGGGCTTTGAAGAATGCGTCCCAGACTTCGAGGAATTCGACTTTCATCTTCTGCCCTTGGTTGAACCTTCTTAGAGGTTAGTGTTGTGCTGGAGAGAGGGGTTGAGAATTCCTGGATCAGTTGAAGCTCCTCAAACTTTGTAAAAGTGACCAAGACTCGAATTGTTGGCACACTTGGGATAGCAATGTACACGATGTTTATCCTTTGGGGTTGAGTCTTCTTCGCCGTTTGAAAGAATTTGAATGAAAACGGAATTCAAACGAATTTGAATGAAAACGGAATTAATCTAGTTGTTGTTTTTGAATATATGATCCCAGATTTAGTGGAATTTGGAAAACGAATTTAGGTTATTCACAGTCTCATGTGTTTGTGTAAAGGGTAATTAGTAGCATTAATTAGGATGGTAGTAGCATTAATTAGGATGGACAGGTGGTCATTATTTAGAATGACAGATGTCAACGTATTGTGTCAAAAACTGTGATTTAGTATATATAATAGATAATAGATTTGGATACATATAATAAACAGGGTTGTACAGATTGTACATACCATGTTTTTTGTATGTATTCAAATTATACATAAAACACTGTTTTTTATAAAAAATTTAATTAAAATAAATACTATATATTTTTTGGGAGGTACTATAAAAAAAACAAAAAAAAAAAGATCGCTAAAATGTCACTAGAAAAATATCCTCCTAAAATGACTTAAAAAATACTCATACAAAGACAAATATTCCGTCCATCTCACAAAAATATAATCATTCGTCCCATAATAAATGCACTAATTTAATTTTAATAATTAAATTAATTATTTTTTAAATAAATAATTAAAAATATTTATATAGAATTTTAAATTATGAAACTTGTTATTAGTAATACATTTTTTCTCGTAATTTGTTATGTTCATAATCTTTAAGTGTATATCTTGATTTTTTTAAAATGCATTAATTTTAAAAATGGTTAATTTAACCATAAAATTAAATTATAGCGCTTATTATGAAACGGAGGAAAGATAATCTTACTTGAAAATTTTATAAATATAAAGTATATATTTTTGTTCTATATTTAATAATTGACAACATGAATTATAATAATTAATTGGAGAACACTGCATTATTTTATACTTTTCTCAAATATCAATAAAGAAAATGATAATCTTTTATATATATAACCGAAAGAGTCTCATTTCATATTAATTATTATCCTAGTTATAATTTGTATATTTTTTTGATTTTGTATTTTGTCATATTCAAGTTTTAAGTTCCGTTGTAACTGTCATGTTGTGAGTTTGTAATTATTAATTTTTGTGAAATTTTATTATTATTATTTGTGTGAGACAATGATTAATGTGATATTTTTGTCGTTTGCACGAATTTGATGATATTGTTCATTGTACGGGCTGTATAAGATTTGTTATAATGATATTTATTATAACATATGTTGGCTAATAACTAATTGAATTTATTAACTCATAACAATAATAAGGTATGAAAAATGGGTTGATCAATATTAAAATTATAACTATTAAAGTTAAATTTTGTATGCTTGATGAAATTATCAAAACAGTAAGTTAAAACAACGCTAATAGTTAACGAAGTAGTTGATTGTATTGTTGTGCAATTAAACTCACAAAATACACACAGATAAACTGTGAGATCCCGAATTTTATGAAATAAAAGTATTCAATTTTTTTTATAATTATTATGTTATTTAGTAAATGGTTAAATTGATAAAGGTTAAAGTTAAGGGTGATATTTGAAAATTTTACAAAGTAAGCAGAAGTTGATATAAAATATTACGTTGTGTTAGGGAATATTCGATTGGTTTAAATATTTGTTTTAAAAGGATATTCGTATATGACAAGATAATCATTGCAGTGACCCTTACAACCAAGTATTATCGTATTTAAAACCATACGTAAATATCTTTTATGAAATTAACTACGAAAGTCTTACTGTTAAATCATTGAACTAATGGTAAAAAGTTCGATGTCTGAGTGGTTGATAAGAGTAGCACACCAGATTGATTATCGATGCTTCTGCCGAGAAGTCACTTTCAAGTTATACTCAATTATTGCTACGATAATTGTTTCATCATATCTCTCATATTATTGATTCAATTATTGTTATAAAGATCATCCAGATAATATTTTATATATTATTAAATCAATAATTGAGACGACAAAGTTATTCATATTATTATTTGTAATATCGATAATGTCTGTAAGTTACATCGAGGAGAGGTTTGGTCACCTAATCATGCCAATAATAAGAGAAATCCTTATCGAAAGCCCCCTCTTTCCTGGGAATGATCTGGTTGTTAAATATTATGAGTTATAATATTAATGATGAATAAGTTCATGTTGATTAAATATGAAATTGATATTTCCATTATGTTGGGATTATTAGTGTGAGACCCCAAATTTTATGAATAAATATTTAATTTTCTCAAAATAATTTTTTAAATATTATGGTGTGGATTTGATATAATGTTATAGTTGTGGGTTATATTTATAAATTTTGCAAAGTACGCAAGTTGTTATATAATATTCGATTGGTCGGGAATATTCTTTTTATCGGGGAATATCCGCATGACGACAGTACAATCATTAATCAGGAACCAAAATCGGAATTATTGTTTGATTGAGAAAAACGACAAAAATACTTTATAAAAATAATGGCGGAAGTTTTACCGTTAATCGTTGAAACACCCGGTGTTAAAAGTACAAGAATATCGCGTGGTTGCATAAGAAGAAACTAAGTATTGATTATTGATGCTTACGTGAGAAGTCACTCATTATACTCAATTATTGCTACAATAATTGTCGCATCATATCTTTCATATTATTGATTCAATTATTGTTACAAAGATCATATCATCCGCATAATATGATATATTATTAAATCAATGATTGAGACGACAAAAGTTATTCATATTATTATTTGCAATATTGACAATGTCTCAGAAGTTACATCGGAGAGGTTTTTGGTCACCTAATTGCGCTACCAATAAGGAGAAATCCTTATTGGAAAGCACCTCTTTCCTGGGAACGACTTGGTTGTTAAATATTGTGAGTTATAATATTAATGATGAATGTTATTAAAATTGAAGTTGTGTTCTGAGTTGAATTTGGAGACACGGACGTGATATTTGAGTCCGGAACGATGAAATTAGTAAAAATAGTCTATAAACACAAAATTTCCCGGGATTCACTATTTGGTCAAAAAGTCAACAGTTGACTTTTTCGGGAAAAGTCAAACTTCGAAATTTCAAAATTTATATTGTTGATAAAAATAGTTTCATTATATTGGAATTGTTTGTGTTAGTGAAAATCGACATCTATTCCGATGATAATTGATGTCTAGGGGTTATATTGATAAATCGGGTAATTTATCGGATAAATGAGCAATTAATTGCTACTAATTCACATGCTTATATAATTATTTGTTCACATGTGTGTACTATTGAATCACATTCTTGTACTTATTAGGGAGTTGGTGCAAAATTGATAATACTTGAATGACTAAGTTAAAAATGGAGGTATAGATGGAGGTATATATACTTTGTAATTATTTTTATCACATGATTAGAACTATTGAGTCACATGATTTACTATTGATTCACATTATTTACTATTAGGGGAGTTGGTGCAAGTTTGATAATACTTGCAGGACTAAATTAAAAATGAAGAAAAAGAGGAAGGTATTATACTGTAATATTTCGAGCCCCAAAACATGCAATTATCGAAACTATATTTTCCTATAAATAGAAGCTCATTCTTCCTTCATTTCTCACAAATTCACAAAAGCTTTAGAGCAATTATTATAGAGAGAAATTATAGAGAGAAAGAAGAAGAGAAGTCTGCTACCTCACTATTCCAGTATCCAATTTTTTTAAGGTAGAGAATATTATTTGTTGTACTCGTAGGGAGTATTATTTCTTTTGTATTCATGAAGAGAACTTCTGTTATTCCATTCTTTATTATTACATTGGAATAACTCAGATATCTGTGTACCTACCCTATACTTGGTGAAATTCTTCATTATTCCATTCTTTATTATTATGTTGAATAACTCATTGTTTATGCAAAGATCGCATACATGGTGAAATTCTTCTAATATTCCATTCTTTATTATTCTCGTTGGAATATCCTGTCTGCATGCTTTTATGCCTTAACTCGGTTCCGTTATTTATTATTCTATTGGAATATCCTCGTCTGCAAGCGTTTTACTACCGGACCTGGTTTCGTTATTTATTATTCTCATTGAATATCCCGTCGGTGCGTTTTGTACGGGACTGGTTCTATTCTTTATTATTCTCGTTGGAATATCATGTCCGCTGCGCGCTTACGCCGACTCGTTTTGTTATTTATTATTCTCATTGAATAACTCGCCTGCAAGGCCTATCGCATGCATGGTGATTTCTTTTGTTATTCCATTCTTTATTATACTCAATTGGTTAAAACTTTGACTTCTATACTCCATGAAATTAGTGGAATATCCTCGATATTTCAAGGCTTCATCCAAAGATTTTCATGGAAATATTCTTCGAGAGCATTCTTGTATTTTACTCGACAAAGCAAAGATCATGTTGACAATTTGACGTTATCGGTTCCTAGATAAATTAATTCTTGAACTTGTTTTATTGAATTCTTATATCATTGTCAACATCCTCATGTTTATATTTTGTTAAAAGTCATCTGTGGCTTTGTAAGTGCATAGATGGACTTGGTATGATTATGACTGAGGATTATTCTGGTATAATCATAACCGTAATGCTACAAATGATGTGAAAAAAGTCCTCATTGGCCCGTAGTGCATTGATGGACAGTTTTTGGTATGATTATGGCTATGGATTCTCTTTGGCCGTAGTGCAAAGATGAATTGTTTTATGGCATGATCAAGACCGTTGATGAAAATACGATTATCTTTAGCCGTAGTGCATGGATAATTCGTGGTCGTGATACTAAAGAATATCCTTAGCCGTAGTGCAAGGGTGATTCGATGATGTGGATTATTTATTAAGTTGAGTTCCAGCGATAAAAGTGATGAAAAACCTTTTAAATCATAGAAGATAGTAGATTTTATTCCCTACTTGACTCTTCTAATGGATTGCTTATTCCGCTGCAGTTAAACTTGATAGTTATTATATTTTATCGCTTTAACATCAAGTTAAAGGCTAACGATAAATTATTCTCGCATTATCTTAGTCATAATATTTCTTCTCGGGCTAGTTGAGCTCACCCTTTCTTTCACCGTTCTCTTCTTGAAATGAGAACGTAATGGGACTAGTCGGGAACAGTGATGGTCCTAGATGGTGCATTAGTAGTCCTCACTATTCGTGAAATAGTGTGATAATAATTATAATGAGGACTCCTTTTGAGTTTGTATACTCTCTAGTAGACAATATTTGTATTCAAACTCACAGCTTTATTTTTGTCGATTGCACACTACAGTTGTATTATTAAGTTGTATTTGAATTACATACCATGTATCCGGCGACTCAAGAGATGGGTGATGTATACCTGTTTTGGGGGCGTCACAATTGGTATCAAAGCTTAGGGATATGATCCCTAGCTGAGATGTGAGACAAGAACTAGGAGGGGAGAGATGGGGAATTCCTTCGCTAGTATGACCTACCTAAGTTTAATTGGTATTTAATTGGTCGGTCAGAATATAGGGATAATATGTGATATGTTAATTTGTTTAATTAACCCTTGTTTTGTGAAAGTATTTGAGAATGACATCTAAAAATTTTGAGATGTGCAATGGAGCAAAACAATATGAACGTGTCGCATTACGAGGCTAAGTTTGAGGAGTTATCCCGGTTTGCATCCCATTTGGTCGATAATGAGGAGAGAATGACGCGAATGTTTCTGCGAGGTTTGAAACCCGAAATACGTCAATACCTCATTTGTCATAAACTTTGTTTATATTCAGATATTGTGAATAGGGCTCAGTTATTGGAGCGCGCGCGATAATGAGTTAGCTCAACTAAATGGTAACGACCACAACACGATAATAATCATACCGGTGGCAACGGCCATCGGAACAATGATAACTATCGTGGGGGAAATTATCATGCCAAGAATGGTAACCACTTTGGTGGTAATCATGGCCAAGATAATAGAAGTGGAAATTTCAAGAAGAGAAGGTCATTTAGCTCGATTTTTGTGATAGTGAAGTCAAGTCCAATTTGGACTATGGGCACCAAAGGCGGATACTGAAACAAGTCAAATTCGGCGGTTTAAGGAGAGCGTTTTTCGTGACGACGAATCAAACGGGTTATCACTAAGTTAGTTAATTATAAATTCTTGCGAAGTATATACCTTATTCGATACCGGTTCTACCTATTCTTTTATCTCTCTTGCTTGTGCTCAACGTTTAAATTTAACTCCGGAGAAGTTAGACTTTGACTTATTGGTTGAAACTTCATTAGTAGAAACCTTCGTTACCTTCACTATTTATAAATCTTGTTGATTCAAATCGACACTTTCACGTTACCTGTCAATCTTATCTCTTTGAAAATACTTGCCTTTGATGCAATTTTTAGAAATCGATTAGTTAACTACTCATCTTGCTTTTCATAAGGTTGTTAGCTTTCATATTCCTAACCAACCTGTTATGCGAATTCAAGCAACCAAACCACTAAAGCCAATCATTGTCATATAAAGCCATAAGTAAAGAGCCCCGGTCCTTTCGTTGTTGACTTTCTTGTGTAGAATGCACCGGGCGACTTTACAGAGGCAACGTCATGAATGACGATGGCAAGTTGATAGGTATCAATGTGATGTGTTATCCAAGTCTTGGATGAGAGTCACAGTTTTGAATGATATTTCTATTGTTAATAAATTTTCTGACGTATTCTTGTAGACTTCTTAGCCTACCCCTAGAGCGTGAAATCGAATTTTGTATTGACCCCAGTACAAAATCCATTTCTAAAATCCTCAAATATCTCTTTACTTAAAACGAACGTAACATGCACCAAAGACGTTGGCTCGAGCTGTTGAAGATTATGATCGTACCATGCAATATCATCGTGGAAGTGCGAACGTGGTAGTTGACGCGTTGAGTAGAAGATTGTATGCGATTACAAGTGCAAATATACGAACCCATGTGAAGATAACGAATATACGATTAGAATCGACTTTAATCGATAAAGTTAAAGCTGCTCAAGCTACATACTCAGAGCTGATGAATGAAGAAGGTTCAAGAGGGCGTTATTCTAGAATCAAGAATCGATGAAGAGAGGAAATCTCAACCCTCGATGTAATTGACCCATTTGAAATCCTCGATCGAGTAGGAAATGTAGCTTATAGACTCGTTTTACCGCCATGTATGTCGCGTGTTCATAACGTTTTTTTTACGTATCGACGTTATGTAAATATGTGGACGACCCGAACTACATTATTAATTTAGAACCGGACGAGATAACGGCTGATTTAACGTTTGAGGAGATACGTGTTAAAATCTTGGATAAGAAGAATCGTATTTAACACACAAAGGTTATACCTCAAGAGTTAGAATTTAAAATGAAGTCGAGGTATCCTCATTTGTTCAGCATAACAAGTACGTACGTAAATTTCGAGGGCAAAATTCCATAAGGAGGGGAGATTGTGAGACCCTAGATTTTATGAATAAATATTTAATTTTCTCAAAATAATTTTTTAAATATTATGGTGTGGATTTGATATAATGTTATAATTGTGGGTTATATTTATAAATTTTGCAAAAGTACGCAAGTTGTTATATAATATTCGATTGGTGGGGAATATTCTTTTTGTTTGGGAATATCCGTGATGCACGGTACAATCATTAGTGGACCCACAACTAATTATTGTCGAATTGAGAAAATGACAAAAATACTTTATGAAAATAATGGCGGAAGTTTTACCGTTAACTATCAAACACCCTTGTTAAAAGTACAAAGAATAATATGGTCGTGGTAAGTAGTAATACACGATATTGATTATTGATGCTTACGTGAGAAGTCACTCGCTTATACTCAATTATTGCTACAATAATTGTTGATCATATCTTTCATATTATCGATTCAATTATTGTTACAAGATCATCTACATAATATGATATATTATTAAATCAATGATTGAGACGACAAAGTTATTTATATTATTATTTGAAATATTGACAATGTCTGAAGTTCTCACAAGGAGAGGTTTGGTCACCTAATTGCGCGCCAATAAAGAGAAATCCTTATCGGAAAGCCCCATCTTTCCTGGGAACGACTTGGTTGTTAAATATTGTGAGTTATAATATTAATGATGAATGTTATTAAAATTGAAGTTGTGTTCGGAGTTGAATTTGGAGACGCGGACGTGATATTTGAGTCCGGAACGATGAAATTAGTAAAAATAGTCTATAAACACAAAATTTTTCGGGATTCACTATTTGGTCAAAAAGTCAACAGTTGACTTTTTTGGGAAAAGTCAAACTTCAAAATTTCAAATTTTATATTGTTGATAAAAATAGTTTCATTATATTGGAATTGTTTGTGTTAGTGAAAATCGACATCTATTCCGATGATAATTGATGTCTAGGGGTTATATTGATAAATCGGGTAATTTATCGGATAAATGAGCAATTAATTGCTACTAATTCACATGCTTATATAATTATTTGTTCACATGTGTGTACTATTGAATCACATTCTTGTACTATTAGGGGAGTTGGTGCAAAATTGATAATACTTGAATGACTAAGTTAAAAATGGAGGTACTATACTGTAATTATTTTTATCACATGATTAGAACTATTGAGTCACATGATTTACTATTGATTCACATTATTTACTATTAGGGGAGTTGGTGCAAGTTTGATAATACTTGCAGGACTAAATTAAAAATGAAGAAAAGAAGAAGGTATTATAATTGTAATATTTCGAGCCCCAAAACATGCAATTATCGAAACTATATTTTCCTATAAATAGAAGCTCATTCTTCCTTCATTTCTCACAAATTCACAAAAGCTTTAGAGCAATTATTATAGAGAGAAATTATAGAGAGAAAGAAGAAGAAAGTCTGCACACCTCACTATTCCAAAGATCCAATTTTTTAAGGTAGAGAATATTATTTGTTGTACTCTCGTAGGGAGTATTATTTCTTTTGTATTCATGAAGAGAACTTCATTTATTCCATTCTTTATTATTCTCATTGAATAACTCAGATATACGCCATTACCCTATACTTGGTGAAATTCTTCCGTTATTCCATTCTTTATTATTATGTTGAATAACTCGCTTTATGCAAAGTCTTCGCATACACGGTGAAATTCTTCTAATATTCCATTCTTTATTATTCATTGAATATCCTCGTCATCATGCTTTTATGCCGGACCGGTTCCGTTATTTATTATTCTATTGAATATCCTCGCGTGCAATGCGTTTTTACCGGACCGGTTTCGTTATTTATTATTCTTTGAATATCCCGCTTCGCTTTTACGCCGGACCGGTTCTATTCTTTATTATTCTCGCTGAATATCATGTCTCGTATGCGCTTTACGCCGGACCTGGTTTTGTTATTTATTATTCTGTTGGAATAACTCGCCTGCGCGGCTATCGCATGCACGGTGATTTCTTTTGTTATTCCATTCTTTATTATACTCAATTGGTTAAAACTTTGACTTCTATACTCCATGAAATTAGTGGAATATCCTTGATATTTAAGGCTTCATCCAAAGATCTTTCATGGAAATATTCTTCTGAGCATTCTTGTATTTTACTCGACAAAGCAGTATCATGTTGACAATTTGGACGTTATCAGTTCCTAGATAAATTAATTCTTGAACTTGTTTTATTGAATTCTTATATCATTGTCAACATCCTCATGTTTATATTTTGTTAAAAGTCATCTGTGGCCTGTAGTGCATAGATGGACTTGGTATGATTATGACCAGGGATTATTCGGTATAATCATAACCGTAATGCTACAAATGATGTGAAAAAAGTCCTCATTGGCCCGTAGTGCATTGATGGACAGTTTTTGGTATGATTATGGCTATGGATTCTCTTTGGCCGTAGTGCAAAGATGAATTGTTTTATGGCATGATCAAGACCGTTGATGAAAATACGATTATCTTTAGCCGTAGTGCATGGATAATTCGTGGTCGTGATACTAAAGAATATCCTTGGCCGTAGTGCAAGGGTGATTCGATGATGTGGATTATTTATTAAGTTGAGTTCCAGCGATAAAAGTGATGAAAAACCTTTTAAATCATAGAAGATAGTAGATTTTATTCCCTACTTGACTCTTCTAATGGATTGCTTATTCCACCGCAGCTTAAACTTGATAGTTATTATATTTTATCGGTTTAACACCTCAAAAAGGCTAACGATAAATTATTCTCGCATTATCTTAGTCATAATATTTCTTCTCGGGCTAGTTGAGCTCACCCTTTCTTTCACCGTTTCTCTTCGTGAAATGAGAACGTAGCTGGGACTAGTCTGGAAACGGAGTGATGGTCCTAGATGGTGCATTAGTAGTCCTCACTATTCTGTGAAATAGTGTGATAATAATTATAATGAGGACTCCTTTTGAGTTTGTATACTCTCTAGTAGACAATATTTGTATTCAAACTCACAGCTTATTTTTTTTCGTCGATTGTATACCCACATATGTATTATTAAGTTGTATTTGAATTCTGTACCATGTATCTGGCGACTTAAGATGGGTGATGTATACCTGTTTTGGGTGCGTCACAATTAGTGTTAGTGGAAATCGATAATTATTTCGATAATAATTGATGTCTGGAAGTTATACTGACCAATCGGGTAATTAATCGGATAAATGAGCAATTAATTGCTATTAATTCACATGTTTATAACTATTTGTTCACATGTGTGTACTATTGATTCACATTCATGTACTATTAGGGGAGGTAGTGTAAGATTGATAATACTTGCATGACTAAATTAAAAATGGAGGTATAGATAGAGGTATTATACTGTAATTAGTTTTTTCACACGATTATACTATTGAGTCACATGATTATACTATTAATTCATATGATTTACTATTAGGGGAGGTGGTGCAAGTTTGATAATACTTGCAGGACTAAATTAAAAATGAAGGAAAAGATAAAGGTATGATACCGTAATATTTCGAGCCCCAAAACGTGCAATTATCGAAACTATATTTTCCTATAAATAGAAGCTCCTTCTTCCTTCATTCTCACCAATTCACTAAGACTCTCAAGAGCAATTATAGAGAGAGAAACTATAGAGAGAAAGAAGAAGCGAAGTCTGCTACTTCACTATTCCAGTATCCAGTCTTCTTCTGAGGTAAGGGGTATTATTTATTTCATATTCTGAAGAGATATTATTTTTCGTATACGTATGAATATTATTTTCGTTCAATATTCGTAGGAATATTATTTTCGTTCAACAGTTGTAGGGGGTATTATTTCTTCGTAAATGATATTATTTCTTTCAATATCATTATGCCGGAATATTGGTACGAATTTTATTGTGAAATTTCTACCTTTTTGTGTCGAGATTACTATTCACTCTAATATTATTCACTCGGGTATTCGGGGCACTTTTTGTGCTGGAGTACTATTCACGAGTTACTATTCATGGGTTACTATTCACCCGGTTACTATTCACTCTAGTATTATTCACTCGTGTATTCGGGGCACTTTTCGTGCCAGAGTACTATTCACGAGTTACAATTCACCCGATTACTATTCACTCTAGTATCATTCACTCGGGTATTCGGAATACTTTTTATGTCCCGGTACTATTCACGGGGTACTATTCCCGAAGTACTATTCACGTGGTACTATTCATCCGAAAAATATATTTCTTTTCTGTCCAAATTATTTTTGGTACATGAATATTATTCTTGAATTTTACTCCACAAAGCAAAGATCATGTCGACAATTTGACGTTATTGATTTCTGGATAAATTAAATTATAAATCTTTAAAATTTATCCTTGAACTTGTTTTATTGAATCATTATGTCATTGTCATCATCCTCATGTTTATATTGTGATGAAAGTCATCTTTGGCTTACGTGCATAGATGGACTTGGTATGATTATGACCAGGGATTATTCGGTATAGTCATGAGCGTAATGTAACGAATGATGTGGTAAAAATCCTCATTGGCCTGTAGTTTATTGATGGACAGCTGTTGGTATGATTATGACCATTATTGAATACACGTTATGAAAAAACATTTTCATAACGTATGGAAAAAAAAGACTCAGCTTAATAAATAAACCACATCATCGAATCATCCCTACACCACGACCAAGGATATTCATGTAATCATCAATGGTCATGATTATACCGAATAATCATAATCATACCATACTTTTTGTTCCATACGTGAAAAAAAACGTTATGAACACGCGACATATTTGACGGTAAAACGAGTCTATAGGCCACAGTTCCTACTCGATCAAGGATTTCAATTAGACCAATAAAATCGAGGGTTGAGATAACTCCTTGTTGAACATTTTTCTTCACATTCATCAGTTCCGGGTGTATAGCTTGAGCGACCTATAACTTTATCGATTAAAGTCGATTATACTCGTATATTCGTTATCTTCACGTGGGTCCCTAGAGTCTTTAACTCTATCTTCATCATTTGTAAGTTATACGAAATGGGTCTTTGTGTTAACAACATCACACTCGTAAACGCATACG
Organism: Panax quinquefolius; assembly: GCA_020205615.1. NCBI lineage: Eukaryota > Viridiplantae > Streptophyta > Magnoliopsida > Apiales > Araliaceae > Panax > Panax quinquefolius. Next base: position 34,004,676 of record CM035162.1, on the reverse strand, counting down.
ATCTTCTACTCAACGCGTCAGCTACCACGTTCGCTTTTCCCACGATGATATTGAATGGTACGATCGTAATCTTCAATAGCTCGAGCCAACGTCTTTGGCACATTACACGTTCATTTTGGGTGAAGAAAATATTTGAAGGTTTTAGAAATGGGTTTTGTACTGGGGTCAATATAAAATTCGATTTCACGCTCTGGGGTAGGCTAGGAAGTCTTCACGAATACGTCAGAAAATTTATTAACAACAGAAATATCATTCAAAACTGTGACTCTCATCCAAGACTTGGATAACACGTCACATTGATACCTATCAACTTGCCACCGTTATTCACGACTTCCCTACGGATATTCTAGCTTGGTGTATTCCAAGACTTGAAGTCACCAAATGAAAGGCTCGTGGCTCTTTTGCTTATGGCATAATATAACAATGATTGACTTTAGTGGTTTGGTTGCTTGAATTCGCATAACAGGTTGGTTAGGAATATGAAAGCTAACAACTTTACAAAAAGCTTGATGAGTAGTTAACCAATCGATTCCTAAAATCACATCAAAGGCAAGTATTTTTAAAGAGATAAGATCGACAAGTAACGTGAACGTGTCGATTTGAATCAAACAAGATTTATAAACAGTGGGTGTAATGAAGGTTTCTACTATCGAAGTTTTAACCAATAAGTCAAAGTCTAATTTCTCCTAAGTCAAAGTTAAACGTTGAGCGCAAGCAAAAGAGATAAAAGAATGGGTAGAACCCCAGATTCAATAAGGTATAGACATCGAAGAATTTATAATTAACTAACCTGCTAACTTCGTTCGGGTACTTCACTTTTTGAGAAGTCACGAAAAACGCTCTCCTGAAACCACCGACTTTGTTTTGTCCAGATCCGCCTTTTGTGCCAATTGCTCAAAATTGGACTTGACTTCACTATACGACAAAAATCGAGCTAAATGACCTTCTCTTCCCGAAATTTCCACTTCTATTATCTTGGCTATGATTACCACTGAAGTGGTTACCATTCTTGGCATGATAATTTCCCCCACGATGGTTATCATTGTTCCGATGGCCGTTGCCACCGGTATGATTATTACCGTGTTGTTGGTCGTTACCTTTTAGTTGAGCTAACTCAACGGTCTCATGTGCTTCATTGATTATCTCAGCATTTTCAGATGCCATTTTCAAACACTGCCACAAAACAAAGGTTAATTAACATGTCACATATTATCCCTATACTCTGATCGACCAATTAAATACCAAATAAACTTAGGTAGGTCATACTAGCGAAGGAATTCTCCGTCTCTCCCCTCCTAGTTCTTGTCTCACATCTCAGCCAGGGATCATATCCCTAAGCTTTGATACCAACTGTGACGCCCCCAAAACAGGTATACATCACCCATCTTGGGTCTCCAGATACAAGGTACATAATACAAATACAAACTTAAATATACAACATGAGCGGTGAGTTTAATACAAATATTGTCTTCTAGACAGTATTCAAACTCAAAATAAGTCCTCAATACATTTATTATCACACTATTTTATAGAATAGTGAGGACTACTAATGCTATCATCCGGACTGCTACTTACCCCCGACTAGTCCCTCGCTACGCTCTCATTTCAAGAGAATAATGAAAGTAAAAGGTGAGCTCAACTAGCCCAAGAAGAAATATTATAACTAAGATAATGCAGAATAAATTATCATTAGCCTTCAACAATGTTAAACTGATAGAATATAATAGACAACAAGTTTAACTGCAGCGAAACAAGCAATCCATTAGAAGAGTCAAGTAAAGTATAAAATCTACTATCTTCTATGATTTAAAAAGTTTTCCATCAACTTTATCGATGAGATTCAACTTAATAAATAAAATCAAATCATCCCTGCACCACGACCAAGAATATTCATGTAATCATCAATGGTCATGACTATACCGAATAATCCCTGGTCATAATCATACCAACAACTGTCCATCAATGCACTACAGGCCAATGAGGACTTTTACCACATCATTCGTCACATTACTGTCATGATTATACTGAATAATTCATGGTCATAATCATACCAATTCCATCCATGCACGTAAGCCAAAGATGACTTTCAGCATAATATAAGCATGAGGATGATGACAATTCAATAAAACAAGTTCAAGAATAAATTTTAAAGATTTATAAGTTAATTTATCCTGAACTCAATAATGTCCAAATTGTCAACATGGTACTGCTTTGTGGAGTAAAATTCAAGAATGCTCAGAAGAATATTTCCATGAAAAGATATTGGATGAAGCGAAAATATCAAGGATATTCCACTAATTTCATGAAGTATAGATGCCAAAACTTTAACCAACTGAGTATAATAGAATATATGAAACTACAAATGGATTTTTGTCCGCCATACGGTAATCCACGTAGATAGATCATTTCCACAATTTAATAAGGAATGAATACGAAAGATCATTCACCATGCATGTGGTAATCTACATAGACATGTTATTCCAACATAATAATAAAGAATGGAATAACAAAAAAATTCACCATGCATGTGATAGATCGCATGCATGTGTTATTCCAATGTAATAATAAATAATGGAACCGTGTCACGCAATATCCGCATGCATGTGATATTCCAATGTAATAATAAAAATGGAATAATAGAAGAATTCACCATGCATGCGATAGATCGCATACAAAAGTTATTCCAATAGAATAATAAAAAAAATGGAACTGTGTCAAATGCAGTAATCCGCAGACTAACAGGATATTCCAATGTAATAATAAAGAATGGAATAACAATGAATTCACTGTGAATGCGATAAACCGCATGCATAAAAGTTATTCCAATGTAATAATAAAGAATGGAATACAACAGAATTTCACCATGTATGCGGTACTTTGCATAAACATGTTATTCCAACATAATAATGAAGAATGGAATAACAGAAGAATTTCACCATGTATGCAGTCCATATTGATTTACTATTATATCTTCAACCAACGATCCATATTGATTTACTATTATAACTTCAACCAATGGTATGAAAAATTATCACATCTCCTCATGGAATAATATTGTACCCAAAAATGATTTGGACCGATTTTTTTTTTATTTTTCGGGTGAATAGTACCCCGTGAATAGTACTTCGGGAATAGTACCCCGTGAATAGTACCCTGACATGAAAAGTGTCCCAAATACCCGTGTGAACAATAATAGAGTGAATAGTAACTCGTGAATAGTACTCCGACATGAAAAGTGTCCCAAATACCCGATTGGTCAATATAACCTCTAGACATCAATTATTATCGAAATAAATATCGATTTCCACTAACACTAATAATCCCAACACAATGGAACAATCAATTTCATCTTTAATCAACATGAACTTATTCATCATTTATATTATAACTCACAATATTTAACAACCAGGTCATTCCCAGGAAAGAGGGGGCTTTCTGATAAGGATTTCTCCTTATTGGCGCGCAATTAGGTGACCAAACCTCTCATTAATGTAACTTCTAGACATTGTCAATATTGCAAATAATAATATGAATACCGTGTTGCCTCAATTATTGATTTAATAATAATAAATATTATGCAGATGATAATTGTGACAATAATTGAATCAATAATATGAGAGATATGATGTAGCAATTCTTGTAATAATAATTGAGTATAACCGAGTGGCTTTTACGTAAGCATCAATAATTAATACCGTGTATACTATGCAACCACGCCAGACATCGCATTTTTACTACTTGGTAGTTCAACGGTTTTAACGGTAACACTTCACCGTTATTTTTATAAAAGATAATTACATGCTTTTCTACTACGACAATACTTTCGTTGTTTGTCCACCAATGATTGTGTTACATTTATTTAATATTCCCCGACAAAAAGAATATTCCCCGACCAAACGAATATTTTATAACAACTTACACACTTTGCAAAATTTTTAAATATCACCCTTAACTTTAATCCTTTTATCAATTTAACCATTTACTAAATAACATAATAATTATAAGAAAATTAAATACTTTCATTTCATAAAATTCGGGGTCTCACATAAAGAGTTAGATCAACTTTATTTCAAAAGAAAGATCAAGTTGAAGGAAGCCGTAAACGGAAATGGTGTAGTTATTCTAATGAAGGGCGATGAGACTATAAGATAAGTAAAGCAAAGATGTGTTATGTGACGACCCCAAAATAGGTCCATTCCATCCAACCCATTCTGAGTCGCCAAATACATGGTACAGAAACAACTACAACTTTATTATCACAACAATAAAACTCAGAGTTTAAATACAAATATTATCTTCTAGACAATATTTATACTCAAATAAATCCTCATCACATTTATTGATACATTATTTTACAATAATGGTGAGGACTACTAAACAACTCTCTCTAGAACCTTCATTCCATACCCCGACTAGTACTTCGCTACATTCTCGCCTCCCGAGAAGAAAAAATGGAACAACAAGGAAAAGGGTGAGCTCAACTAGCCCAAGAAAAGAATGTTATGACTAAGATAATATACAACAAATTATCGTTAGTCTCCAACAGGAAAAATCGATAGAATACAATAGACAACAAGTTTCGGATCAATATTCGCAATGAAATAATAATTCATGTAAGAGTTACGTAGAGAATGAAATCTACTATAATCTATGAATTTAACGATACTATCATCAATATTTTATCCTCAGTAACATCAATCAATATTCATCTCAAATCGATATTCATCTTTGCACTACTGTGCCAAAGATATTCATCAATCGGTCATGTTCATCTCAACACTGCTCATCTTTGCACTACCACAGCCAAAGATATTCATCACCGATCATGTTCATTTAAACACCGCTTCATCTTTTACTACAGCCAAAGATATTCTTCAAATCATTCATCTTTGCACTACAGCCAAAGATATTCAATAATATCATCATTTAAGACCGAGGATGATGTAAAATATTTTTAAAGAAACGAATCCAAAGAAACAAAATGACAAGGATTAAGGATTCAGACTTGGTTTTATCCACGTCCAAAAATACCTCAAAAATAATCATAGTGAAGTAAAATTCAAGAATGATCAAAACATGGATACAATCAAAGCTAGTATCCGTAATAGATATTTTAGACGAAAAGAAAAATTTTCATTTTTCTACGAATAGTCTTAGATTCGTGAATAGTGTCAGATATCGTGAATAAGGTCCGATATCGTGAATAAGAACTCCGACACCAAAAGATAGAAATTCCACAAAAAAACATCTTCACGCTTCATGAATAGTACTTTTGAATAATAAATCATGAATAGTAACTCGTGAATAAGAACTCATGAATAAGAACTCCAGACATGAAAAAGTTCCAAATTTGATAAAAAGTACCAACCAATATTTCAAAGATAATGATATTGAAGAATTAATATCATTTGAGAAGGAAATAACATCCCTTACCTCAAAGAATCGAGATTTCTAAGGAAAGGCTCAAGTGATCTTTGAATGAAACTTGTCTTGAACAAAGAACTCTCAAAGTATCTAAATACTCACAAAATACGCCAATAATATAGAGAGAGAAAGAGAAAAACTTTGTTTCGTGTGATTTTCAATTCTAACTTAGCCCTCTATTTATAGAAAATGTTAGCCCACCAAGCAGACTTTGACTTGACACACCGATGGCTTTACCTGCTACTATTGCCACCCACCACATTTGAAATAAAATTCAGCACATTTTTTCACCAACCACAAATGGGGCCCACTCAATTCTAGAATTTTCCACTAAAATCAATTATAAACCTAATTTCCGAATCCGACACCTCTTAAAATTCACAACAAATCATTCGTGCATTTTTAACGGTTCAAAATTTGTGGACATATACTCAACTTATGTATGTATAACATACCCAAAAATTACCACAATCCAACTATTTGATTAAAAATTATAACCCCGCATATATATCTCAAACCCCCGATTTGATTTTTAACACCTCCAATCCGATAAAATACTGATAAAACACCTCAACATTAATTCCTTCATTAATAACCACATAAATAAATCCATCATTTATATTCATATAAAATAAATATTTCCTTATCATATGAATCAATAATTAATTATTCACAAATAATATTACGTAATCACATTTATGACAACCAGTCGCTCCTCAGAAAGAGGGGCTTTCCAATAAGGATCTCTCTTATCGGGCGCAAGCAATTAGTGACCAAACCTCTCCTTAGATGCGAACTTTCTAGACATTGCCAATAATGTTATCTAATAATATTATTCAAATAATATGAATTATTGATCCGATAATGGGAAATCATCAGTGCAAATGACAATTATCAAACAACAATAATATAAAATACCAATGCAAAGAATTATTGAATCAATAAAATAAACTATTGAACAAGAATTCACCGTAATAATTATTGAGTAGTGCCATCTTACGTAAGGATCAATAATTCAACAATATCAGGCAATACCGCAAGCTATCTCTTGTGCAACCACGCCAGACATCGTATTTTAACCAATTTCGGTATTCCAATGGTCTTAATTCAGAATAACTACGGCCTTAATCAGTAACAATAACTACGCCTGTTATTTATAACCACCCAAACTTTGTCATTTTCCTCATCCAATCGCTCTTCCAGTTATGGGGCCCACACACGGTCAAGGCTACCAGTCGCATTTAATATTCCCCGACAAAGACGAATATTCTACGACCAAACGAATATTCCCGACAAAAATGAATATTTTATAACCACTTGCTTATTTTGAAATATTTGCATGATTTAACCCTTTACTATCCACATTAATCAAATCAACCTTACTATTTCAAAATAATAAATAAAGGAAATTCCTTTTATTTAAAAAATTTTCGGTCTTACAACCTCCCTCCTTATGAAATTTCATCCTCGAAATTGACGTGACGTACTGTGTTTCAAAAGGTAAAGATACCTCGCTTTCATTTTCGCTTCCAACTCCCAGTCATTTCCTCAATAAGCATGGTTTCTCCACAAAACTTTAACTTATGGTATAACCTCAGACATAGGTCATGTTCTTTCCTCTACAAAATCTTGGCGACAGTACCTCCTCGTGACGTTAAGTCTTCTGGCTATCTCGTCCGGGTTCTAACTCAATGACGTGTTTCGGTCGTCCACATATTTACGTAACATCGATACGTTAAAAACGCGTTATGAACACGCGTCATACTTGGCGGTAAAACAAGTCTATAGGCCATAGTTCCTATTCGATCGAGAATTTCAACTGGATTAATAAATCGAAGGTTTGAGCTTTCCTCACCTCACCGATTCTCGCTTTTAAAATAACAACTTCTTGCACCTCCTTCTTCAAATTTATCACCCGGTGTGGCTTGAATGACTTTAACTTTATCGATTAAAGTCGATTATACTCGATATCATCACGCATCAGATATCATCACGTGGGTACCTAGAGTTTTCATCTCCATCTCTATTATTTGTATATTATACTGAAATGAGTCTTTGATAATATCGTACTCGTATTTGTATACGATCTTCTACTCAACACGCCGCCTACCACGCTCGCTTTTTCCGTGATGGCATGGTCGTAACATATCTTTGAAATGAGTCTCTCTTGAGTTCTTCAAGCTCTTCCCACATTCCTCGCTCCATTTGAATTTTGTATCTCTACGAGTCACCAAGTTAATGGAATAGCGATTCGAGAATATCCTTCAACGAATCTCCGATAATAACCAACTAAGCCTGTAAAGCTACGATTTCGATTACCGACTTAGGTTGTTCTCAATCGCGACTCATATCCCAACCTTGATAACACGTCCACAATGACACCTATCGATTTACTATCGCATCGAATATGACGTCCCTACAGAGAGTCCGGCTTAGATAAATTCCACAAAGGAAGTCACAAGATAAAGGCTCGTGTACCAAATTCTATAGTTGAATTTTTAACTCACGAAGTTCAATAGAGCCATTCGATATGAGATTTTAGAAATGAGTTTTGTACCGGGTTCAAATTCGATACAAAATTTAATATCGAAGCTTTGGGAGTAAGCCAAGAAATTCTTCAGAAATACGTCGGAAAAATCAATAACAACAGAATATTATTCAAATCGACGTGTCTTTATTCAAATCCATAACATGGACTAAGAAAATTTGACATCCGTAATAAACGAATGACTTCATGGCTTGATATGAAAATGTTTGACTACAATGGTTTGATTGCTTGAATTGAATAACAAAGTTGCTTAGGAATATGAAAACTAACAACCTTACAAAAGCAATCAATTTGGCATGATGAGTAGTTAACCTTAAAATCACATCAAAAGAAAATATCTCTATAGAAATAAGGTTAACGGAGAAATGTGATAGTGCCAACCTGAATCAAACAAGATTTCTAAACAATGATATAATGAAAGTTTCTCCTAACGGATTCTCCATAAATAGGTCAAAGTCTAATTTCTCCGTAGTCAAGTTCAAACGTTGAGCGCAAGCAAGAGAGATAAAAGAATGGGTAGAACCCAGATTCTCTAGTAAGGTATAAACTTCGCAAGAATTTATAATTAACTAACCCGTGCTAACTTCGTTCGTGTTCCTCAGATTTTGACCCCACACGACAAACGCCTTCCAAGAACCGTTGACTTTGACTTTTCCGGGACATCCTTTTGAGTCACCATTCTCACTGGATCGGGTTTCGATATCGTCATAATCTCGAGCGATATGTCCTTCCTTTCCACAATTATAGCATACCTTAAACTGTTGGGCAGCTTGGACCGATATGTCCTCTTTCCGCATTTATAACATACGACCGGTGGGTCGTTCTCCTCCCTTAGAACCGGGCCATACTGCGACCGACGCCTTCACATGGTCGTTGTTGAATCTCCTCTTTTAAAATCTCCTCCCAACTCGCTTCTTCTATTTTCATGGCCACGATTACCACCAGAGTGGTTACCACCTTTGTCCGTATTCTTCTTTCTCCACCGGTTATCGTTATTCGATGACTACTATCTTTGGTATGATCCTGGTTATGGTCCTCGGTTGAACGTATCGTTATCTCGCTTCTAACAACCGAGCCCTCATTTACAACATCTGAATAGAGAGAAAATTTATGAGAAATGAGATACCGACGTATCTTGGGTTTCAAACCTCTCGAAACATCCGCGCCATACGCTCCTCATTCTCCACCAAATGAGGTGCAAACTCGGATAACTCCGCTAACTTCGCCTCGTCTTCGACACACCGCCATGTTATTCTCGCTTCTAGTCTAATAAACTCCACTTCCTTCATACGACGTAATACTTTCGTGGAAGTACTTGTCATTGAACTATTTCAAACGCTCTCCCATGACATCTTTGAAAGTGCAATTGGATGGGTACGCTTCACGATTCCCACCAAAGAATCTGCCTCGCCACTTTAACATAAGGTGGCGAATGGAACCTTCGTTCTCCGTGCATCCCAAGACATCGAATATCTTGGTAATTTGCTTGACCCATGTTTCCGCCATGATCGGATCGCTTTCCCGCACTCGGTGGTCCCAACTCTTTGAATCGCTTGGTCAGACCACCCGTGAATTACTATCATTTCTCCTATATTTTGAGCACGAGTCTCCTCGTCGATTTTGCATGAATCGCAAAAAGCTTCTAAACATCCCCTCGCTCATCATCTCGCTTTCGCTGGTGTTATTCACAGGAGGTACATTGCCACTGTTGTTGCACGCTCTCCTCGTTGTTAAGCATGCAGCATCTCCACGGTCTCATTTACACCACTATTAATATTCTCAATTGACATTCTCAATTATCGTCATAAAACAAGGGTTAATTAAGGAAATCAATCACATAATATCCCTATATACCCACCAACTAACCAATAAGCTTAGGTAGGACACACTAGCAAAGGATTTACTCTCTCTCCCTCCTAGTTCTATTCCCCGATCTCCGCCAGAGATCATATCCCTAAGCTCGATATTAACCGTGATTTAATTCCCCAAAATAGGTCCATTCCATCCAACCCATTCTCGAATGTCGCCAAATACATGGTACGTAAACAACTACAACTTTATTATCACAACAATAAAATCAGAGTTTAAATACAAATATTATCTTCTAGATAATATTTATACTCAAATAAATCCTCATCACATTTATTGATACATTATTTTACAATAATGGTGAGGACTACTAAACAACTCTCTCTAGAACCTTCATTCCATACCCCGACTAGTACTTCGCTACATTCTCGCCTCCCGAGAAGAAAAATGGAACAACAAGGAAAAGGGTGAGCTCAACTAGCCCAAGAAGAATGTTATGACTAAGATAATATACAACAAATTATCGTTAGTCTCCAACAGGAAAAATCTGATAGAATACAATAGACAAACAAGTTTCGCATCAATATTCGCAATGAAATAATAATTCATAGAAGAGTTACGTAGAGAATGAAATCTACTATAATCTATAAATTTAACAGCCTATCATCAATATTTTATCCTCAGTAACATCAATCAATATTCATCTCAAATCGATATTCATCTTTGCACTACAGCCAAAGATATTCATCAATCGGTCATGTTCATCTCAACACTGCTCATCTTTGCACTACTGTGCAAAAGATATTCATCACCGATCATGTTTCATTTAAACACCGCTCATCTTTGCACTACAGCCAAAGATATTCTTCAGAATCATTCATCTTTGCACTACAGCCAAAAGATATTCAATAATATCATCATTTAAGACCGAGGATGATGTAAAATATTTTTAAAGAAACGAATCCAAAGGAAACAAAATGACAAGGATTAAGGATTCAGTACTTGGTTTTATCCACGCCCAAAAATACCTCAAAAATAATCATAGTGAAGTAAAATTCAAGAATGATCAAAACATGGATACAATCAAAGCTAGTATCCGAATAGATATTTTAGAAGAAAAGAAAAATTTTCATTTTTATAATAATAGTCTTATTCGTGAATAAGGTCAGATATCGTGAATAAAGTCTTGATCGTGAATAAGTAATCTACACCAAAGGATAGAAATTCCACAAAAACATCTTCACGCTTATGCATAATAGTACTTTGTGAATAGTAACTCATGAATAGTAACTCGTGAATAAGAACTCATGAATAGTAACTCAGACATGAAAAAGTTCCAAATTTGATAAAAAGTACCAACCAATATTTCAAAGATAATGATATCAAGAATTAATATCATTTGAGAAGGAAATAACATCCCTTACCTCAAAGAATCAAGATTTCCGGAGGAAGGCTCAAGAAGTGATGTTTGAATGAAACTTGTCTTTGAATAAAGAACTCTCAAAGTATCTAAATACTCACAAAATACGCTCAATAATATAGAGAGAGAAGAGAAAAAACTTTGTTTACGGTGTGATTTTCAATTCTAACTTAGCCCTCTATTTATAGGAAAATGTTAGCCCGTACCAAGGCAGACTTGACCAAGCACTTTACGATGGCTTTACCGCTACTATTGCCACCCACCACATTTGAAATAAAATTCGCACATTTTTCACCAACCACAAATGGGGCCCACTCAATTCTAGAATTTTCCACTAAAATCAATTATAAACCTAATTTCCGAATCCGACACCTCTTAAAATTCACAACAAATCATTCGTGCATTTTTAATTCGGTTCAAAATTTGTGGACATATATCAACTTATGTATGTATAACATACCCAAAATTACCACAATCCAACGGTCGGATTAAAAATTATAACCCCGCAATATATCTCAAAACCCCGATTTGATTTTTAACACCTCCAATCCGATAAAATACCGATAAAACACCTCAACATTAATTCCTTCATTAATAACCACATAAATAAATCCATCATTTATATTCATATAAAATAAATATTTCCTTATCATATGAATCAATAATTAATTATTCACAAATAATATTACGAGAATCACATTTATGACAACCAGTTGCTCCTGGAAAGAGGGGCTTTCCAATAAGGATCTCTCCTTACTTGGCGCCGCAATTAGGTGACCAAACCTCTCCTTAGATGTAACTTTCTAGACATTGCCAATAATGTTATCTAATAATATTATTCAAATAATATGAATTATTGATCCGATAATGGGAAATATCGTGCGGACAATTATCAAAACAACAATAATATAAAATACCAACGCAAAGAATTATTGAATCAATAAAATAAACTATTGAACAAAGAATTCACCGTAATAATTATTGAGTAGTGCCATCTTACGTAAGGATCAATAATTCAACAATCTTGCAATACCGCTGTAGTCACTTCTTGTGCACGCCAGACATCAGATTTTAACCACCGGGTATTCCAACAGCCTTAATTCAGTAATAACTACGGTCTTAATTGGTAATAACTACGCTGCAATTATTTATAACCACCCAAACTTTGTCATTTTCCTCATCCAATCGCTTTCACATGGGGCTCACACATGGTCAAGCACTTGCCAAATTTAATATTCCTCGACAAAGATTTAATATTCTACGACCAAACGAATATTCCCTGACAAAAATGAATATTTTATAACCACTTGCTTATTTTGAAATATTTGCGTATTTAACCCTTTACTATCCACATTAATCAAATCAACCCTTACTATTTCAAAATAATAAATAAAGGAAATTCCTTTTTATTTAAAAAAATTTTCGGGGTCTTACATGTTATAACTGTGGGCAAGAAAGATATATCTCTCCTAATTGCCCCAACCCAACAAAAGGTGTTTGTTTTACTTGTGGATCATCGGATCACCAAGCGAAGAATTGTCCAAGAAAAAAGACCGGTGGAAAAAACAGTGGTAATTTAAAACTTGCTAAATTTGTGAATATGTAAATTATACATTGGATGGAGGTAGTTATAAAAAGTCATAGTATTATGATGTAATTTTGTAAAAGTGATTCAGGAGATGAAATCTCTATAAAGGGGGAAGAATGTGACAACCTTGAAATTCTACTTAGTTTGTAAATTAAGTATTTTGGAATATTATTGAATAAAATGAGATTTTATAAATATTATTCCATTTTATGTGTTAAAACTTGAATTTTTATGGTGAAACGTGTTTCTGTTATAGAATTTACGAATTTACGAGTTTTATAATTAAAAGATATAAAGGTCCACTACCAAAAATCTGGACATCTGAGACGGACAAATTCCGTCTCAAATACAGCAAGATCCGTCTCAAAATCAATTTTGAGACTGATTTTGAGACGGATGTTGGCCGTGTCAGTTGGTCGCATCGCTAATTATGCTTATCTCAAAATAGGAAATTAGATACGGAAAATTGCCGTCTCAAATTCGTCTCAAACCATCTGAGACAGACATAGTCCGGCTCAAATTAGTCTCAGAGCTATCCCATGGGGAGTTGAATTTTGAAACCGATTTTGCTGGTTTCAGATTTGGCGGGCAGATTTTAGTTCACGTAAGTTGAGACGGAAAAGGCCGTTTCAAATCTGTCTCAAAATAGGCAGCAACTATTTATTTTACACATATTTTGAGACGGATACCTTCCGTCTCAATCCCGTTTCAACTTTGACGCCAATATCTTTTTAGCTCGTATATTTTGAGACAGGTTGCAGCCGTCTCAAAATTCATGTCAACTTTGACGCCAACATCGCAAATTCTTTGAGACGGAAAGAAATCGTCTCAATATATTTATTAACAACAAATTATAAATATTTTCATAATTAAAATTTTAAAATCTAAAAAATAAATATGTTCAAAATAATAATGATAATTACTAAACTGTTATTTATAGACAATGCTAGATAAGACATCTATCGATGAGTACTATTACAAATATCAACGTACTACAAGTCTCACCAAATACAACAAAAGTAACTTCTAAAAACTACTGCTTTAAAGCTCAAAAATATGCATAATCACACCATCTTATCCCATCCTCGATGGTAAACAAAAGTAACTTCTAAAAAATACTACCTAAAAGATCAACATGCATATATAATCACGAGTCTCCATCCTCGTTATTATCACTCAATCTTCATCATGCTCATCCTCGACATCAACATCGCATAAGTAGTAGTAGTACATGGAATGCATGTCAAATATATGAAATGAATGCATGCATTCAAAACATAAGACTAAGAAAACTGATTACATACTATGGTCTATGAACAAACATGAGCAACTTGCAGATTGCACCTATTTTAAGCAATAATCTCAGCACAAGTTTATACATAAGGTGCAACAAATAGTACTACACCAACGAAATGAGAAACCATATATATGTAGGTAATAAAACCTAAAGCATGTAACAAGTCGTGCTAGTGAGAATTTTTTTTTTTTTTTTAAAAAAAAGGTATTGTGTGGTTCCCCTATATGCAAATAACTGAGCTGAATATATAGTTTTTATAAATACAATCATACATTATGACAATATGATGTCAGTTACTTTTACACTACATTAAATGTTTTTAAATGCCCATTTTTAACTTCATAATTTTAATTTTTTGATTCAAGTAATAATAGTAGAGTTTTCTTAGTAACGTCATAATTAATTTGTTTTAGAGAAAGGAAAAAAATAAAAATACCCACATGTTGTTCCAACGTTATGTAAAATTTATATTTGCAGCCTCTAGTTACTAAAGTGTTGTATTTAATTAATGACTTTTAGAAAACACTTTAACAAATATATACCCATTACTTGGATTGAACTATTGATTGTTTTGCATTTTAAATTCATAGACTTTCTTATTTTAGTAGAACAAATTACTATCGAGTATTACAGTAAGTTTACATTATATATTATTGGTTCAAAAGGTTTTAGTTTTGTTTTCTATTATTGTTAGGACTCAGTAGCCTTTGTAGATATATTTAATATTTTTTATTTTTTATTTTATGGGCTAGAAACAAATTTTTAACAACAAATATTAATTGACCCATTTATAAAATTGATCCAACGAAACACATCTTGGATGATTGGATAAAAGGAGCTAGAACTCTAATTCAATAAATTAGACTGGAACAAATCAAATCAGGTCAAGATTTGGCATGCCTAAGATTAATGACTCAGTTGTTTTTTTACAATGATTTACTACTTATAAAAAAATAAACTCAAACTCCCTCGCACCCCAGAAGAAGAATCCATTTTGTTCTGTGGATTTAGGAGTCCACAACATACAATGCTTTATAACTTCTTCCTTCCACATTACCTATTACTCTATTGTGTTTCCCTCTTAATAGAGTAAGTCTATCTAGTATTTATTTTAATATACCACAGTTCCCCAACCTCTCCTTATACTAACAGTCATATATGTATTTGACTTTATGAAATTCAGTTAGTTTATTGAGGCTTTGGTTGGACTCAGTTCCAACTGAGTTTAGCAAGTGTTATACCGCATTAGCAGTTGGCTAAAGTAAAACTAATTGCAAGAACAACTAGCTGCCTACACATTATATCATTTTATCCTACTAATTGTAGTCAAAAGGAAGCAAACCCAATTTGCTAAAATGGTCCAAAGAACTATCCTCTCTTTCAGCCATTAGGCAAATGTCCACTCTCGCCTTTATTTCCAAGTTATCACTCTTAATATGCTACCTCTTAAAAAAACTATTTTCTTAATAATCAAGCTAATCGAAAACCAAAAGAGACAAGTCCCAAAAAATTTGATGCCTGCTGCTTTGCCATTAAAGCAATAAATTCCGCCTCCCTTATCCTATTTTCTAAAAGAGAGTAGTCCAAAAAGTTATAAGAATTTTGAACAACAAACTTGGTTTTTATACACAATTCGGATAGATTATGTCTAGCACATACAAGTATGTTTAAATTTATATCACCATCATGATCGCCTTTAATAGATTGCCCAAAACAAAGGATTGACATTCTAATTTTACTAATTCTTCATTTTAACTTGAGACCTAATTTTATTTCATTTTAAGAGGCTTAACTTGCTAATTATCAATACATGTAATACATGAGTAAGTTTCTAGCCTTGTTTGTGCCTACTACTTGACTTTTAATTAAGGCGGTCCACTTGGGACTTTCGTCGAAAGGTGGTGGTGTGCACATACCTATAATCACTGGTGTCATGACTATTTACTTGCTCTATAACTACATTAGATCACCTTATAACACAATAGCCAACCTACCTCCTTGTGCCTAAGCCAAGCATTCACAAAACTTAACAAGAGTTGGCGGTGATACCATCATAATAACTTGAAAAAAGCACAAAGAAATACTTATAGCAAGAAGCGTGGCTAAAAAATAGAAAACAGTCCTTCAAATTCTTAACACAAGTGCTATTACATAATGTACGTATTTACAATATACTATACGTTCATGATAAAAAAAACTGGAATACCAGGATATTTTATTTTTATGTGTTTGAAATAGCATTCAACGAAATGAGAAACCATATATATGCCTAAACATGCACTGAATTCTAAATTATTGAAGAATGAAGACAATACTAGAATATTGGGCAAGAAAAAACACTTACATCGCTATTTGGAAGATTCAACGTCTTTTCTCTCAGTTTCCTCATCCCTTCTTGAAATTGCTTTTGCATAGCCTCTTCCAATTGTTTCTGTCTTGCATCCATCATAGCTTGAAATTGGGGGGTCTTCATCACAACAAGGATAAGAGATTGCATATCAGGTGATGTAGGTGAGGGAGTGAAGCAAGATGTAGAGGCATTTGTAGAAATCGATTCACTGAACCCACTTGCTTTTAGATCCTCACTCGATCCGAGACCAAACACTTGTCCCTTTTTAATACCACTTGAAGCCTCTATCCATAAATCCGCATCAAAAATAGGTTCATTACTTCCGTACTTCTGACTAATATCACTTTTATATTTTTCCTGATAAAAGGTATTGAATGAGCAAAGTTTAGAACATAATATGTCAAACATGTATAATTGACAATACACAAAGCTTATAGGTACACACTTACTCCTACTTTTCTTGCCTTGTCATTACAATGCACATCGTCCTTTGTGTGTGTTAGATCAAACACCTCGATGTGAGTAGGTTTAGTTTTCTTTTCATTTTCCTACCATCACGGAAGTACAAGCACAATAATCAAACATTTTTAATTATATTAAAGCAACCATAACAAAAAATACTTACAAGCTTTTTCGCGTGACTTATAAAAGTTATTGACCCTCCAACATGGTTAAGTGTTCCACCTTTCTTTCGATTTATAGAACCAGAATTTGAAATTTTTTGCCAACTTTCCTTATTCCATCCTTCGCAAAAAGAGACCCAATATTCTTTCTTCATGAACGAGGGTGGGTACTCGGCCATTTTTTCAAAATTGTAAGTTGTAAGCCCTATTTTTTTCTTTGCCTCGTCTCTTGCCTTTTTCATTAAATCTTTTTCATTAAATCTTTTTCATTAAACCTTTTTCATTAAATCTTTCTGCTCCAAAACCTTTCTTGCCTTTTTATTCTCTAATTCATTGCTAAATTGATACATCTCTTCAAATTCAGCCCATAACTCATTCTTGAGGTTTTTTGCCACTGATAACTAAGTCGGATATGGCCCCATTTGATTTTTTATAGAACTAACAATTTGTCGTACCACGTAATCAATGAAATCTACAAACACAAATAGAAATTATTATTTATTATAAGCTGCATTATATAAAGATAAGCAGAAATATGGTAATAAGAGCTCTACCAACTGAACTAGCCTGGATTATAATGATTATTGACTACATTTGTTATGGGTAAGAGGTCAATTAAAATTGCCCTATCTGCTATATAAGAATAAGATGTCAATCACTGCTAGCATGCAGTTTGTTATCAAATGGTTTTTTTGTTTGGACTGAATTGATTGAGAGGTTCTGGTCGTGACGGCCGAGGGAATACATGCAGTTTCTTATCATATAACTAATCATATGACTTGATATTATATTGATCAGGGTTAATAGCTAGAAAAAAAGTTAAAAATTGGTGTTGTTGTTCAAAGTTCAAGAACTTGCCATTTTGCTAAAGGAGAGGAAAATTGGTGTTGTTGCTCATTTTTACATGGACCCTGAGGTCCGAGGTGTTTTGAGTGCTGCACGAAAGCGTGGCCTCACATCCATATATCGACTCGTTGGTTATGGCAGATATGGCTGTCAAAATGGCAAAAGAGGGATGCCAATATATTACTGTTTTGGGTGTAGATTTTATGTCAAAAAATGTGCGTGCAATCCTTGATTAGGCTGGGTTTTCCGAGGTACAATGTTGTATTGCTCTTTAAATTAGGATATGGTTACAGAAGTAAACATAAAAGAAAGACAGAACACCAATATTTTTTTGCAAAATTATATTGTTACTTCAAATGACAGTGACACATGCACATTCCTTGATAAAGCATGCACATTCCTTGATAAAGCAGGATAAAAAATAGTGACACATGTGTCTATTACCAATAGTGACACATGCACATTCCTTGATAAAGCATGATAAAAAATAGAGGCAAGGACACCAAATTGGTAATATTAGTACTGTTATGGGCATCCAGTTCAAAGAAATAGCTACAGGCAAGGACACCAAACTGGTAATATTAGTAATTGTTAAGCTATTTAAACTATGGATAAGTAACTATGTATAAGTAGAAGAAGAAGATGGAACTGAGGTTGGAAGCTTCTTAGGAGTGTGCAGAGTTCACGAGGCCATTTACAGTCCCATGCCATGTGAATCTGCTTTGTTTAGGAGTGTACAGAGTTCACTATTGTGTACTTATGACATTAAATTCAGTTTGATCAAGACTGAGAACATGCAATGGAAGGGAAAAAATAGAAGTACCTAGTACCAAGTATGTGAATCACCTCCCATCCTCTCTGGATTCTCAAAGTAGCATCTTTACTATAATTAGCTCCCTCCCAAACTAATACCCTGGACACTTGCACAGTTTTATAAATAAGTAAGCTAAGAATGACTATATATCTCTAATAATGTCATCACAATAAAATATAATTACTTGCATCAGTAGATTCAATGTTGGCTTATTCATCTGTTGGTTGAGTGTTTGGTGCAACTGGTGGTGTTGGTGGTTGAGTGTTTGTTGGAATTGGTGGCGGTGTTGGCAATTTGTCTTTTGTAACAGCTGCTGCTGTTGTTGAGCCATCTGATCTTGGAGTCTGTGATTGTTGTGGAGTAGAGCCAACTTCATGATTACTTAAAACTTTGTCTCTTCTCTTGCTAGGACCATCTTGCCACAGACGTTTACCTACACGCGCTTTTGCCCTTGTCATATCTGCAAGATTGTGTTAATCATAAATAAACCTAGTTAAGAACAAATAAAATAAAAGTATTTTATAACAAAGAGAGAATCAAGTTTTCATAAGCAATAAAAATCAAATTATATAGTGCATGCTAGAAACTATATAGTGCATGCTAGAAAATTAAAAGTTAAAACATAAGCAATAATAGATTATATACAATTGAATAAAATGTATCATTTACAAACTTACAAGCGTGTGGAAACTTAAAAATCAAATTCCATTTCCTCGCCACTAGAAGAAGATTCGAATTCTAATTCATCATCTTCGATGTCATCATCCTCATCGTCTATAAAGTCTTCTTCGTTTATCGTAGTGTGAAGATCATTGGGATCAACTTCTTCCCCTAATCCTGTGGCTGCAAGTAGACCATGTTGGTCAAGTTCCAAATCGATAGTTAATAAAATTGGCTCATATTCCTCTTCATCTTCTTGGTAAAAATCTTCCACCACACTTGGTTGTTGGTCAACAAATCTCCTAGACTTTATCTTGATGACATTCCACCAATCGCTTCTTTCTCTCTTTCGAGAAGGGGTGGTTGATGCGATACCCCAGATTTTATGAATAAATATTTAATTTTCTCAAAATAATTTTTTTTTTGAATATTATGGTGTGAATTTAATATAATGTTATAGTTGTGGGTAGTATTTATAAATTTTGCAAAGTATGCAAGTTGCTATATAATATTCGATTGGTCGTGGAATATTCTTTTTTGTCGGGGAATATCCGTATTTACGACAAGACAATCATTAGTAGACCAAATCGGAATTATTGTCTTGAATGAAAAAACGCACAAAAATATTTTATTAAAAATAACGGCGGAAATTTTACCATTAATACTATTGAACTACTCGAAAGTAAAAAATAAAGAATGTCGTGTGTGGTTGCGTAGTAGCACACCAGTATTGATTATTGATGCTTATGTGATAAGTCACTCGGTTTTGTTTTATTGGTATTATTAATGTAATAAAACGAAAAGTTTTTTATATAAAACAAAATACTTTTATAAAGTTATTCGTTTTATTAGGCTAATAGTAAAATCTTTTTATATAAAATAGAATACTTGTATAAAGTTATCTGCTTTATTAGACAATAATTAGAATATATTATATTTTATTATGCATAGTGTTTTGTATAAGTGCTGCGTATAAGTTTTGCGTAGTAAAATCTTTTATAAAGTTATTCGTTTTATTAGATTATAAATAGAATATATTATATTTTATTTAAAAGATTTTGCTTTAAATATGGACCGTCGATTAAAGTAAATCAATACGGACCGCTCATGAGTTAGTTACTATGCAACCCATTTTTCTATAAATGAAGCTCATTCCATCATTATTTCTTACGAATTCACTTTGAAACTCTGTAGAGAGATAAACTATAAAGAGAAAGAAGAAAAGTATTACGCTACTTCACTACTCATATATCGATTACTCTTCTTCTTAAGGTAGGGAATATTATTTGTTGTACTAAGTAGGGGTATTATTTCTTTTGTATTCATGAAGAGAACTTCGTTATTCCATTCTTTATTATTCTGCTGAATAACTCAGATACGCTGAGCTACCTATACTTGGTGAAATTCTTACATTATTCCATTCTTTATTATTCATTGAATATCCTCATGCATGCGTTTCACGCCGCACTGTTCCGTTATTTATTATTCATTGGAATATCCTGCTGGTGCGTTATTACGCTCGACCGGTTCCGTTATTTAGTATTCTGTTGGAATAACCTATCTATGCGAAGTACCGCATGCATGGTGATTTCTGTTGTTATTCCATTATTATTCTGTTGAAACATCCTGCTTGGTCTTGAATTTACTTTGACCGTTCCTTTATTATTATTCTCGCTGGAATAACTTTTATACCTCTATGCTGAGTACCGCATGCATGGTGATTTCTTTTGTTATTCCATTCTTTATTATACTCAGTTGGTTAAAGTTTTGACTTCTATACTCCATGAAATTAGTGGAATATACTTAATATTTGCGCTTCATCCAATATCTTTTCATGGAAATATTCTTCTGAGCATTCTTGAATTTTACTCTACAAGAAGTATCATGTTGACAATTTGGACGTTATTAGTGTCTGGATAAATTAATTCTTGAACTTGTTTTATTAAATTCTTATATCATTGTCATCATCCTCATGTTTATATTATGTTGAAAATCATCGGTGGCCTGTAGTGCATAGATGGACTTGGTATGATTATGACCAGGGATTATTCGGTATAATCATGACCATAATGTTATAAATAATGTGGAAAAAGTCCTCATTGGCCCGTAGTGCATTGATGGGCAGTTTTTGGTATGATTATGGCTATGGATTCTCTTCGACCAAGGGTGCAAAGATGAATTGTTTTATGGCATGATCAGGACCGTTGATTAAAACATGATTATCTTTGGCCCGTGGTGCATGAATAATTCGTGGTCGTGATACTAAAGAATATCATTGGCCTATAGTGTAGGGATGGTTTGATGATGTGAATTATTTATTAAGCTGAGTCTCAGCGATAAAAGTGATGAAAAACCTTTTAAATCATAAAAGATAATAGATTTTATTCTCTACTTGACTCTTTTAATGGATTGCTTATTCCGCTGCAGTTAAACTTGATGTGTGTTATATTATATCAGTTTAACACTGTTTAAGGCTAATGATAATTTATTCTGCATTATCTTAGTCATAATATTTTTTACTGGGCTAGTTGAGCTCACCCTTTTTTCACCGTTTTCTCTTGAAAATGAGAATATAAATTTGAGCCGAGTCGAGAACGAGTGATGGACCGATGATAGTATTAGTAATCCTCAATATTCTGTTAAATAGTGGGACAATAATTGTAATGAGGACTTCTTTTTGAGTTTGTATACTCTCTAGTAGACAATATTTGTATTCAAACTCACAATTTATGTTTTGTCGTATTGTACACGATACCAGATATTATTAAGTTGTATTTAAATTACATACCATGTATCCGGCGACTCAAGATGGGTGATGTATACCTAATTTTGGGGGCGTCACGGTTGGTATCAAAGCTTAGGGATATGATCCACAGCTAGGATGTGAGAATAGAACTAGAGGGGAGAGAGGGGAATTCCTTCGCTAGTATGACCTACCTAAGTTTATTTGGGATTTAATTGGTCGGTCGTAATATAGGGATAATATGTTACATGTCAATTAACCTTTGTTTTGTGGCGATGTCTCGAAAATGACATCCAAGAATGTTGAGAATAGCAATGGAGCATGTAAGACCATTGATTCTCCACGATCAATAATCGAGACAATGTACAACGGGATGGCGATAATCCTCCCAGAAACAACAACACCGATCAATCGATTTAACGACAGAGACGTTTAAGAGTTTTTAGAATTCATGCAACATCAAAGGCGGCGGCTCCTGCTCATTATGCAGAGGAAAACAATGGCAACCACGGTTGGTCACCGCTTAGCGCTTCAAGGAGCCGGGACCACCAGAGTTTTTGGGAAAGCCGAACCACTTAAGGCGGAGACGTGGTTAAAGCAGATCACCAAGATATTTGATGTATTGGGATGCTCCGAGGAGCAAAAGGTTCCCTTTGCCACTTTAATGTTGCGTGAAGAAGCAGATCATTGGTGGAAATCTGTAAAACGTACCCAGACTGACGCACTCAAGATGTCTTGGGAGAAGTTCCAAGAGTTGTTCAACGACAAGTACTTTCCCGAAAATATTCGTCACGTGAAGGAGGTGGAATTTATCAAGTTGGAGTAAAACAACATGACTGTGTCACAGTACGAAGCCAAGTTTGCCGAGTTGTCCCGATTTGCGTCCCACTTGGTTGATAATGAAGAGAGAATGACGTGGATGTTTTTAAGAGGTTTGAAGCCGGAGATACGTCAATATCTTATTTCTCATAAACCGTGTTTGTATTCGGATGTTGTAAATAGGGCTCGATTAGTGGGCGCGATAACCAATCAACGCAACCAAAAGAGAGCGAAGAGTAAAATGATAATAATGGTGGTAATTGATCATCAAAGCGGTGACAATAAGCATGGAGGGAATCAACATGCCAGAAATGGTAACCACTTCGGTGGTATTGAAAGTAGTATGCACACAAGCCAATCATGTTTGATGATAAAGCTTATACTTTGTAACAATCTTATTCATTTATTAATAAAAAGTATTAATTTATTAAAGGCTTTTAATTATCTACATGATGCTGTTTTATAATATGTGATAAACCCATAGTTTTAAGCAATGCTTTTAGAATAATGATGATGATCATTCTAATGAGATCTAAATTCTTAAAGCTTAAAACTAAAATAGTTCCCAATCGTTGGATTTCTAAATTGGGGATTAGTGAATCCGGATAGATTGGTACATACGTTGCTTTCTCATTGGATGAGGATGATTGATCTCATGATCATTTGTGTGGAGACACTAAAGCAAGTATGTAGGTGCTTATTAGAGAATAAGTTCAACGAACGTGGCTCGCTAAGGAATACCTAATGGAGTTTTATTTGCCTGTCAATAGGAATTCTTGTAGTGATAGTAGTACAAGTAATCCTTGGACTTGAGATCATCATAGTATCTTGTGTAAGATGAGTTATACTTTGACTTATTCCTTAAGACCCTTAGGGTATATCAAAGGGTATGCTTGGGTATAATAAGTTGTACATGGAGATAATGTATGATCAATAAAGAATCTACCACTTCTAATAAAAGAAGAGAATGTCCTATGTGATTCGATAAATGACAACCCAAAGAGTCCTTGGCGGCGAGAATGAAATTAGAAAGGAGTTTCTAATTTGCATTATTTGGAGTTGTGCGTTTAAGGATCGAAATACATATAATTAAATAAAATAAGACTTGACAGTAATTCCATGTCTTATATTTAATTGGGACATTGTATGGTGGAAGGATTGAATTGTACGGTAACTATTTACTCAAAGGTTCTTTAATGATTAATGTTGAAATCTATATTATCTGGAAAGTCGTTGATCGCTAGGGAGGCTTATCCTTATTGTAGAATAAATATTATTTAAATAAATTAATTGTTTAATTTATTTATTTAAATAAGATTAGAATTGTTCTAATTGATTTATTCACAACCGGTTTAATATGGAGAACCTAAAGGGTCACACCATAAAAGGAAGAATAATTATTTAAGAAGTTAATGGCATAATCGTAATAATATGTTAAGTATATTTAATTTAATCTATGGTGATAGAATAAATTAAATAGCTTAATATTTATTATTTAATATTTTAGAAATATTAAATATAAATTAATAAGAGGAGTCTTATTAATATTATTACAATTATTATTATTTTAATTTCTAAAAGAGTTTAGGAATTAATTTAATATAAGTACTCTCATTTATTCCTAATTGGATTAGGAAGGAAAATTAGTTAAAAAAGTTTAATTAATTATCCTTAATTAGATTAGGGAGCTTAATTAATTAAAAGAATTTAATTAATTAAATAAAACCCAATTCCTTAATTATTAAGGTGGGTTGCCCACATCTATTAATAAGAGGAGTCTTATTATGGGTGTAAGGGGTTGTTGACTTTTTCAACATACGACATAATTCCAATTGTTGGGAGAGTACACCCTTTCTATAGAGATAGAAAAACTAGGGTTTAGCCAACCATCCTTCTTCTTGAATTTTCTTCTTCCTTGGTGGATCACCTCTAGAGGCCAAACATTTGGGTGGCTAATGTTGATCTAAGGAAGGAACCAAACCCGTGGATTCAAGTTGAGCGAAAAGGATTGGAGGTGAACTTGTACACGAGGAAGCTCGATCTTCAAGGGTATGATTTTATTCTTTATCTTTTCGTTTAAATTAATAATTATGCATAAAGGGTGATCCGGTATATATGGTTTGTAAATTTTTAAACTCGATTTTACACGTTTAAGCGCACTTTTATGCAATTTGATTGCGCATATGAATATTACAAACCTAACAGTGGCATCAGAGCCAAACCTTTATGCGAATTATTAATTGTTTTAATTTGATATGTATATTGATATGTGTTTAGAACAATTTAATTGGGCATAATTTTATTGTATAAAATTTAAACAAAAAAAAAACGTTGCAATATATGTTAATGGCATGACATATAAACATGCTTCCTTTTTCTTATTGCATGACATCCTTTTCGTGGAAGGGTTTCCCTATTAAAAAAAAAAATAAAAAAAAAAAATTCTGTAATTTGTTTATGCTGTGGCTCTGTTGATTTGTCTATATCGTGGCCTTCATGATATATGGGGCAGGAACCTTAATAAACCGAAGTCAGCAACATGAAATAAGGATAACTCATGGATTTCAAGAAAATAAAGAATCCTTGGCAACATGGAATTTTTGAAATACTAGAAATATATATATATATATATATATATATATATATATATATATAATATATATACGGTTTTACATATATATATATAATAGTTATATATATATTATTCTTAATTATTATATAATTAAAATAAAGGTTTATTTTAATATTAAAATATAAAGTTTTATTTTAATTTTAATAATTTTATAATTAAAATAAAAGGTTTATTTTAATCTTAAAATAAAAGGTTTATTTTAATATTAAAATAAAAGATTTATTTTAATTTTAAAATTAAATTTCATGCAAACTAATTAGAGTTGGAATTGGATTCCATGATAACTAGTTGGAGTTGAAATTGGATTTCTAATTTCCATAAATAAAGGAGTTTATTTAGATATGAAATAGGATTTCATATTATTCAAAATAAAAGAGTTTATTTGTGAATAGGAAAGAAAATTCATGTTTCCTTAAATAAAGGAGTTTATTTAAATATGAAATAAGATTTCATATTATTCAAAATAAAGGAGTTTATTTGTGAATAGGAAAGAATATCCGTGTTTCCTTTGATTAAAGATTTTTTTTTTTACATGGAATTGGATTCCATAATTAATTAAAATAAAAGAGTTTATTTTAATTAATAATTTTTTATACATGGAATTGGATTCCATAATTAATTAAAATAAAGGAGTTTATTTTGATTAAAGATTTTGATTAAAATAAAATAGTTTATTTTATTCAAAATAGGATAAATTAAAATAAAATAGTTTTATTTTGATTTAAATTTGGATTAAAATAAAGGAGTTTATTTTAATTCAAAATTAGATTTTATACTAAATAAATTTGCCCATTAAATGATATCAATATATATATTAAATGTTTATTATTCATAGGATGAATGTTATTTATTGATGCATATGATGATGTGTATGACAATAAATGGGATTGATTATGGATTATTGACCAATGTGATTGGATTTTATTTTAGTTGGATGCATGAATGTATGGGTTTTATTAAATGGGGTTCACATGACTCGCCTTCTCTAATTTTTTTCTCGAATGTAAATTCTATCTCCCTCCTATGTACTTCCCCTTGACTGCTGATCAAGGTTTCTATTTATTTTAAAATAGTTATGTAATAGGAATAGTTAGAATTAATTTTTGAAAAATTGGAGATCAAGTGTGACGCCCCCAAAATTAGGTATACGTCACCCATCTTGGGTTGCCACTTACATGGTACATAAATTCAAATACAACTTACTAATATAACTGTCGTGTACAATACGACATAAACTGTGAGTTTGAATACAAATATTGTCTACTAGATATTATACAAACTCAAAAGGAGTCCTCATTACAACTATTATCACACTATTTCACGAATAGTGAGGACTACTAATCTTATCCTCGGACCATTACTCCGTTCCCAGACTCGTCCCAAATATGTTCTCATTTCACGAGAGAACAAAGGTGAAAGAAAGGGTGAGCTCAACTAGCCCGATGAAAAATATTATGACTAAGATAATGCAGAATAAATTATCATTAGCCTTCAACAGTGTTAAACCGATAAAATACAATAGACAACCGGGTTTAAGCTAATGAATATGCAATCCATTAAAAGAGTCAAGTAAAGAATAAAATCTACTATCTTTTAGGTTTTAAAAGGTTTTATCAATTTTATCATTTGAGACTCGACTTAATAAATAAACCACCACATCTAATCATCCACATACCCACGGTCGAGGATTTTCATCAAGTTATCAATGGTCATGACTATACCGAATCACCCCCGGTCATAATCATACCAAAAACTATCCATCATCGCATTACACGAATGCCATGAGACCTTTTGTCACATCATTTATATCAAGTCGTGATTATACTGGAGATTGATCCTCAGTCATAATCATACTAAGTTCATCTATGCACGTAAGCTAAAGATAACATAATATAACATGAGGATGATGAAAATGACATAATAATTCAATAAAACAAATTCAAGAATTATTTAATCCATGAATTATTAACGTCCAAATTGTCAACATAATCTTTTTTTAGTAGAGTAAAATTCAAGAATGATCGGAAGAATATTTCCATGAGAAGATCTTTGGATGAAACGCAAATATCAAGGGTATTCTACTAATTTCATGGAGTATAGAAGTCAAAGTTTTAACCAACCGAGTATAATAAAGAATGGAATAACAAAAGAAATCACCATGCATGCGGTACTTAGCATGACGAGGTTATTCCAATGAGAATAATAATAACGGAACCGGTCGGTGAAATTCACAAAGCGGGATGTTCTAACAGAATAATAAAGATGGAACCGGATCCGGTGTAAAACACACAGATATGATATTCCAACAGAATGATAAAGATTTTAACCAGTCCTGTAAAAACACATGACGCATGTTCCAACCAATGAATAATAGAAGAATGACACCAAGTATAGGGTAAAATCACAGTATACTGAGTTATTCCAATGTAATAATAAGCAATGGAATAACATAAAGATTTCACCAAGTATAGGGTATCTGGCGTGTCTCTGGTTATATGTATAGGGTATGCCACTTTTACGAGTTATTCCAATGTAATAATAGTGAATGGAATAACGAAGTTCTCTTCAGAAGAAAGAATAACACCCTTACTACTAGTAAAAGAACCTGAATATAGAAGTAGTGAAGTAGCAAAATACTCTTCTTCTTTCTATAATTTTCTCTCTATAGCTTCTCTCTATAATTTCTCTCTCTAGAGTTTCAATGAATTAAATAAGAAAATAATGAAGGAATGAGCTTATTTATAGGAAAATGGAATGCATAGTAAGTAAGAATTAATCCATGAACGGTCCGTAGTTGATTTACTTTAATCGACGGTCCATATTTAAAGAAAAATCTTTTAAATAAAATATAATATATTCTATTTATATAAAAACATTTTACTATGCAAACACTATGCAATACTTATCTGCAAAACACTATCTGAAAACACTATGCAACACTATGCATAATAAAATATAATATATTCTATTTATAGAATAACTTTAATAAAGTATTCTATTTTATATAAAAGATGTTTCGCTTTTATTACGTTAATAATACTGAATAAAACAAAACGCGTCTTTATCGCTATAATAATTCATATTATTAATCGACAATAATGGAATCAAACCGTGACTTCTCTCACATAAGCATCAATAATCAATACCGTAATGTCTTACTTATGCAACCACACGTATTCTTTACTTTTACTACCGAGTAGTTCAACAATAACCACTTAAAACTTTTCAATATTATTTCAATAAAATATTTTTGTCGTTTTCTCGATCAAATGATAATTACATTGTGGGGTCCACCAATGATTGAGTTATTGTCATTTATATTCCTGCTAAACCGAATATTCCCACCAATCGAATATAATATAACCACTTGCATACTTTGCAAAATTTATAAATACTACCCATAACTATAATATTATCTTAAATTCACACCATAATATTAAAAATTATTTTAACAAAATTTAAATCTTTATTGATAAAATCTGGGGTCTCACAATCTCCCTCCTTATGGAATTTAAGCCCTCGAAATTAGAATTACGTACGCACTGATATGATAAAGAGGTGAGGATACCTTGAATACCTTTATCGTTGAAAACATTAAATTCATTTTGCAATCCGCCCAAAGATATTCATTAACAATTCATCTTTGCACTTCAGCCAAAGAAGATATACAAATTGTAAAACCAATAATAATCGAGACTCGACGACAATAGTATCACAACCATGAATTATCCATGCACCTCTTGGCTAAGGATATTCGTGTTTTCAATTACTACGGTCGTGATTATTATACCGAATAATCCGTGGTCATAATCATACCAAGTCTATCAATGCACTACTACTACTGACCAAAGATGACTTTTACCACATCCATGAATTAATATTTCATTCTTTGAGACTCATTTCAATAATTAATCCATATCATCGAATCATCCCCGCACTACGTGCCGAGGATATTCATTAGTATCACAACCACAAATTATCCATGCACTCTACGCCAAAGATAATTGTGTATTCATTAAGATCACGACCACAAATTATCCAAGCACTACTACCAAAGATAATTGTGTATTCATTAAGATCACGACCACAAATTATCCATGCACTACTACGAAAAGATAATTGTGTATTCATTAAGTATCACGACCACAAATTATCCATGCACTACTACGAAAGATAATTGTGTATTCATTAAGATCACGACCACAAATTATCCATGCACTACTACCAAAGATAATTGTGTATTCATTAGTATCACGACCACAAATTATCCATGTACTACTACCAAAGATAATTGTGTATTCATTAGTATCACGACCACAAATTATCCATGCACTACTACTGAAGAAAGATAATTGTGTATTCGTTAAGATCACGACCACAAATTATCCATGCACTACTACCAAAGATAATTGTGTATTCATTAGTATCACGACCACAAATTATCCATGCACTACTACCAAAGATAATTGTGTTTTCAATTACTGTTATGATTATACCGAACAATCCTCATTCATAATCATACCAAGTCCATCTATGCACTACTGAGCCACGGATGACTTTCAACATAATATAAGCATGAGGATAATGATATAAAGAATCAATCAAATGAGATAAAGAATAAATATTAAACATTTATAATATAATATATCCAAGATTCAAGAATATCCCTTGTTTTCAATCACTTAATAATCTCATAATCTAATATCATTAATATTATAACAATATTTTAATCACTTCTTAAATTTATAAACAATTTATCTTAATTGTTTACGCTTTACCATATAATGCATTTAATCATTCAAAATGCCATACTCATAAAATATCATCACCAATTATCAAATCTCTCAAAAATATGCATATACTCTACGTATAGGATTCTCTAGCCATAAAATCCTATTTTCAACTTTGTTACTTCACATAACATATTTAACTCATATGTTAAGAATTAAACTATTTTCATGAAAATACCAAATCAGTCCCAAAATATTTCTTTTCTGGGATTTAGCATAATATAGTCTCATAATGAAAATATATTTTTCTCGAATTTTTAAAATTCATTTACTATTTTTCAAAATTAATTTTAATTAATTCCTTAAGAAATTAGCTACCTCAAGTTTAACTCCAAAATTTCCAAATCTTGGCAGGACCTTACATATGTTAACGTGAGCCTCCAGTTTAAATTTCATGGTCATCCTGAGTTATAGAACTCCTCAGGTATAGCGTTTTTCAATCGGAAAAACCTAAATATTGAAATAGTCATAACTTGCTCATTTTAAGTCAGAATGAGCTCATTTTTGGACAGGAGGTACTTTATACCATATACCTTCATGTCCCTAAAGGCCAGAATTTTTCTCATAATTTAAGTGGCCGAAACAGCCCCTTAAAGTTTCTGGGCAGTAGCATTTTTGAAATTTACAGCTTTGGCCTCCTTTGCTAAAATCAGTCCACACAAAAATCTACAACACCTTTTCCAGTAATTTCACTTGGATTAGTTAGGTAACTCATAGATCTAACTCTAGGACTTGACCACATTCAAAAATTCAAAATATAATAAGAGATATGGTCAATTGAATTTCATGTTACGTTTTTCACCAAAATCTGATTTTCAACTCTTTGTGATTTCTAAGAAACTTTCATGTTTTTACATACTAACCAACATAACTCATCATAAAACTTACTAATACCACGAATACCCATGATTTTCGTTATTCCAATGCTTTTATTATGACTTTCATCATAAACCACGTAAAATTGCTTTATTTAGTTGAAGAAATATTTGAGGGTTTAAGAAATGGGTTTTTTATCTTTGGGGTCAATACAAAATTCGATTTCACGCTCTAGGGTAGGCTAGAAATCTTCAAGAATACGTCAAGAAATTTATTAATGATAGAAATATCATTCAAAATCATTACTCTTATCCAAGACTTGGATAAGACGTCACATTGATACCAACTGTGACTTCTATCCCTTAACCTAGATAAAGACCTCACAATGATACCTATAAACTTGCCATCTTCATTCACGATGTTGCCTACGAAAAGTCCGGCTTGGTGCATTCCACACAAGGAAGTCAACAACGAAAGGTTCGGGGCTCTTTACTTATGGCTTGATATGACAATGATTAATTTTAGGGTTTGGTTACTTTGAATTCGTGTAACAAGGTTGTTATAAATATAAAAGCTAACAACCTTACGAAAAGCATGATGAGTAGTTAACCAATTGATTCCTAAAATCAAAGGCAAGTTTTTTTCAAAGAGATAAGATTGACAGGTAACGTGAAAGTTTCGATTTGAATCAACAAGATTTATAAACAGTGGAGGTAACGAAGGTTTCTCCCAACTAAGTTTAAACAGATAAATCAAAGTCCAATTTCTCTGGAGTCAAATTTAAGCGTTGAGCATAAGCAAGAGATAAAATAATAGGTAGAACCCAGATCGAATACGATATAGACTTCACAAGAGCTTATGATTAACTTACCCGTGATAATTTTATTCGGGTTCCTCGTCACGAGAAAAAAAAAAATCTCTCTTAAACTAACAGGCTTTGGCTTGTGCGGACATCCTTTGGCATCACTATCTCAACCGGACTTGACTTCACCATACGACAAAATCGAGCTAAGTTACATTCTCTTCCGCAATTAAAACACGCTTTGGATTGCTGCGTACAGTTTGGACGGATGTGTCCCTCTTGTCCGCATTTGAAACATACGACCGGTTGTCGTTCTTCTTCCTTTGAAACGGGTGCTGATGCCGACGTCTTCACGTCATTGTTGAACCCTCTCTTCTTGAAATGTCCATTCTTATTATCTTGGTCATGATTACCACCGAAATGGTTACCATTCTTGACATGATAATTTCCCCCACGATGGTTATCATTGTTCCGATGACCGTTGCCACCGGTATTATTATTATCGTGTTGTTGCTCATTACCTTTTGGTTGAGTTGACTCAACGGTCTCATGTGCTTCATTGCTTATCTCAATATTTTCAGATGTCATTTTCAAATACTGCCACCAAACATGGGTTAAATAACATATCACATATTATCCCTACTCGACCACCAAATAAATACCACATAAACTTAGGTAGGTCATACTAGCGAAGGAATTCCCGTCTCTCCCTCCTAGTTCTTATCTCACATCTCGGCCGGGGATCATATCCCTAAGCTCGATACCAAGCACCGACTCTGGACACCAACTTATGTCAACACCTCACATTGGTACTATCGACTTTACCATAGAAAGACTCGGCGTCCCTACGGAGAGTCCGCTTCGTTGCATCCCCATCAACAGAAGTCACCAAATGAAAGGCTCGGGGCTCTTCACACTTATGGCTCGATACCAACCGCGCGCCCCCAAATTAGGTATCGTCACCCATCTTGGGTTGCCACTTACATGGTACATAAATTCAAATACAACTTACTAATATAACGATGTGGTATAATATCGACATAAATCGTGAGTTTGAATACAAATATTGTCTACTAGATATTATACAAACTCAAAAGGAGTCCTCATTACAACTATTATCACACTATTTCACGAATAGTGAGGACTACTAATGCTATCCTCCGGACCATTACTCCGCTTCCCAGACTGTCGTCCCAAATATGTTCTCATTTCACGAAGAAAACAATGAAAGAAAGGGTGAGCTCAACTAGCCCATGAAATATTATGACTAAGATAATGCGAGAATAAATTATCATTAGCCTTCAACGATGTTAAACCGATAAAATACAATAGACAACCAGCTTTAATCTATGAGGTGAATATGCAATCCATTAAAAGAGTCAAGTAGAGAATAAAATCTACTATCTTTTAGGTTTTAAAGGTTTTTATCAATTTTTATCATTTGAGACTCAAAACAATAAATAAACCACCACATCTAATCATCCCTCGTACCACGGTCAAGGATTTTCATCAAGTTATCAATGGTCATGACTATACCGAATCACCCCCGGTCATAATCATACCAAAAACTATCCATCATCGCATTACATGAATACCGAGAACTTTTGTCACATCATTTATATCAAGTCATGATTATACCGATTGATCCCCGGTCATAATCATACTAAGTTCATCTATGCACGTAAGCCAAAGATAACATAATATAACATGAGGATGATGAAAATGACATAATAATTCAATAAAATAAATTCAAGAATTATTTAATCCATGAATTATTAACGTCCAAATTGTCAACATAATCTTGTTTAAGTGAGTAGTAAAATTCAAGAATGATCGAAAGAATATTTCCATGAGAAGATCTTCGGATGAAACGCAAATATCAAGGATATTCTACTAATTTCATGGAGTATAAAGTCAAAGTTTTAACCAACCGAGTATAATAAAGAATGGAATAACAAAAGAAATCACCATGCATGCGGTGCTTGCATGAGGCGAGTTATTCCAATAGAATAATAATAACGGAACCGTGTCGTGAAATTCACACCATCGCGGGATGTTCCAACAGAATAATAAAGATGGAACCCGGATCCGGTGTAAAACACACGATAGGATATTCAAATGAATGATAAAGATTTTAACCGGTCCTGTAAAACACACATGACGGGATGTTCCAATGAATAATAGAAGAATGTCACCAAGTATAGGGTAAATCATATCACAGTTATTCCAATGTAGAATAATAAGCAATGGAATAACATAAAGATTTCACCAAGTATAGGGTATGCCGTATCGAAGTTATGTATAGGGTATGCCACTTTTACAAAAGTTATTCCAATGAATAATAGTGAATGGAATAACGAAGTTCTCTTCAAGAAGAAAGAATAACACCCTTCTACCGTAAAAAGAACCTGAATATAGAAGTAGTGAAGTAGCGAGAATACTCTTCTTCTTTCTATAATTTTCTCTCTATAGCTTCTCTATAATTTCTCTCTACAGAGTTTAAATGAA
The DNA here is from genome assembly GCA_020205615.1 of Panax quinquefolius. Taxonomy (NCBI): domain Eukaryota; kingdom Viridiplantae; phylum Streptophyta; class Magnoliopsida; order Apiales; family Araliaceae; genus Panax; species Panax quinquefolius. Next base: position 33,970,187 of record CM035162.1, on the reverse strand, counting down.
TTAAAAGAAAATAATGAAGGAATGAGCTTATTTATAGGAAAATGGAATGCATAAGAATTAATCCATGAGCGGTCCCGTTTGATTTACTTTAATCGACGGTCCATATTTAAAGAAAAATCTTTTAAATAAAATATAATATATTCTATTTATATAAAAACATTTTACTATGCAAACGCTTATGCAATACTATGCAAAACACTATATCAAAACACTATGCAACACTATGCGTAATAAAATATAATATATTACATTTATAGAATAACTTTAATAAAGTATTCTATTTTATATAAAAGATGTTTCGCTTTTATTACGTTAATAATACGAATAAAACAAAAACGTCATTATCGCTATAATAATTCATATTATTAATCAACAATAATGGAATCAAACCGGTGACTTCTCACATAAGCATCGATAATCAATACCGCATAATATTACTATGCAACCACACGTATTCTTGTACTTTTTACGTAAAACCGGTAGTTCAACAATAACCACGGTAAAACTTTCATTTGTTATTTCAATAAAAATATTTTTTGTCGTTTTCTCAATCCGACAATTATTACATTATTGGGGTCCACCAATGATTGAGCCGTTGTACAAATATTCCCTGCTAAACCGAATATTCCCCGACCAATCGAATATAATATAACCACTTGCATACTTTGCAAAATTTATAAATACTACCCATAACTATAATATTATCTTAAATTCACACCATAATATTAAAAAATTATTTCAACAAAATTTAAATCTTTATTGATAAAATCTGGGGTCTCACATCAAGGAGCAAGGAGCGCTTGAAGACCCGTTTGTAATGGAGCCCGAATTTAAATATAATAGTTATATTTAAATATCATTTCTTGCACCCTAGGGTTTGACCTTTTGGTTCACTTGGTGCTTCTCTTGAACCAAACTAGAATAAAAGTCCATAATCAATCCGGGTAGAATATAGTATTCTATATGTGCATGCTTATACTATATATATTATATATTATACAAACATGCTTCGCGTGTTCATTAATATATGACGCGTTTTATATATATATATAAATGCGCCGCTTAAACAAGATGAGACAAATTAATAACAAACCCCTCAATTTTTATATTAAGTCCTAAGCGTTCAAAGATATTTGGAATATCGAACGTCGCTTTCTAAAGATGATAAAATTAATAGAGTATTAAATATTTAATATGAGTTTGTTGTGTCACCACAAGGCAAGTATTAAGTATTTAAGATGTTAATTTATCACATTTGATGCTTATAAAGAAAATTGAACAATATTGTTTTGTTGTGTCACCACAAGGCTATATACATTTGAAATGGGATCCTTATTCTCACTAGCAAATCTTTAATTAGATTTTGCTTACTATATAAATGAGGTAATATAGTTTGAAGAAAATAGTGGGAGATACCAATTTAAAACAAGACCTAATTTATTTTGGTAATTAATAAAAGAATGTATGCTAAAATGTTGTTAATTACAAATTCATTTACGAAATTTTACAATGTCTAAAATTACTATCATCACCGAAGCATATTAGATGCTAAATTAACTGGACCAAATTAAACGGATTGGTTAAGGAATTTGAGAATAGTTCTCATGGTTGAAAAAGCTATCTTATGTCCTTAATACGCCTATCCCTGCAATTGCGAGCACAATGCCTCTGAGGAAGAGATTGCTACTTTTAGAAAGTGGCAAGATGATGCACATTGGCTCGATGCATCATGCTTTCGCATCCATGAAGTATGAGCTTGGCACGGCATGAAACTATGGATGCTCTCTATATTCCCCGCACATCAAGTAGTTGATGGTGAGGAAAGTAGGGCCGATAGATATCGAGATATCTAAGGAGCTCTTCCGATCTAGAATGGCCAATGACACTATAAATGCATAAAAGGTTCTTAACATAATCAATTTGATTGATCAATTAGACAATTGGTTTTGTCATGGATGGAGAGTTGAGCCAAGATTTGATCTTGCACTCACTCCGGACTCCTTTCACAATTGTTGTGAATTTTTCATATGAACAAGCTAGATATCGGCCTCATTGATTTGCTTAACATATTGAAAATGTTGAGAGTCACTCTCCAACCAAGAAAGACCATGTCTTACTGGTAGGGGCCAAAGGATCTTCTGAAAAGAAGAACGATTCAAAGAAGGTAAACGGAAAGGCTTAAATAAAGGATAATAAGAGCAAAAGCGTCTGAGATAGCAAAGGAGTTTGCTTCCACTTGCAATAAGCTTTGGACAACGGAAAGAAAGCTGCGAGAAGCGTCTTTGAGAGCTAACCAAAGAAGCTTAGTGAAGTTTTGGTTACAAATACAAATTTGCTCATGATTTAAAATAATTTTCTTTAAGTCAAGGTTCTACTTGGGTATTGGATCTGAGACTTTGGTTATCATAAATATAGATTTATGAAGGGACCAAGAAGAAGTAGAAAGTTAAACAAAGATAAGTAATCCTATGTGTGGAAAATGAAGCAAAGGTTCTTTGCATTAGCTATAGAAACTTATAGTTTAGCAATGCTTACGGGCAAATCTATTAAGTCAATAAGTTGTTATTGTATTCCGTTCTTATTAAAATATTATTTCCATTTTATTGTTGGACAATGAAATCTTTGGTATTATAATTAAGAACAATTGTTGTTATATTTATAATAATAATGTTTTGTATAGAATCGGAATATTACTTAATAAATTTTGTATACTTGACTTACGTGAAAAATATATTTTACAAATTGAACAAAGGAGTATAAGAAAAGGAGATGATCATTCAAAGAGTTGAATGTGTGTATTTCTTTGAAATACAAGTGTGAATTATTTGAAAGGTTCAAAGAATTGAAGTGAAACAAATTGGCAATGTATTAAGATTCTTTGATTAGATCGAGGAATAAATACTTGTGCAATAAGTTTCTAGATCATCTCAAATGGTTTTCGATAATGGACACATCCCGATCTGTGATAATTGATTGATGTATCTGAAGGAAAAATCATACCTTGTTGGACATGGTACGGTCCATAATGATTTTACCGAGCATTCCAAAGATCCTTCAGGATCATGTCCTAGAAATGGTCACGCATATCTCACGAAAAGGTAACCTCAAAATCCTACCCCAGACTCCATAAAAGTTATGGATAGGGAGGATTCCTAATCTTAAGTATGTTAAGATAAGGGGTTGTCCAACTTATGTGGAAAGGTTTCAAAAGATAAGCTTGGGACAAGATTTTATAAGTGTCGATTTGTGGGACATCCTAAAAGTAAGTTTAGGGTATATGTTCTATAATCCTACTTAGCAAAAAAGGTGTTTGTTGCGAAAACACGCTTTCTTCTAAGATAAAGGTGTTTATCATTGAAGGGGCTAGTGGGAGGATAATAGATCTTGAAGAGTTCAAGAACCACAAAACACTATAAGTCAAATAAGAGGAACCTATAGATAGACCTATTGTACCTGACCAAGATAATAAATGCGAATAAGTCACAAGAAGATACCTAGGAGGTATGGATTCATCATGGATAATGATGATGAGGTACGATCATCATAAGATGATGATCCGAGTTACATTCGATGAGGTAAGACTTCTAGTGTGTACAAAAGGGTCGATGGGGCGTCGTGAAATTTCTAGTATTATATGTTGATATACTACGGATGAGGAATAACATACCAATGCTACAATCAGTAAAGATAAAGTTGTCTAAACATTCCTCCATGAATGGTTTGGGAAGAGTATCTTAATTGGGGATAAAATCTATATAGATAGATAGATACAACAGGATGCTCAACTTAACCTAAGGAACGTATATTCATTTGATGCTAAAGTCGTTTAGCATGGCAAACTCCAAGAGATGTCTCATGTCGATGAGCTATGTAGTGTATCTCTCTTAATAGTCCCCACAAACTATTAAAAGAAGAGAGATCGCATGAGTGACAATCATGTATGCAATGAAATATACGAGACACGATGTTGATCATCATATTATGGAGAAGTTCACTATGAGTCGCTGAAAAACATCTTAAAGTGCTTAACCCAAGCACTATGGATGTGATCATATTCATGGTGGGTCTAAATTAAAACTAGAGGGCTTAACAGACTCAAGTTTTTCGAGATGCACCAAGATGATGAAAAATCCACTTTAAGGTAAAGTGTTATCTTGAACAATTAGGTGCGATGAATTGGAAAGGTTCCAAACAAAGAAAGAGTTCTTTGGTTTAGTAATAAAGACAAAGTATATATCTATAAATGAAGTCGCAAGTTGATTGTTTGGATTAAAAGTTCATTACGAACTAGGAATAGTTCCCAAGTCTCATCTTGGATCTAAACATGTGTTGTGGCACTTTCATTTGATTATTAGAATCATTGAAAGATGGGAAATCACTATAGAGATAGTGGACTCTCAAGAACAACATTACATATCCATTAACTAAAGCTTATCCAACAAACGGATAATCGTCACTTAGAGAAGAAGAGTATGAGTTACCATGACGATTGGCTTTAGTGCAAGTGGGAGATTGAAAGTAGTATGCACACAAGCCAATCATGTTTGATGATAAAGCATATACTTTGTAACAATCTTATTCATTTATTAATAAAAAGTATTAATTTATTAAAGACTTTTAATTATCTACATGATCTTTGTTTTATAATATGTGATAAACCCATAGTTTTAAGCAATGCTTTTAGAATAATGATGATGATCATTCTAATGAGATCTAAATTCTTAGAAAGCTTAAAACTAAAATAGTTCCCAATCGTTGGATTACTAAATTGGGGATTAGTGAATCCGGATAGATTGGTACATATGTTGCTTGCTCATTGGATGAGGATGATTGATCTCATGATCATTTGTGTGGAGATACTAAAGCAAGTATGTAGGTGCTTATTAGAGAATAAGTTCACTTTGACGTGGCTCATTAAGGAATACCTAATGGAGTTTTATTTACATCGCCAATAGGAATTCTCTGTAGTGATAGTAGTACAAGTAATCCTTGGACTTGAGATCATCATAGTATCTTGTGTATGATGAGTTATACTTTGACTTATTCCTTAAGACCCTTAGTGTGACGCCCCCAAAATAGGTATACACAACACCCATTCTGAGTCGCCAAATACATGGTACAAAAAGCAAACTACAACTTCAATAATACAAATGTCGTGTGAAATACGACAATATATACTGTGAGTTTAAATATAATATTGTCTTCTAGACAATATCCACATGCAAATAAATCCCCATCATAATTATTGATTCATTATTTTACAAAATGGTGAGGACTACTAAACAACTCTCTCTAGAAACTTCATTCCATACCTCACTAGTACTTTCGCTACATTCTCGCCTCCCCGAGAAGAAAAATGGAACAACAAGGAAAAGGGTGAGCTCAACTAGCCCGATAAAGAAAGATAATATACAACAAATTATCGTTAGTCTTCAACGAGGAAAAATCGATAGAATACAATAGACAACAAGTTTCGGATCAATATTCGCAGCGTGAAATAATAATTCATAGAAGAGTTACGTAGAGAATGAAATCTACTATAATCTATGAATTTAATACCCATCATCAATATTTTATCCTGTAACATCAATCAATATGCATCCGGAATCAAATATTCATCTTTTACTACGTGCCAAAGATATTCATCGATTAGTCATGTTCATTTAAACACTGCTCATCTTTGCACTACAGACCAAAGATATTAATCAATCGGTCATGTTCATCTCAACACTGTTCATCTTTGCACTCTGGGCCAAAGATATTCTTCAGAAATCATTCATCTTTTGCTACAGGGCCAAAGATATTCAATAATATCATCATTTAAGGCGAGGATGATGAAAAATATTTTTAAAGAAACGAATCCAAAGAAACAAAATGACAAGGATTAAGGATTAAGGATTCGTACTTGGTTTTATCCACGCCCAAAAATACCTCAAAATAATCATAGTGGTGTAAAATTCAAGAATGATCAAAACATGGATACAATCGAGTTAGTATCTAGAATAGATATTTTGGACAAAAAAGAAATTTTATTTTTCTATTGAATAGTCTTGATATCGTGAATAGTCCAGATATCGTGAATAAAGGCCGTATCACGTGAATAAGAACTCAGACACCAAAAGATAGAAATTCCACAAAAACATCTTCACGCTTCATTAATAGTACTCGTGAATAGTAACTCGTGAATAAGAACTCATGAATAATAACTCGTGAATAGTAACTCATGAATAGTAACCCATGAATAAAGAACCCGAGCATGAAAAAGTTCCAAATTTGATAAAAACTTGAGATCAACATTTCAAAGATAATGATATTGAAGAAATAATATCATTACGAAAAAAAATAATATCCTTTACCTCGAAAGATCGAGTCTTTAAATTTGAAACACCTGGATATAGGCTATGACTTGGACTTGCCGTATATAGCAATACTCAAAGTATACTCAAAATACTCACAAGAATACGCTCGATAATATAGAGAGAAAACTTGAGTTTACGGTGTGATTTTCAATTCTAACCTAAGCACCTATTTATAGGAAAATGCTTAGAACACCAAAAGCGAAAATTTAATAAAATATATTATTATTAATAAATTTCCCACGCCTCTTTGGAAATCAGATCCCAACATTTCCCACATGCCAACCTTCTAGAAAGAAATGATAAAAATGTTTTTCATAAAATAAATAATTAAAACTTACAAAAATTAATTATTTGAGACTTGAACTTCAATAATTCATAATAAATAGCCCTTTCATCAGAAAAATTCAAATCTCGCATGTTTTATAGGAAATTCAATTCTCTACAACTTCACAGAAGAAAGTTTTCCAAATTCCAAATAGAAATTGACCAAAATCCACAAACCAAGCGATTTTACAGCTATAATCAAATTTCAATCGAATAAATGGGGTCCACCGAGCATGTTTAACATGTTTTAAACATTTATTGCAACAAAAATACTCTTCCTCCTCGTATACTCATATATCCCACATTAGTTGTAAAAATATCACCGTTAATATATTATTAAAATAATATATTTAAATGAATTATTTTATCGAAAAAAGATAAAATATTAATTTTCAACAATTGTCATTTTAAAATTTTCTCCATCTATATCCACATAAAATCAATATTTTCTTCTTGGGGCCCACACAAAGGTCGCTACTGCGTCGTATCGAATATTCCCACAGTATTCCACGACCAAACGAATATTCCCGTACATAAATTCAAATACATCCACTTAATCTAATATAATAAATAAAGGAAATTCGTTTATTTAAAAATTTTAGGTATGCAATCGACATAAGCGTGAGTTTGAATACAAATATTGTCTACTAGATATTATACAAACTCGAAGGTCCTCATTACAACTATTATCACACTTTTTTCACGAGAATAGTGAGGACTACTAATCTTATCCTCTGGACCATTACTTACGTTCCCAGGCTAAAGTCCCGGTATGTTCTCATTTCACGAAGAAAGCGGTGAAAGAAAGGTGAGCTCAACTAGCCCGAAAAATATTATGACTAAGATAATGCGAGAATAAATTATCATTAGCCTTGACGATGTTAAAGCGATAAAATACATAGACAACCGGTTTAAGCTGCGGTGAGGAATAAGCGATCCATTAAAAAGTCGAGTAGAGAATAAAATCTACTATCTTTTAGGTTTAAAAGGTTTTCATCAATTTTTATCATTTGAGACTCGACAATAAATAAACCACCACATCTAATCATCCACGTACCACGGTCGAGGATTTTCATCAAATTATCAATGGTCATGACTATCTTAGAATCACCCACAGTCATAATCATACCAAAAACTATCCATCAACGCATTACGAACCCTTTGAGGACTTTTGTCACATCATTTATATCAAGTCGTGATTATCTTAGAATGATCCACAGTCATAATCATACTAAGTTCATCTATGCTTGTAAAAGCGAAGATAACATAATATAACATGAGGATGATGACATGACATAATAATTCAATAAAACAAGTTCAAAATTATTTAATCCATGAATTATTAACGTCAAATTGTCGACATGATCTTTGTTTAAGAGAGTAAAATTCAAGAATGATCGGAAGAATATTTCCATGAAAAGATCTTTGGATGAAACGCGAATATCGAGGATATTCTACTAATTTCATGGAGTATAGAAGTCAAAGTTTTAACCAATTTGGGTATAATAAAGAATGGAATAACAAAAGAAATCACCGTGCATGCGGTGCTTAGCATGAGGCAGTTATTCAACGAATAATAATAATAACGGAACCGGTCGGTGAAATTCACACAAGCGGGATGTTCAACAGAATAATAAAGATGGAACCCGGATCCGGTGTAAAAACACACGAGATAGGATATTCAGCGAGAATGATAAAAAGCGGAACCGGTCGGGTGTAAAACACACAGACGAGGATGTTCAGCGGAATAATAAAAAAGCGCGGAACCGGTCGGGTGTAAAACACACGAACGGGATGTTCAACGAGAATAATAGAAGAATGTCACCAAGTATAGGGTAAGCCACGTATCTGAGTTATTCCAATGAATAATAAGCGATTATTCATTCGCGTACAAAATAATAATAAGAATGGAATAACATAAGGATTTCACCAAGTATAGGGTATCTGGCGTATCTGAGGTTATGTATAGGGTATGCCACTTTTACGAGTTATTCAACGAATAATAATGAATGGAATAACGAAGTTCTCTTCGAAGAAAAAGAATAACACCCTTACAAGTAAAAAGGCTGAATATAGAAGTAGTGAAGTAGCGAATACTCTTCTTTTTCTTTCATAATTTTCTCTCTATAAACTTCTCTATATAATTTCTCTCTAGAGTTTGATGAATGAATTAAATGAAAATAATGAAGGAATGAGCTTATTTATAGGAAAATGGAATGCATAATAACTAATCCATGAGCGGTCAGTTGATTTACTTTAATCGGCGGTCCATATTTAAAGAAAAATCTTTTAAATAAAATATAATATATTCTATTTATATAAAAACATTTTACTATATCAACCTTTATGCAATCTTATCTGCAAAACAACTTATGCAAAACACTATCTGACACTATATCGTAATAAAATATAATATATTACATTTATAGAATAACTTTAATAAAGTATTCTATTTATATAAAAGATGTTTACATTTTATTACGTTAATAATCTGAATAAAACAAAAGCGTCATTATCATTATAATAATTCATATTATTAATCGTGATAATGGAATCAAAGCGGTGTGACTTCTCACATAAGCATCGATAATCAATCTGGTGTTCTTCTTATGCGACCACACGTATTCTTTTACTTTTACTACTTAGAGGTAGTTCAGCGATAACCACGGTAAAACTTCCGCCGTTATTTCAATAAAATATTTTTGTCGTTTTCTCGATCAAATGATAATTACATTATGGGGTCCACCAATGATTGAGTAGTTATGCGAATATTCCTGCTAAAATAAGAATATTCCCAGACCCAATCGAATATAATATAACCACTTGCATACTTTGCAAAATTTATAAATCTACCCCACAACTATAATATTATCTCAAATTCACACCATAATATTAAAAAATTATTTCGACAAAATTTAAATCTTTATTGATAAAATCACGGGGTCTCACAATCTCCCCTCTTTATGGAATTTAAGCCCTCGAAATTAGAATGCGATACTGATATGATAAAGAGGTGAGGATACCTTGAATACCTTTATCGTTAAAAATATTAAATTCATCTTTGCAATCCGGCGAAGATATTCATTTCATTAACAATTCATCTTTTACTTCTGAGCCAAAGATATACAAGCTGTAAAACCAATAATCTTTGAGACTCGACAATAGTATCCACAACCATGAATTATCCATGCCTTCTTTGCTAAGGATATTACGTGTTTTTTAATTCTGATCGTGATTATCTTAGAATAATCCGTGGTCATAATCATACCAAGTCTATCAATGCACTACTTCTGACGAAGATGACTTTTACCACATCCATGAATTAATATTTCATTCTTTGAGACTCATTCGATAATTAATCCATATCATCGAATCATCCACCTTTCTACGGGCGAGGATATTCATTAGTATCACGACCACGAATTATCCATGCACTACTGACGAAAGATAATCGTGTATTCATTAGTATCACGACCACAAATTATCCATGCACTACGGCGAAAGATAATTGTGTATTCATTAGTATCACGACCACAAATTATCCATACCTTTCGGCGAAAAGATAATTGTGTATTCATTAGTATCCGACCACAAATTATCCATACACTACGGCCCGAAGATAATCGTGTATTCATTAGTATCACGACCACAAATTATCCATACACTTTTCGGAAAAGATAATCGTGTATTCATTAGTATCCGACCACAAATTATCCATACACTACTACGAAAGATAATTGTGTATTCATTAGTATCACGACCACAAATTATCCATACACTACTACGGCGAAAGATAATTGTGTATTCATTAATATCCGACCACAAATTATCCATGCACTACGGCGAAAAGATAATTGTGTATTCATTAGTATCACGACCACAAATTATCCATACACTACTGACGAAGATAATCGTGTATTCATTAGTATCACGACCACAAATTATCCATGCACTACGGCGAAAGATAATTGTGTATTCATTAGTATCACGACCACAAATTATCCATGCACTACGGCGAAAGATAATTGTGTATTCATTATTATATCCGACGACCACAAATTATCCATGCACTACTGACGAAAGATAATTGTGTATTCATTAATATCCGACCACAAATTATCCATACACTACGGCGAAAAGATAATTGTGTATTCATTAATATCCGACGACCACAAATTATCCATGCACTACGGCGAAAGATAATTGTGTATTCATTAATATCACGACCACAAATTATCCATACACTACGGCGAAAGATAATTGTGTATTCATTAGTATCACGACCACAAATTATCCATACACTTCGGCGAAAGATAATTGTGTTTTCAATTCTGATTATGATTATCTTAGAACAATCCACAGTCATAATCATACCAAGTCCATCTATACTACTACAGAATACGAGATGACTTTCAACGTAATATAAACATGAGGATAATGATATAAAGAATCGATCAAATGAGATAAAGGATAAATATTAAACATTTATAATATAATTTATCCGAGGATTCAAGAATATCCCCATGTTATCAATCATTAATAATCTCATAATCTAATAACATTAATATTATAACAATATTTTAATCACTTCTTAAATTTATAAACAATTTATCTCGAATTGTTTACGCTTTACCATATAATGCATTTAATCATTCAAAAATGCCATACTCATAAAATATCATCACCAATTATCAAATCCTCATCAAAAAATATGCATATACTACTATATAGGATTCTCTAGCCATAAAATCTTATTTTCAACTTTGTTACTTCACATAACATATTTAACTCATATGTTAAGTAACTAAACTATTTTCATGAAAAATACCAAATCAGTCCCAAAAATATTTCTTTTCTGGGATTTAGCATAATATAGTCCCATAATGAAAATATATTTTTCTCGAATTTTAAAATTCATTTACTATTTTTCAAAATCAATTTCTAATTAATTCCTTAAGAAATTAGCTACCTCAAGTTTAACTCCAAAAATTCCCAAATCTTGGCAGGACCTTACACATGTTAACGTGAGCTTCTAGTTTAAATTTTCATGGTCATCGGAGTTATAGAACTTTCGGTTATAGCGTTTTTAAATCGGAAAAACCTAAATATTGAAATAGTCATAATAACTTGCTCATTTTAAGTCGAGAATGAGCTCATTTTTGGACAGGAGATACTTTATACCATATACCTTCATGTCCCAAAAGGCCAGAATTTTTCTCATAATTTAAGTGGCCGAAACAGCCCCTTAAAGTTTCTGGGCGAGTAGCATTTTCGAAATTTACAGCTTTGGCCTCCTTTGCTAAAATCAGTCCACACAAAATCTACAACACCTTTTCCAGTAATTCCACTTGGATTAGTTAGGTAACTCATAGATCTAACTCTAGGACTTGACCACATTCAAAATTCAAAATATAATAGGAGATATGGTCAATTGAATTTCATATTCGTTTTTCACCAAAATCGATTTTCAACTCTTTGTGATTTCTAAGAAACTTTCATGTTTTCACATAATAACCAACATAACTCATCATAAACTTACTAATACTTCATATACCCATGATTTTCATTAGTCCAATGCTTTTATTATGACTTTCATCATAATCCTAAATAAAATGATCCTTTTAGTTGAAGAAATATTTGAGGTTTAAGAAATGGGTTTTTGTCTTTGGGGTTGATACAAAATTCGATTTCACGCTCTAGGGTAGGCTAGAAATCTTCAAGAATACGTCAAGAAATTTATTAATGATAGAAATATCATTCAAAAGCTATTACTCTCGTCCAAGACTTGGATAGTCGTCACATTAATACCAATTGTGACTTACATCCCTTAACTTTGGATAGCACCTCACAATGATACCTATCAACTTGCCATCTTCATCCACGATGTCGCCTCTGAAAAAGTAAAGCTTTGGTGCATTCCACACATGGAAGTCAACAACGAAAGGTTCGGGGCTCTTTACTTATGGCTTGATATATGATAATTAACTTTAGTAGTTTGGTTACTTTGAATTAAGTATAACGAGTTGGTTATGAATATAAAAGCTAACAACCTTACAAAAAGCATGATGAGTAGTTAACCAATTGATTCCTAAAATCACATCAAAGGCAAGTATTTTCAAAAGATAAGATCGACGAGATAGCGTGAAAGTGTTTATTTGAATCAAACAAGATTTAAAAATAGTAGCGATAGCGAAGGTTTCTCTAACGAAGTTTCAACCAATAAATCAAAGTCTAACTTTCTCTCGAGTCAAATTTAAGCGTTGAGCATAAGCAAGAGAGATAAAAAGAATGGGTAGAATCAGGTATCTAATAAGGTATAGACTTACAAGAATTTATAATTAACTAACTTGTGCTAACCCGTTCGGGTTACCCACTTTTGAGAAGTCGCGAAAAACTTCTTCAAAACCACCGACTTTTGTTTTGTCCGTATCCGCCTTTGGTGCCACTATCCCAGTGGACTTGACTTCACTGCTGACAAAATTCGAGCTAAATGACCTTCTCTTCTTGAAATTTCCACTTATTATCTTTGCCGTGATTACCACAGAAGTGGTTACCATTCTTAGCATGATAATTTCCCCGATGGTTATCATTGTTACGATGGCCGTTGCCACGATATGATTATTATCGTGTTGTTGGTGGTTACCTTTTGTTTGAAATGAATCAACACTCTCATGTGCTTCATTGCTTATCTCGGCATTTTCGGATGCCATTCTCAAACAACATCACACAAAACAAGGGTTAATTAACATATCACATATTATCCTATATCTACGGCCAGACCAATTAAATACCAAATAAATTTAGGTAGGTCATACTAGCGAAGGAATTCCCGTCTCTCCCTCCTAGTTCTTATCTCACATCTTAGCCGGGGATCATATCCTAAGCTACGATACCAGCTAACTCGATACCAACTGTGGCGCCCCTCAAAATTAGGTATCGTCACCCGTCTTGGGTCACCGCCTCGGGGCTCTTTACATAGCTTTGATACATAGCATGGCCCCCAAAATTAGGTATCGTCACCCATCTTGGGTGCCACTTACATGGTACATAAATTCAAATACAACTTACTAACCTAAGCGTAGGTATGCAATCGACATAAAGCGTGAGTTTGAATACAAATATTGTCTACTAGATATTATACAAACTCAAAAGGAGTCCTCATTACAACTATTATCACACTTTTTCACGAGAATAGTGAGGACTACTAATCTTATCCTCTGGACCATTACTTACGTTCCCAGGCTAAATCCCGGCTATGTTCTCATTTCACGAAGAAACGGTGAAAGAAAAGGGTGAGCTCAACTAGCCCGATGAAATATTATGACTAAGATAATGCGAATAAATTATCATTAGCCTTGACGTGTTAAGCGCGATAAATACAATAGACAACCGGTTTAAGCTGCGGTGGAATAAGCGATCCATTAAAAGAGTCAGTAGAGAATAAAATCTACTATCTTTTAGGTTTTAAAAGGTTTTCATCAATTTTTATCGTTTGAGACTCGACAATAAATAAACCACCACATCTAATCATCCACATACCACGGTCGAGGATTTTCATCAAATTATCAATAATCAAGCTATCTTAGAATCACCCACAGGTCATAATCATACCAAAAACTATCCATCAACTTGCATTCTGAGACCCTTTGAGGACTTTTGTCACATCATTTATATCAAGTCGTGATTATCTTAGAATGATCCTGGTCATAATCATACTAAGTTCATCTATGCACGTAAGCGAAGATAACATAATATAACATGAGGATGATGACAATGACATAATAATTCAATAAAACAAGTTCAAGAATTATTTAATCCATGAATTATTAACGTCCAAATTGTCGACATGATCTTTGTTTAAGTAGAGTAAAATTCAATAATGATCGGAAGAATATTTCCATGAAAAGATCTTTGGATGAAACGCATGAATATCGAGGATATTCTACTAATTTCATGGAGTATAGAAGTCAAAGTTTTAACCAATGGGTATAATAAAGAATGGAATAACAAAAGAAATCACCATGCATGCGGTGCTTAGCATGAGCGAGTTATTCAACGAAATAATAATAACGGAACGGTCGGTGAAATTCACCGCAAGCGGGATGTTCAACAGAATAATAAAGATGGAACCGGATCCGGTGTAAAACACACGGATAGGATATTCAGCGAGAATGATAAAAAGCGGAACGGAACCGGTCCGGTGTAAAACACTGCGAGCGAGGATGTTCCAACGAATAATAAAAAAAGCGGAACCCGGTCGGTGTAAAACACCTGAGCGGGATGTTCCAGCGAGAATAATAGAAGAATGTCACCAAGTATAGGGTAATGCATTATCTGAGTTATTCCAACGAATAATAAGCGGAATAACATAAGGTTATTCCAAGCGAATAATTCAATGAAATAATGGGAATAACATAAGGATTTCACCAAGTATAGGGTATCTGGCGTATCTGAGTTATGTATAGGGTATGCCACTTTTACGAGTTATTCAACGAATAATAATGAATGGAATAACGAAGTTCTCTTCGAAGAAGAATAACACCCTTACTTAGTAAAAAGAACTGAATATAGAAGTAGTGAAGTAGCGAATACTCTTCTTCTTTTTACATAATTTTCTCTCTATAAACTTCTCTATATAATTTCTCTCTCTGAGAGTTTGATGAATTAAATGAAAAAAATAATGAAGGAATGAGCTTATTTATAGGAAAATGGAATGCGTAGTAACTAATCCATGAGCGGTCCAGTTGATTTACTTTAATCGACGGTCCATATATTAAAAGAAAAATCTTTTAAATAAAATATAATATATTCTATTTATATAAAAACATTTTACTATGCAAACACTTATGCAATCTTATGCAAAAACAATTTATGAAAACACTATACAACTGACTATGCGTAATAAAATATAATATATTACATTTATAGAATAACTTTAATAAAGTATTCTATTTTATATAAAAGATGTTTACATTTTATTACGTTAATAATCTGAATAAAACAAAAGCGTCGTTATCATTATAATAATTCATATTATTAATCGTGATAATGGAATCAAAGGTGACTTCTCACATAAGCATCGATAATCAATCTGGTGTGTTTCTTATGCGACCACACGCATATTCTTTACTTTTACTACCGAGTAGTTCAGCGATAACCACGGTAAAACTTCCGCCGTTATTTCAATAAAATATTTTTATCGTTTTCTCGATCAAATGATAATTACATTATGGGGTCCACCAATGATTGAGTAGTTATCACGAATATTCCTGCTAAACCAGAATATTCCCAGACCAATCGAATATAATATAACCACTTGCATACTTTACAAAATTTATAAATACTACCCACAACTATAATATTATCTACCCACCATAATATTAAAAATTATTATAATATTTTATTAATAAAATTCACACAATAATATTAAAAATTTATTTGACGTGACAAAATTTAAATCTTTATTGATAAAATCCCTGGGTCTCAACACATTATGAACACGAGACATACTCGGAGGTAATGCAAGTCTATAAGCTACATTTCCTACTCGGTCAAGAATTTGAAATGGACCGATAAATCGTGGATTGAGCTTTCCTCTCTTCCCCAAATCTTGTAACTCCCTTCCATGGAGCAACTCGCAACAATACATGATCCCCACATTAAATTCCACGTCCTTTCGATGAAGATCCGCATAACTCTTTTTGTCGATCTTGTGCCGCTTTGTATACATTGTCGAATCATTTGGATCTTTTCGGTGAGTCATATCGTACTAACTTTCGGGTCCCAACAATGTTGCTTCACCCACCTCATTCCAACATATTGGAGAACGACATTTTCGTCCATATAATGCTTCGAATGGAACCATGCCTATATTTGTTTAATAACTATTGTTGTATGAGAATTCCACCAATGGCAAGTACTTATCCCAACTTTCTTTGAAATCTAGGACACAGAGTTTTAATATATCTTCAAGAGTTTGAGTAGTCCTTTCTGATTGCCCATCTGTTTGAGGATGGTATGCCAAACTGAATCTTAAATTCGTGCCCATAGCTTTCTAACCCAAAATCATGAAGTGAATCTTGGGTCACGATCTAAAACTATGGATACTGGCATGCCATGCAATCTCACAATCGTATTTACGTACATACGAGAAAGACGTTCAAGGGAATAAGTCTCTCGTATCGGTAAGAAATGAGCAGACTTGGTTAATCTAATAACCCAAATAGCATTGATGCCTTGAGAAACCGCAGGAAGACCCGTAACGAAATCCATAGTAATGTGTTCCCACTTCCATTCCTGAATCTCAAGTGGTTGCAACGGACCCTTAGGTACAAGATGCTCCGCCTTTACACGTTGGCAAGTTAAACACATCGAGATAAACTTTGCAATCTCTCTCTTCATATTGTTCCACCAAAATGTATGTCGAAGATCACGATACATTTTAGTACTTCCAGATGGATTGCAAATGGCGTATTGTGTGCCTCCATCATAATCTTGTACTTCAAATCGTAGTCGTTAGGAACCACACAAAGTCTAAAGTGGACTCAAAGTATTCCTTCTTCATCAATTCTCGCTTAGGAATAGCTCCTTCTTGTACTTTCTTCTTCATACGCATCAACTCCGGTCGATGGCTTGAAGCGACCTTAACTTTTTCTATTAAAGTTGGCTCTATGCGTATACTTGACATCATCGCTTTTCGTTCCGCGATATAATCTTCTACTCATTGCGTCGCCTACCACGTTCGCTTTTCGAGGATGGTATGATCGTAACATGTCTTTGAAATGAGTCTCCTCTTGAGTTCTTGAAGCTCTTCCCACATTCCTTGCTCCATTCGAATTTTGTATCTCTACGAGTCAATTTGCGTTAATGGAATAGCGATTCGAGAATATCCTTCAACGAATCTCCGATAATAACCAACTAAGCCTCAGAAAGCTACGTCTTTCGATAATCGACTTAGTTGCTCTCAATCGTGACTCATATCCCAATCTTGGATAAGACGTCACAATGACACCTATCGATTTACTATCGCATTTAATATGACGTCCCTACAGAGAGTCCGGCTTAGGTGAATTCCACAAAGGAAGTCACAAAATAAAGGCTCAGTACCAAATTCTATAGTTGAATTTTTAACTCCTCAAGTTCAATAGAGCCATTCGATGTGATTTTAGAAATGAGTTTTGTCTTACCGTTCAAAGTCGATACAAAATTTAATATCGAAGCTTAGGGAGTAAGCCAAGAAATTCTTCAGAAATACGTCGGGAAAAATCAATAACAACGGAATATTATTCAAATCGACGTGTCTTTATTCAAATCCATAACATGGACTAAGAAAACTTGATATCCGTAATAAGCGAATGACTTCATGGCTTGATATGAAAATGTTTGACTACAATGGTTTGATTACTTGAATTGAATAACAAAGTTGCTTAGGAATATGAAAACTAACAACCTTACAAAAGCAATCAATTTGGCATGATGAGTAGTTAACCTTAAAATCACATCAAAAGCAAATATCTCTATAGAAATAAGGTTAACGAGTAATGTGATAGTGCCAACTTGAATCAAGCAAGATTTTTAAACAACGGATGTAATGAAAGTTTCTCTAATGGAGTCTCCACGAGATAGGTCAAAGTTTAATTTCTCCGTAGTCAAGTTCAAACGTTGAGCGCAAGTAAGAGAGATAAAAGAATGGGTAGAACCAATATCTAGTAAGGTATATACTTCGCAAAATTTATAATTAACTAACCCGTGCTAACCGTTCGGGTTCCTCGCATTTGACCACCACAACAAACGCTCTTCCGGAATCGTTGACTTTGACTTTTCTCGGACGATCCTTTGAGTCACCGTCCTCATTGAACTAGGTTTCGCTCTGCATCAATCTCGAAGCGATATGTCCTTCTTTTCCACAATTATAGCATACCTTAAACTGTTGTGGGCGGTTTGGGTGATATGTCCCTCTTTCCGCATTTGTAACATACGACCGGTGGTCGCTTCTCCTCCCTTAAAACTAGTTCTTCTTGGCCGACGTCTTTACATAGTCGTTGTTGAATCTTCTCTTTTAAAATCTCCTCCCGACTCGCTTCTTCTATTTTCATGGCCACGATTACCACCGAGTGGTTCTGGCCTTTAATCGTATTCTTCTTTCTCCGCCGTTATCGTTATTACGATGACCGCTATCTTCTTGATATGATCCTGGTTATGGTCCCTCGGTTGAACGTACTTTCGTTATCTCGCTTCTAACAATTGAGCCACATTGACAACATCTCTGAATAGAGAAAAATTTATGAAATGAGATCTTGGCGTATGTCGGGTTTCAAACCTCTCGAAACATCCGCGTCATAATCGTTCCTCATTCTCCACCAAATGAGGTGCAAACACGGATAACTCCGCGAACTTCGCCTCGTCTTTGGGACACCGTCATGTTATTCTCGCTCTAGTCTAATAAACTCCACTTCCTTCATATGACGAATACTTTCGGAAAGTACTTATCATTGAACTGTTTTAAAGCGCGTCTCCCATGACATCTTTGAGTGCAAATGGATGGAGTACGCTTCACATTCCCACCAATGTCTGCCTCGCCACGAACATAAAGGTGGCGAATGGAACTTTCTGTTCTCCCGGGCATCCCAAGACATCGAATATCTTGGTAATTTGTTTTGACCCACGTCTCCGCCTTTAATCGGATCCGGCTTTCCCAGCATTGCAGTGGTCCCAACTCTTTGAATCGCTTGCATTTGTGACCACCCGTGAATTGCTATCATTTCCTCCACCTATTTTGAACACGAGTCTCCTCGTCGATTTTGCATGAACTGCAAAAAGCTTCTAAACATCCCCTCGTTCATCATCTCGCTTTCAGTGGTGTTGTTCACGGGAGGAACATTGCCACGACTGTTGCGCGCTCTCCTCGTTGGTAAAAATCTGAGGCATCTCCACGGTCTCATTTACTCCATTATTAATATTCTCGATCGACATTCTCAAATCATCGTCATAAAACAAGGGTTAATTAAGGAAATCAATATATCACATAATATCCCTATATATCTTGTCTAACTAACAAATAAGCTTAGGTAGGACACACTTGGCGAAGGGTTTACTCGTCTCCCTCCTAGTTCTATTCCCCGATCTCCGCCGGAGATCATATCCCTAAGCTCGATACCAATCGTAACTCTGGACACCAACTTGTGTCAAGACCTCACATTGATACCTATCGGTTTGCCCACTAGAATTCAAGCGTCCCCTACGGAGAGTCGGCTTGGTGCATCCCCATCAACAGAAGTCACCAAATGAGAGGCTCGGGGCTCTTTACTTATATAGCTCGATACCAATCGTGGCGCCCCCAAAATAGGTATACACAACACCCATTCTGAGTCGCCAAATACATGGTATAAAAAGCAAACTACAACTTCAATAATACAAATGTCGTGTGAAATACGACAATATATACTGTGAGTTTAAATATAATATTGTCTTCTAGACAATATCCACATGCAAATAAATCCCCATTATAATTATTGATTCATTATTTTACAAAAATGGTGAGGACTACTAAACAACTCTCTCTAGAACCTTCATTCCATACCCCGACTAGTACTCGCTACATTCTCGCCTCCTGAGAAGAAAAATGGAACAACAAGGAAAAGGGTGAGCTCAACTAGCCCAGTAAAGATAATATACAACAAATTATCGTTAGTCTTCAATAGGGAAAAATCTGATAGAATACAATAGACAACAAGTTTCAGATCAATATTCGCAGCGGAAATAATAATTCATAGAAGAGTTACGTAGAGAATGAAATCTACTATAATCTATGAATTTAACGATCCATCATCAATATTTTATCCTGTAACATCAATCAATATGCATCTGGAATCAAATATTCATCTTTGCACTACGAGCCAAAGATATTCATCGATTAGTCATATTCATTTAAACACTGCTCATCTTTGCACTGGGCCAAAGATATTAATCAATCGGTCATGTTCATCTCAACACTGCTCATCTTTGCACTACTGGCCAAAGATATTCTTCAGAAATCATTCATCTTTGCACTACAGGGCCAAAGATATTCAATAATATCATCATTTAAGGCGAGGATGATGAAAAATATTTTTAAAGAAACGAATCCGGTGAAACAAAATGACAAGGATTAAGGATTAAGGATTCGTACTTGGTTTTATCCACGCCCAAAAAATACCTCAAAAATAATCATAGTGGTGTAAAATTCAAGAATGATCAAAACATGGATACAATCGGAGTTAGTATCCGAATAGATATTTTGGACAAAAAAAAAATTTTATTTTTCCGATTGAATAATAGTCTCAGTATCATGAATAGTCTTGAGTATCGTGAATAGTCTTATATCGTCGTGAATAAGAACTCTGGAGCACCAAAAGATAGAAATTCCACAAAAACATCTTCACGCTTCATGAATAGTACTACGTGAATAGTAACTCGTGAATAAGAACTCATGAATAGTAACTCGTGAATAAGTAACTCATGAATAATAACCCATGAATAAGTAACCCCGATGCATGAAAAAGTTCCAAATTTGATAAAAACTTCAGATCAACATTTCAAAGATAATGATATTGAAGAAATAATATCATTACGAAAAAAATAATATCCACTTACCTCGAAAGATCAAGATCTTACAAATTTAAACACCTGGATATAAAGGCTATGACTTGACTTTGACCAGATAGCAATACTCAAAGTATACTCAAAATACTCACAAGAATAAACTCGATAATATAGAGAGAAAACTTGAGTTTACGTGTGATTTTCAATTCTAACCTAAGCACCCTATTTATAGGAAAATGCTTAGAACACAAAAAGCGTAAAAATTTAATAAAATATATTATTATTAATAAATTTCCTCGCCTCTTTTTGGAAATCAGATCCCAACATTTCCCACATGCCAACCTTCTAGAAAGAAATGATAAAAACGTTTTTCATAAAATAAATAATTAAAACTTACAAAATTAATTATTTGAGCTTGAAACTTCAATAATTCATAATAAATAGCCTTTTCATCAGAAAAATTCAATCTCTCGCGTGTTTTATAGGAAATTCAATTCTCTACAACTTTGCGGAAAGAAAGTTTTCCCAAATTCCAAATAGAAATTGACCGAAATCCACAAACGGGCGATTTTACAGGCTATAATCAAATTTCAGTCAATAAATGGGGTCCACCGACATGTTTAACATGTTTTAATCTATGGTGATAGAATAAATTAAATAGCTTAATATTTATTATTTAATATTTTAGAAATATTAAATATAAATTAATAAGAGGAGTCTTATTAATATTATTACAATTATTATTATTTTAATTTCTAAAAGAGTTTAGGAATTAATTTAATATAAGTACTCTCATTTATTCCTAATTGGATTAGGAAGGAAAATTAGTTAAAAGAGTTTAATTAATTATCCTTAATTAGATTAGGGAGCTTAATTAATTAAAAGAATTTAATTAATTAAATAAAACCCAATTCCTTAATTGTTAAGGTGGGTTTTACATCTATCAATAAGAGGAGTCTTATTATGGGTGTAAGGGGTTGTTGACTTTTTCAACATACGACATAATTCCAATTGTTGGGAGAGTACACCCTTTCTATAGAGATAGAAAAACTAGGGTTTAGCCAACCATCCTTCTTCTTGAATTTTCTTCTTCCTCGGTGGATCACTCTCAGAGGCCAAACATTTGGGTGGCTAATGTTGATCTCGAGGAAGGAACCAAACCCTATGGATTCAAGTTGAACGCGAAAAGGATTGGAGGTAAACTTGTACCCGAGGAAGCTCGATCTTCAAGGGTATGATTTTATTCTTTATCTTTTCGTTTAAATTAATAATTATGCATAAAGGGTGATCCGGGTATATGGTTTGTAAATTTTTTAAACTCTGATTTTTACACATTTCCGCACTTTTATGCAATTTGATTGCGCATATGAATATTACAAATGTAACAACCCCAAAATAGGTTCATTCCATCCAACCCATTCTGAGTCGCCAAATATATGGTACGAAAAACAACTACAACTTTATTACAACAATTGTCGTGCAAAATCTGACAACACATATCTTTGTGAGTTTGGATACAAATATATACCAAGCTGTAGCAGTCGTCACAATGACACCTTACATAAAGGTATAGTCAAAAAGCTGTTTTAGAAATTAGAATCTTTGGGAAGTGCTCAAGAAAACCTTCATACATGGGAGGCCATGCTTTTAGGTTATGGTAGATATCATATGGCCACGAAATTATCCTTGGTTGACCCAATAGACCCCAAAGAAAAGCGAGAAGATTACTATCATATTCTTCCCAATGGTGAGTCTTCTCTTGACATATCATTATCTCCATGTCTCTAATTGGGTATTATACTCCAAACAAACACAAGATTATATAGGTAGTGCTTGTAAATATACTCGGCAAGTGGATGAAACACAACCATGTCTTATGATAACACGAGGTTGTATGTCATTAGACATCTTGTATGATAGTGACAAAACACCCTTCCAAGTTAAATTCACCTCACCCTCAACATCTATAGACCACCACTCTATTCCTCGCTATCCCAGCTCGACCCAATTACACTTTTATTACACGAAAGGAATTGTGAAACAAAAGGGTGAGCACCTGACTAGCTCGATAAAGAATATTATGACTAAAGATAAATAAATTATCAATAGTCTTCATCGATGTAAATCGGAGATTTAGAACATATGGTAGATGATAAAACTTTTCAACCATAGTTGCGGAAATGAAGCGATCCATTAGAAGAGTCAAATAGACTATAAAGTCTATTGTCTTCTCCATGTTAAAAATCCACCAACAATGTTTTATCCTGTAACATCAATCAACAATTCACATCCACAATCACGTGTATAACTTCATAATCGTAATTGTAGTTCTAAATTCCTTTCCTCATCCAAGACAAAGATAATTTTCATCACTTGTCTTTACTTGAAACATCAAAGATCATGGTTATACCAAATCACGTTCATGTTCATAATCATACTAATAAATTCATCTTTGCACCACGGGCCAAAGATATTCATCAACAGTTCATCTTTACACTACAAATGCAAAAAGATATTCAACAACGGGTCATCTTTGCATTCTGAAGCCAAAGATATTCATCAATAATTCATCTT
This sequence comes from Panax quinquefolius, assembly GCA_020205615.1. Taxonomy (NCBI): domain Eukaryota; kingdom Viridiplantae; phylum Streptophyta; class Magnoliopsida; order Apiales; family Araliaceae; genus Panax; species Panax quinquefolius. The sequence continues at coordinate 33,946,350 of CM035162.1, read as the reverse complement.
TTGCACTCAAAGCTAAAGATATTCAACAACGGGTCATCTTTGCATTACAAGCCAAAGATATTCATCAATAATTCATCTTTTGCACTTCTGAAGCTAAAGATATTCAACAACGGTCATCTTTGCATTCTGAGCGAAAGATATTCATCGATAATTTATCTTTGCACTACAAAGCAAAAAGATATTCAACAACGAGTCATCTTTGCATTACGAGCAAAAGATATTCATCAATAATTCATCTTTGCCTTCTTGGCTAAAGATATTCATCATTGGTTATGTATTCATTTAAACACTGTTCATCTTTTGCACTCTGAGCCAAAAGATATTCTTGAAAATCATTCATCTTTGCATTGGTTTTATCCACGTCCAAAAATACCTCAAAAATAATCATAGTGGTGTAAAATTCAAGAATGATCAAAACATGGATACAATCAAAGCTAGTATCCGAATAGATATTTTAGGCGAAAAGAAAATTTTCATTTTTAGATGAATAGTCTTAAAAGTATTAAGTGAATAGTCTTGGTATCGTGAATAGTCTTAGTATCGTGAATTGTAACTCAAACACCAAAAGATAGAAATTCCACAAAAAAACATCTTCACGCTTCATGAATAGTACTAAATGAATAGTAACTTCGTGAATAGTAACTCATGAATAGTAACTCGTGAATAGTAACTCATGAATAGTAACCCAGACATGAAAAAGTTCCAAATTTGATAAAAAGTTCCAACCAATATTTCAACGTAATGATATTGAAGAAATAATATCATCGAGAAGAAAATAACATCCACTTACCTCGAAAGACAAGATACTTCTAGTTGAAACAGGGATATAGTCTTTGAAGGGAACTTGCACCGTCTAACAATACTCAAAGTATACTCAAAATACTCACAAGAATAAACTCGATAATATAGAGAGAAAGAGAAAAACTTGTTTACGGTGTGATTTTCAATTCTAACTTAGCCTCTATTTATAGGAAAATGTTAGCCTTGCAGCAAGCGGACTTAACTTAACACTGATGGCTTTACTGCTACTATTCCACCCACCACATTTGAAAATTCAATTGAGCACATTTCTCACCAACCAAAAGTGGGGCCCACCAATTCTAAATTTTCCACCAAAATCATTTATAACCTAATTTACGAATCGGTCACCTCTTAAAATTCATAACAAATTATCGTTCATTTTAACGGTTCAAAATTTGTGAACATATACTCAACTTATATATGTATAACATATCCAAAAATCCCAACGATCCAACGGTCGGATTAAAAATTATAACTCACATAATAAAAAGCAAAGAACAACGATTTGATCTTTTAATACCTCGATCCAGGCAAAATCTTGATAAAATACCTCAACATTAATTCCTTCATTTATAACCACATAAATAAATCCATCATTTATATCCACATCAAATAAATATTTCATTGTCATATAAATCAATAATTAATTATTCATAAATAATATTATAGAATCACAATAATGATGACGAGGCGGTTCCCGGAAAGAGGGCTTTCGAATAAGAATTTCTCCTTACTTGGCGGCGCAATTAGGTGACCAAACCTCTCCTTGACGAACTTTCTAGACATTGCCAATAATGTTATATAATAATATTATTCAAATAATATGAATTATTGATCGATAATGGAATCTTGTGCGGTGATAATTATTGAACAACAATAATATAAAATATCAACGCATCAATTATTGAATCAATAAAATAAAATATTGAGCGATAATTACTATAACAATTATTGAGTAGTGCCTTCTTACGTAAGAATCAATAATTCAAAATCTTGTGTATGTACTGGTAATAACTCTTTGTGCAACAACGCGTATTACTTTATTTTACCAACGGGTATTCCAACGAGTGTTAACTGATACGATTACGTCGTTATTTATAAAAACTTAATTTTGTCGTTTTCTTCATCCGACAGCGGTTATTACATTATGGGGCCCACAAATAAACTGCTGTAGTAAATACGAATATTCCCAAGCGAAAAGAATATTCCACGACCAAACGAATAATCCCGAACAATAATGAATACTTTATACCCCTTGCGTATTTTGAAAAAAAAAAATTCATATATCACCCTTAACTTTAACTTTTATCAATTTAACCATTTCTTGAATAGAAAAATTGAATACTTTTATTTCATAAAATTCGGGGTCTTCTGATCTCCCTCTCTTATGAAATTTCGTCCCCAAAATTTCACGTACACTGTATTTCAAAGAGTTGAGAATACCTTGTTTTCATTTCATTTCTATCTCCCCTGTCATCATGATTTCTCCATTGCTCATCTCCTCGTATTTGAGATATCATTCTAGAATCTGACTTCAAACAAAAGGTTAATTAAGCAAATTAACATATCACATAATATCTCGATATTATGATGACCAACAAATAAGCTTAGGTAGGACACACTAGCGAAGGATTTACTCATCTCTCCCCTCTGAGTTCTATTCCCGATCTCACTTGGAGATCATATCCCTAAGCTCGATACCAAATGTAACAACCCCAAAATAGGTTCATTCCATCCAACCCATTCGAGTCGCCAAATATATGGTAGTGCGAAAAACAACTACAACTTTATTACAATAATTGTCGTGCAAAATACAACAACACATATCTTTGTGAGTTTGGATACAAATATATACCAAGCTAGTACGTCACAATGACACCTTACATAAAGGTATAGTCAAAAACTGTTTTAGAAATTAGAATCTTTGGGAAGTGCTCAAGAAACCTTCATACATGGGAGGCCATGCTTTTAGGTTATGGTAGATATCATATGGCCACGAAATTATCCTTGGTTGACCCAATAGACCCCAAAGAAAAAACGAGAAGATTACTATCATATTCTTCCCAATGGTGAGTCTTCTCTTGACATATCATTATCTCCACTGTCTCTAATTGGGTATTATACTCCAAACAAACACAAAGATTATATAGGTAGTGCTTGTAAATATACTCAGCAAGTGGATGAAACCTGAACCATGTCTTATGATAACACGAGGTTGTATGTCATTAGACATCTTGTATGATAGTGACAAAACACCCTTCCAAGTTAAATTCACCTCACCCTCAACATCTATAGACCCACCACTCTATTCCTCGCTATCCCCATCGACCCAGCTACACTTTTATTACACGAAAGGAATTGTGAAACAAAAGGGTGAGCACAACTAGCTTCGATAAAGAATATTATGACTAAAGATAAATAAATTATCAATAGTCTTCATCGATGTCATAAATCGAGATTTAGAACATATGGTAGATGATAAAACTTTTCAACCATAGTTGCGTGGAATGAAGCGATCCATTAGAAGAGTCGAATAGACTATAAAGTCTATTATCTTCTCCATGTTAAAAATCCACCAACAATGTTTTATCCTGTAACATCAATCAACAATTCACATCCACAATCACGTGTATAACTTCATAATCGTAATTGTAGTTCTAAATTCCTTTCCTCATCGAAGACAAAGATAATTTTCATCACTTGTCTTTACACGAAACATCAAAGATCATGGTTATACCAAATCACGGTTCATGTTCATAATCATACTAATAAATTCATCTTTGCACCACGGGCCAAAGATATTCATCAACAGATTCATCTTTACACTACGAAGCTAAAGATATTCAACAACGGGTCATCTTTGCATTCTGAGCGAAGATATTCATCAATAATTCATCTTTGCACTTCTGGGCTAAAGATATTCAACAACGGTCATCTTTGCATTCTGAGCCAAAGATATTCATCAATAATTCATCTTTGCACTACTGAGCTAAAGATATTCAACAACGGTCATCTTTGCATTCTGAGCCAAAGATATTCATCGATAATTCATCTTTGCACTACAAAGCAAAGATATTCAACAACAGTCATCTTTGCATTCGAGCAAAAGATATTCATCAATAATTCATCTTTGCTTCTAATGGCTAAAGATATTCATCAGTTAGTCATGTTCATTTAAACACTGTTCATCTTTGCACTTTTCTGAGCCAAAGATATTCTTCTTAAATCATTCATCTTTGCATTGGTTTTATCCACGTCCAAAAATACCTCAAAATAATCATAGTGGTGTAAAATTCAAGAATGATCAAAACATGGATACAATCAAAGCTAGTATCCGAATAGATATTTTAGACGAAAAGAAAAATTTTCATTTTTCGATGAATAGTCTTAGTATTAAATGAATAATCTCAGATCGTGAATAGTCTTGTAGTATCGTGAATTGTAACTCAACACCAAAAGATAGAAATTCCACAAAAAAAATCATCTTCACGCCAGTACTGAATAATAGTAACTTCGTGAATAGTAACTCGTGAATAGTAACTTCGTGAATAGTAACTCATGAATAAGTAACCCCACATGAAAAAGTTCCAAATTTGATAAAAAGTTCCAACCAATATTTGACATAATGATATTGAAGAAATAATATCATCGAGAAGAAAATAACATCCACCCTCGAAGAGCAGTACTTAGTTGAAACAGGATATAGTCTTTGAAGGAACTTGCACCGAATCTAACAATACTCAAAGTATACTCAAAATACTCACAAGAATACGCTCGATAATATAGAGAGAAAGAGAGAAAACTTGTTTACGGTGTGATTTTCAATTCTAACTTAGCCTCTATTTATAGGAAAATGTTAGCACGCAAAGCGGACTTAACTTTCTGACTTTGATGGCTTTACCTCTACTATTCCCACCCACCACATTTGAAAATTCAATTGAGCACATTTCTCACCAACCAAAAGTGGGGCCCACCAATTCTAGAATTTTCCACCAAAATCATTTATAACCTAATTTACGAATCGGTCACCTCTTAAAATTGATAACAAATTATCGTTCATTTTAACGGTTCAAAATTTGTGAACATATACTCAACTTATATATGTATAACATATCCAAAAATCCCAACGATCCAACGGTCGATTAAAAATTATAACTCACATAATAAAATTTGTAAAGAACAATCGATTTGATCTTTTAATACCTCGAATCCAGACAAAATCTTGATAAAATACCTCAACATTAATTCCTTCATTTATAACCACATAAATAAATCCATCATTTATATCCACATCAAATAAATATTTCATTGTCATATAAATCAATAATTAATTATTCATAAATAATATTATAGAATCACAAAATGACAACCAGAGGCGTTCCCAGAAAGGGGCTTTTCGATAAAATTTCTCTCTTCTTGGCGGCGCAATTAGGTGACCAAACCTCTCCTTGATGAACTTTCTAGACATTGCCAATAATGTTATCTAATAATATTATTTAAATAATATGAATTATTGATCGATAATGGAATCTTGTGCGATGATAATTATTGAAAACAATAATATAAAATATCAACGCATCAATTATTGAATCAATAAAATAAAATATTGAGCAGTAATTCTTTGTAACAATTATTGAGTAGTGCCTTCTTACGTAAGAATCAATAATTCAAAAATCTTATGTATCATCTGGTGTCTTCTTTGCATGCAACAACGCGTATTACTTTATTTTACCAACCGGGTATTCCAACGATTGTTACTTGATAACGATTACGTCGTTATTTATAAAAACTTAATTTTGTCGTTTTCTTCATCCGAGCGGTTATTACATTATGGGGCCCACAATACTTGCTTGCAAATCGATTTAATATTCCCGACGTGAAAGAATATTCCACGACCAAACGAATAATCCCAAACAATAATGAATACTTTATACCCCTTGCGTATTTTGAAAAAAAATTTCATATATCACCCTTAACTTTAACTTTTATCAATTTAACCATTTCTTGAATAGAAAAATTGAATACTTTTATTTCATAAAATTAGGGTCTTACAATCTCCCTCCTTATGAAATTTAAGTCCCCGAAATTTACGTGCACAGTATTTCAAAGAGTTGAGAATACCTTGTTTTCATTTCGATTCTATCTCCCCATGTCATCATGATTTCTCCATTGCTTTCATCTCACTCGTATTTTAGATATCATTCTAGAATACGACTTCAAAACAAAGGTTAATTAAGCAAATTAACATATCACATAATATCTCGATATTATGATGACCAACAAATAAGCTTAGGTAGGACACACTTTAGCGAAGGATTTACTCATCTCTCCCTCTGATTCTATTCCCCGATCTCCGCCAGAGATCATATCCCTAAGCTCGACGATACCAAATGTAACAACCCCAAAATAGGTTCATTCCATCCAACCCATTACGAGTCGCCAAATATATGGTACGAAAAACAACTACTAACTTTATTACAATAATTGTGCGTGCAAAATACAACAACACATATCTTTGTGAGTTTGGATACAAATATATACCAAGCAGAAAGACGTCACAATGACACCTTACATAAAGGTATAGTCAAAAAGCTGTTTTAGAAATTAGAATCTTTGGGAAGTGCTCAAGAAAACCTTCATACATGGGAGGCCATGCTTTTAGGTTATGGTAGATATCATATAGCCACGAAATTATCCTTGGTTGACCTAATAGAACCCCAAAGAAAAAACGAGAAGATTACTATCATATTCTTCCCAATGGTGAGTCTTCTCTTGACATATCATTATCTCCACTTGTCTCTAATTGGGTATTATACTCCAAACAAACACCAAGATTATATAGGTAGTGCTTGTAAATATACTCGGCAAGTGGATGAAACCAACCATGTCTTATGATAACACGAGGTTGTATGTCATTAGACATCTTGTATGATAGTGACAAAACACCCTTCCAAGTTAAATTCACCTCACCCTCAACATCTATAGACCACCACTCTATTCCTCGCTATCCCCGCTCGACCCAAATACACTTTTATTACACGAAAGGAATTGTGAAACAAAAGGGTGAAACCTGACTAGCTCGATAAAGAATATTATGACTAAAGATAAATAAATTATCAATAGTCTTCATCGATGTCATAAATCGAGATTTAGAACATATGGTAGATGATAAAACTTTTCAACCATAGTTGCGTGGAATGAGCGATCCGTTAGAAGAGTCAAATAGACTATAAAGTCTATTGTCTTCTCCGTGTTAAAATCCACCAACAATGTTTTATCCTGTAACATCAATCAACAATTCACATCCCACAATCACGTGTATAACTTCATAATCGTAATTGTAGTTCTAAATTCCTTTCCTCATCCAAGACAAAGATAATTTTCATCACTTGTCTTTACCTCAAACATCAAAGATCATGGTTATACCAAATCACGAGTTCATGTTCATAATCATACTAATAAATTCATCTTTGCTGCGGGCGAAGATATTCATCAACAGATTCATCTTTACACTACTGAGCTAAAGATATTCAACAACGGGTCATCTTTGCATTCAAAGCCAAAGATATTCATCAATAATTCATCTTTTGCACTACGAAGCTAAAGATATTCAACAACGGGTCATCTTTGCATTCTGAGCCAAAGATATTCATCAATAATTCATCTTTGCACTACGAGCTAAAGATATTCAACAACGGTCATCTTTGCATTACAAGCCAAAGATATTCATCAATAATTCATCTTTGCACTCAAAGTTTAAAGATATTCAACAACAGTCATCTTTGCATTCTGAGCAAAAAGATATTCATCAATAATTCATCTTTGCCTTCTAAAATTTAAAGATATTCATCAGATTAATTCATGTTCATTTAAACACTGTTCATCTTTGACTACGGGCCAAAGATATTCTTGAAAATCATTCATCTTTGCATTGGTTTTATCCACGTCCAAAATACCTCAAAAATAATCATAGTGGTGTAAAATTCAAGAATGATCAAAACATGGATACAATCAAAGCTAGTATCCGAATAGATATTTTAGAGGCGAAAAGAAAAATTTTCATTTTTGAATTGAATAGTCTTGCGTGATAAGTGAATAGTCTTGATATCGTGAATAGTCTTGTATCGTGAATTGTAACTCAAACACCAAAAGATAGAAATTCCACAAAAAACATCTTCACGCTTAGTGAATAGTACTCTCGTGAATAGTAACTCGTGAATAGTAACTCATGAATAAGAACTTCCATGAGCATGAAAAAAAAAGTTCCAAATTTGATAAAAAGTTCCAACCAATATTTGACGTAATGATATTGAAGAAATAATATCATCCGAGAAGAAAATAACATCCCTTACCTCGAAAGGCAGTACTTAGTTGAAACAGGATATAGTCTTTGAAGGGAACTTGCCGTCTAACAATACTCAAAGTATACTCAAAATACTCACAAGAATACGCTCGATAATATAGAGAGAGAGAGAAAAACTTGTTTTACGGTGTGATTTTCAATTCTAACTTAGCCTTCTATTTATAGGAAAATGTTATACTTGTACAAAGCGAGACTTAACTTTCTTGACCTGATGGCTTTACTTTTCTATTCCCACCCACCACATTTGAAAATTCAATTGAGCACATTTCTCACCAACCAAAAGTGGGGCCCACCAATTCTAGAATTTTCCACCAAAATCATTTATAACCTAATTTACGAATCGGTCACCTCTTAAAATTGATAACAAAATATCGTTCATTTTAACGGTTCAAAATTTGTGAACATATACTCAACTTATATATGTATAACATATCCAAAAATCCCAACGATCCAACGGTCGATTAAAAATTATAACTCACATAATAAAGTCAGTAAGAACAATTTGATTTGATCTTTTAATACCTCCAATCAGACAAAATCTTGATAAAATACCTCAACATTAATTCCTTCATTTATAACCACATAAATAAATCCATCATTTATATCCACATCAAATAAATATTTCATTGTCATATAAATCAATAATTAATTATTCATAAATAATATTATAGAATCACAATAATGACAACGAGTAGGTTCAGGAAAGAGGGGCTTTCGATAAGAATTTCTCCTTCTTGGTAGCCTTGATTAGGTGACCAAACCTCTCCTTGATGAACTTTCTAGACATTGCCAATAATGTTATCTAATAATATTATTCAAATAATATGAATTATTGATCGATAATGGAATCTTTGTGCGGTGATAATTATTGAACAACAATAATATAAAATATCAACGCATCAATTATTGAATCAATAAAATAAAATATTGAGCGATAATTCTTGTAACAATTATTGAGTAGTGCCTTCTTACGTAAGAATCAATAATTGAAAAATCTTGTAATACCGTGTCTTCTTTGTGCAACAACGCGTATTACTTTATTTTACCAACCGGGTATTCCAACGATGTTAACTTGATAACGATTACGTCGTTATTTATAAAAACTTAATTTTGTCGTTTTCTTCATCAAGCGGTTATTACATTATGGGGCCCACAAATAGGCTGCTTGCAGTCGTAAATGCGAATATTCCCAGAAGCGGAAAGAATATTCCACGACCAAACGAATAATCCCCGACAATAATGAATTACTTTACCCCCCTTGCGTATTTTGAAAAAAATTTTCATATATCACCCTTAACTTTAACTTTTATCAATTTAACCATTTACTGAATAGAAAAATTGAATACTTTTATTTCATAAAATTCGGGGTCTTACAACAAACCTAACAGCAATCATGATCAAAACAATAAGAATGAACATTTCAAGAAGAGAAGATTCAACAATGATGTGAAGACGTCGGCACCAGCACCCGTTTCATAGGAAGAAGAATGACCACCGGTCGTATGTTTCAAATCACGACGACGGAGGGACACATCCGTCAAAACTCATGCTGTGACAATCCAAAACGTGTTTTAATTGTGGAAGAGAAGGTCACCTAGCTCGATTTTGTCGTATGGTGAAGTCGAGTCCAATTGGGATAGTGATGCCAAAGGATGTCCTAGACAAGCTAAAACCGGTAGTTTAAGAGAGAGCATTTTTTTCTGACAAGGAACACGAATAAAATTATCACGGTATGTTAGTCATAAACTCTTGTGAAGTCTATCTGAGTGTTGAATCTGGGTTTCTACTTACTCTTTTATTTCACCTAGTTGTGTTCAATGTTTGAAGTTAACTCGAGAAAGTTAGACTTTGATATATATGTTTAAACTTCGGTTGGGAGAAACCTTTTGTTACCTCCACTATTTATAAATCTTGTTCAAATCAACACTTTCACGTTACGTGTCGATCTTGTCTCTTTGAAAATACTTGCCTTTGATGCGATTTTAGGAATCGATTGGTTAACTACTCATCTTGCTTTTTGTAAGGTTGTTAGCTTTCATATTCCTAACCAACCTGTTATGCGAATTCAAGCAACCAAACTACTAAAGTTAATCATTGTCATATCAAGCCATAAGTAAAGAGCTGCGATTCTTTCGTTGTTGACTTCCTTGTGTGGGATGCACCGAAGCCAGACTTTCCATAGGAGACGTTGTGAATGACGATGGCAAATTGATAGGTATCAATGTGACGTGTTATCCAAGTCTTGGATGAGAGTCACAGTTTTGAATGATATTTCTATTGTTAATAAATTTCTTGACGTATTTTTGAAGACTTCCCGGTCTACCCCAGAGCGTGAAATCAAATTTTGTATTGACCCCACTACAAAACCCATTTCTTAAACCCTCAAATATTTCTTCAACCAAAACGAACGTATAATGCGCCAAAGACGTTGGCTCGAGCTATTGAAGATTACGATCGTACCATTCAATATCATCGTGGAAGTGCGAACGTGGTAGCTGACGCATTGAGTAGAAGATCGTATGCGAGTGCGATGTTGTTAACACAAAGACCCATTTCTTATAACTTACAAATGATGAAGATAGAGTTAAAGACTCTAGGGACCCACGTGAAAATAACGAATATACGATTAGAATCGACTTTAATCGATAAAGTTAAAGCTGCTCAAGCTACATATTCAGAGCTGATGAATGTGAAGAAGAAGGTTCAAGAGGGCGTTATTCTAGAAGCAAGAATCGATGAAGAGAAAAAATCTCAACCCTCGATTTAATTGGCCCATTTGAAATCCTCGATCGAGTAGGAATTGTGGCTTATAGACTCGTTTTACCGCCAAGTATGTCGCGTGCCCATAACGTTTTAAATGTATCGATGTTACGTAAATATGTGGACGACCCGAACCATATTATTTAATTATAACTGGACGAGATAGCAAAAGATTTAACGTATGAGGAGATACATGTTAAAATCTTGGATAAGAAGGATCATATTCAACGCTCAAAGGTTATACATCAAGAGTTAGAATTTGAAGTGAAGTCAAGGTATCCTCACATGTTCTAGCATACAGTATGTGTCGTAAATTTCGGGGAAAAATTCCATAAGGAGGGAGATTGTGATACCCCAGATTTTATGAATAAATATTTAATTTTCTCAAAATATATTTTTTTTGAATATTATGGTGTGGATTTGATATAATGTTATAGTTGTGGGTAGTATTTATAAATTTTGCAAAGTATGCAAGTTGTTATATAATATTCGATTGGTCGGGGAATATTCTTTTTTGTCGAAAAATATCCGTCTGACAATCTGATCATTAGTAGACCCCACAAATCGGAATTATTGTTTTAATGAGAAAATGACAAAAATATTTTATTGAAAATAACGGCTGGAAGTTTTACCATTAATCTTGTTGAACTACTCAATAGTAAAAGTAATACGATGTATACACGTGGTTGCATAATAAAGATTACAGTATTGATTATTGATGCTTATGTGATAAGTCACTCGGTTTTTTTATTGGTATTATTAATGTAATAAAATGCGAAAAGCTTTTTATATAAAATAGAATACTTTTATAAAGTTATACATTTTATTAGACAATAATTAGAATATATTATATTTTATTATGCATAGTGCACTGCGTAATGTTTGCATAGTAAAATCTTTTATAAAGTTATTCATTTTATTAGATTATAAAAAATAACTACAACTTTATTATTACAACATATAAAATGTGAGTTTAAATACGAGATATTGCCATCTAGACAATATCCACACATGAAATAAATCCCCATCATAATTATTGATACATTATTTTACAAAAATGGTGAGGACTACTAAACAACTCTCTCTAGAACCTTCATTCCATACCCCCAAGCTAGTACTACATTACATTACTCTAGCCTCTGAGAAGAAAAATGGAACAACAAGGAAAAGGGTGAGCTCAACTAGCCCGATAAAGAATATTATGACTAAGATAATATCTGACAAATTATCGTTAGTCTTCAACGGGGAAAAATCTAATAGAATACTGATAGGCAACAAATTTTAAATCAATATTACATGCGGAAATAATAATTCATTAGAAGAGTTAAGTAGAGAATGCAAACTACTATCTTACATATATGAATTTAAAAGTTCATCGTCGATATTTTATCCTGTAACATCAATCGATATATATACGGAATCAAATATTCATCTTTTTACTCTGAGGCGAAAGATATTCATCGATTAGTCGTATTCATCTAAACACTGTTCATCTTTACACTCTGACGGGCGAAGATATTCATCGATCGATCGTATTCATCTCAACACTGTTCATCTTTTTGCTACTGGGCCAAGATATTCATCAAAAATCATTCATCTTTTGCCTTTTCTGAGGCCAAAGATATTCGATAATATCATCATTTAAGGTGAGGATGATGAAAAATATTTTAAAAGCGAATCGATGAAACAAAATGAAAGATTAAGGATTAAGGATTAGTACTTTGTTTTTATCCATGTCCAAAAATACCTCAAAAATAATCATAGTGGTGTAAAATTCGAGAATGATCAAAACATGGATCTGATCAAGCTAGTATCCATAATAGATATTTTGGACGAAAAGAAGAAATTTCATTTTTAAATTGAATAGTCTAAATGATAAGTGAATAGTCTATGTATATCGTGAATAGTCTTGTATCGTGAATAGTAACTCAGAACACCAAAAGATAGAAATTTCACAAAAAAAATCTTCACGCTTAATGAATAGTACTCGTGAATAGTAACTTTCGTGAATAGTAACTTCGTGAATAGTAACTTCATGAATAGTAACTCGTGAATAGTAACTTCGTGAATAGTAACATGAATAACCCAGAGCATGAAAAAGTTCCAAATTTGATAAAAAGTTCCAACCAATATTTGACATAATGATATTGAAGAAATAATATCATTTGAGAATAAAATAACATCCACTTACCTCGAAAGCGAGTACTTACAGTTGAAACAGGATATAGGCTATGACTTGAACTTGCAGTATAGCAATACTCAAAGTATACTCAAAATACTCACAAGAATATATCGATAATATAGAGAGAAAACTTGATTTACGGTGTGATTTTCAATTCTAACTAAAAGCACCTATTTATAGGAAAATGCTTAGAACACCAAAGCGAAAAAATTGAATATAATAATATTATTTATAAAACAAAATTCCTTAGCCCACCTTTGAAATCTGATTTCAGCCATAGCACATGTTAAATGAGGTTCACAAACTCACACCAAACGTTTTTCTCAAAATAATTAATTAAAACTCCCAAAAATCAATTATTTGAACTCAAAAACTTGATAATTCATAATAAATAGCCCTTTTATCAGAAAATTTGAAATCTCATTGTTTTTATAGGAAATTCAATTCTCTACAACTTTGCGGAAGAAAGTTTTTCCAAATTCCAAACAGAAATTGGCCAAAAATCCACAAGCGGGCGATTTTACAATTTATAATCAAATTTGATCGATAATTGGGTCCACCAACACACAAAACATGTGTTAAACATTTAATGCCACAAAATACTCTTCCTCCTCATATATATCATATATCCCACATTCATTATAAAAATATCACCATTAATATATTATTAAAATAATATATTTAAATGAATTATTTTATCGAAAAAAGATAAAATATTAATTTTCAACAATTGTCATTTTAAAATTTTCTCCATCTATATCACATAAAATCAATATTTTCCTCATCATATAAATCAATAATTAATTATTCACAAATAATATTACGAGAATCACGATCTTGTGACGGTAGTTTCCGGAAAGAGGGGGCTTTCGATAAAGATTTCTCTCTTTGTAGCCTGATTAGGTGACGAAACCTCTCCTTAGAAGAACTTTCTAGACATTGCCAATAATGTTATCTAATAATATTATTAGGATAATATGAATTATTGCTTCGATAATGGAAAATCTTGTGTAATAATGACAATTTATTGAAACAACGATAATATAAAATATCAATCGACAATTATTGAATCGATAAAATAAAATCTTGAGCGATAATTCTTTGTAACAATTATTGAGTAGTGCCTTCTTACGTAAGAATCAATAATTGGTGCAATCTGATATCTTCTTGTTCAACAATGGCGTATTAGTGTGTTTTAACCACGGGTATTCAATGATATTACTGGTAACAACTAACTACTGTAGTTATTTATAAACAACTTATATTTGTCGTTTTCTTCATCGATCGCTTTCCGTTATGGGGCCCACAAAAAAGGCTGTGTCGTGCGAATATTCCCAGACGATCTGAATATTCCACGACCAAGCGAATATTCCCAAATGATAATGAATATTTTATAACCACTTGCTTATTAAAAAATATTTGCGTATTTTACCCATAACTATCCACATTAATCAAATCAACCCTTACTATTTCAAAATAATAAATAGAGGAAAATAAATTTCATTTATTAATAATTTGAGGTCTTCTGACCTCCCTCCTTATGAAATTTTAGTCCTCGAAATTGGCGTCGTACTGGTGTTTGAAAAGATGAGAATACCTCGCTTTCATTTTCGTTTCCAACTCCCGGTCATTTCCTCGATAGCATGGTTTCTCCACAAAACTTTAACTTGTGGTATAACCTCGGTCGTGGGACATGTTCTCCTTCTATCCAATCTTGGCGGTACCTCTTCGTACGTTAAGTCTTGACTATCTCGTCCGGTTCTAACTTCGATAGCGTGGTTGAATTAGTCCACATATTTACGTAACATCGATCGTGAAAAGCGTTATGAACAGCGTCGTCGTACTTGGCGGTAAAAAGCGAGTCTATAGGCCACGATTCCTATTCGATCGAGAATTTCAAATGGATTAATAAATCGAAGGTTTGAGCTTTCCTCACCTCACTTGATTCTCTCGCTTTTGAAATAACACTTCTTGCACCTCCTTCTTCAAATTCATCGACTCGGTGTGTAGCTTGAGCGACTTTAACTTTATCGATTAAAATCGATTATACTAAATATATATCATCACGTGGGTAACTAGAGTTTTCATCTCCATCTCTATTATTTGTAAATTATCTGAAATGAGTCTTTGACAATATCGTACTCGTACTTGTATCGATCTTACTACTTCAACACGTCGGCTACCACGTTAAACTTTTCGAGGATGGCATGGTGAACATGTCTTTGAAATGAGTCTCCTCTTGAGTTCTTGAAGCTCTTCCCACATTCCTTGCTCCATTCAATTTTGTATCTCTGAGTCAATTTGCGTTAATGGAATAGCGATTCGAGAATATCCTTGACGAATCTCGATAATAACCAACTAAGCTGAAAGCTACGTATTTAGATTCTGAAGCTTAGGTTGTTCTCAAGCTGTGACTCATATCCCAACCTTGGATATGCGTTACAATGACACCTATCGGTTTACTATCGCGCGAATATGGTGTCCCCTACGAAGAATGCGGCGGTGCATTCCTGAAAGGAAGTCACCGGATAAAGGCTCGGTGCCAAATTCTATAGTTGAATTTTAACTCACGAAGTTCAATAGGAGCCATTCGATATGAGATTTTAGAAATGAGTTTTGTCTGGGTTCAAAGTCGATACAAAATTTAATATCGGGGCTTTGGGAGTAAACGAGAAATTCTTGAAAATCGTCGGGAAAAATCGATAACAACGAGAATATTATTCAAATCGGCGTGTCTTTATTCAAATCCATAACATGGACTAAGAAAACTTGACATCCGTAATAAGCGAATGACTTCATGGCTTGATATGAAAATGTTTGACTTCTGATGGTTTGATTGCTTGAATTGAATAACGGGTTGCTTAGGAATATGAAAACTATGACCTTACAAAAGTAATCAATTTGGCGTGATGAGTAGTTAACCTTAAAATCACATCAAAAGCAAATATCTCTATAGAAATAAGGTTAACGGTAATGTGATAGTGCCTGAATCAATCAAGCAAGATTTCTAAACAACGGATGTAATGAAAGTTTCTCTAGCAGAGTCTCCATAAATAGGTCAAAGTCTAATTTCTCGTAGTCGAGTTCAAGCGTTGGCCTGACGAAGAGATAAAAGAATGGGTAGAAACAGGGTATCTAGTAAGGTAAACTTACTTGCAAAAATTTATAATTAACTAACTTGATGCTAACCGTTCGGGTTCCTCGCATTTTAATGGAAGTCACGACAAAGCGCTCTTCGAGGGAATCGTTGACTTTGACTTTTACGGGACATCCTTTTGAGTCACCATTCCCATTGGGTGGGTTTTCGATATCGTCTGATCTCGGCGATATGTCCTTCTTTTCCACAATTATAGCATACCTTAAAGCTGTTGTGGGCGGTTTGGTGATATATCCCTCTTTCCGCATTTGTAACTTGTCTGACCGGTGGTCTTTCTCCTCCCTTGGAACCCGATTCTTCTTGGCGTTGTCGTCTTCACATGGTGGTTGTTGAATCTCCTCTTTTAAAATCTCCTCCAGGCTAAACTTTCTTCTATTTTCATGGCCCACGATTACCACGGAGTGGTTCTGCCTTTTTGTCCGTATTTCTTTCTTTCTCCATTTGGTTATCGTTATTACGATGGCTTTCTTATCTTGATATGATCTGGTTATGGTCCCTCGGTTGAGCGTACTCGTTATCTCGCTCTAACAATTTGAGCCTGTTGACATGTCTGAATAGAGAAAATTTATGAGAAATGAGATCTTGGCGTATCTGGGTTTCAAACCTCTCGAAACATCCGCGTCATCGTTCCTCATTCTCCACCAAATGAGGTGCAAACACGGATAACTCATGCGAACTTAGCCTCGTCTTTGGGACACAATCGTGTTATTACTGCTCGGTCTAATAAACTCCACTTCCTTCATATATGCCGAATACTTTCGGGGAAGTACTTGTCATTGAAGCTGTTCTGAAATGTCTCCCATGACATCTTGAGTCAAAATGGATGGAGTGCGCTTCCACGATTCCCACCGATGTCTGCCTCGTTCTGAAACATAAAAGTAGCGAATGGAACTTTCATTCCTCCGTGCATCCCAGACATCGAATATCTTGGTAATTTGTTTTGACCCACGTCTCGCCTTGTCGGATCCGGCTTTCCCAGTGCAGTGGTCCCACTCTTTGAAGCTTGTTTGACCACCACAAGTGAATTCTATCATTTCCTCCTGTATTTTGAACACGAGTCTCCTAAATGCGATTTTGCATGAGCTATGGCTTCTTCTAAACATCCCTCGTTCATCATCGCTTTCGATTGGTGTGTTGTTCACGGGAGGTACATTGCCCGACTGTTGCACGTTCTCTCTCGTTGGTAAAATCTGAGGCATCTCCACGGTCTCATTTACTCCTTTGTTAATATTCTCGATTCGACATTCTCAAATCTTGTCATAAAAACAAGGGTTAATTAAGAAATCGATATATCACATAATATCCTATATCTTGACCAACTAACAAATAAGCTTAGGTAGGACACCTTAGCGAAGGATTTTACTCGTCTCTCCCTCTGGTTCTATTCCCGATCTCATGGAGAGATCATATCCTAAGCTCTGATACCAAGCTGTGGCGCCCCCAAAATAGGTCCATTCCATCCAACCCATTACGAGTGCGCCAAATACATGATGCGAAATAACTACAACTTTATTATTACAACATATAAAGCTGTGAGTTTAAATCTGAGATATTGCCATCTAGACAATATCCACACATAAATAAATCCCCATCATAATTATTGATACATTATTTTACAAAATGGTGAGGACTACTAAACAACTCTCTCTAGAACCTTCATTCCATACCCAGAGCTAGTACTACATTACATTCTAGCCTCACGAGAAGAAAAATGGAACAACAAGGAAAAGGGTGAGCTCAACTAGCCCGATAAAGAATATTATGACTAAGATAATATCTGACAAATTATCGTTAGTCTTCAACGGGAAAAAATCTAATAGAATCTGATAGGCAACAAATTTTAAATCAATATTACATGTGAAATAATAATTCATTAGAAGAGTTAAGTAGAGAATGCAAACTACTATCTTATATATATGAATTTAAAAGTTCATCGTCGATATTTTATCCTGTAACATCAATCGATATATATACGGAATCAAATATTCATCTTTTCTGAGCGAAGATATTCATCGATTAGTCGTATTCATCTCAACACACATTCATCTTTGCACTCTGGGCCCGAAGATATTAATCGATCGATCGTATTCATCTCGACACTGTTCATCTTTTGCACTATGGGCCAAAGATATTCATCGAAAATCATTCATCTTTTTACTTTCTGAGGCGAAGATATTGATAATATCATCATTTAAGGTAGAGGATGATGAAAATATTTTAAAAAAAATGAATCGATGAAACAAAATGACAAGTATTAAGGATTAAGTTATTTTGTTTTATCCATGTCAAAAATACCTCAAAAATAATCATAGTGGTGTAAAATTCAAGAATGATCAAAACATGGATCTGATCAAAGCTAGTATCCGAATAGATATTTTGAGACGAAAAGAAGAAATTTCATTTTTTAGGTGAATAGTCTTAGTGATTAAGTGTGAATAGTCTTATAGTATCGTGAATAGTCTTAGTATCGTGAATAGTAACTCAGACACCAAAAGATAGAAATTTCACAAAAAAAAACATCTTCACGCTTCATGAATAGTACTAAATGAATAGTAACTTCGTGAATAGTAACTAAGTGAATAGTAACTTCGTGAATAGTAACTTCGTGAATAGTAACTCATGAATAGTAACTTCATGAATAATAACCCAGACATGAAAAAAAGTTCCAATTTGATAAAAAGTTCCAACCAATATTTGACATAATGATATTGAAGAAATAATATCATTTGAGAAAAAAATAACATCCACTTACCTCGAAAAGCAGTCTTACAGTTGAAACAGGATATAGGCTATGACTTGAACTTGCACTTAGTATAGCAATACTCAAAGTATACTCAAAATACTCACAAGAATAAACTCGATAATATAGAGAGAAAACTTGATTTACGGTGTGATTTTCAATTCTAACCTAAGCACCTATTTATAGGAAAAATGCTTAGAACACCAAAAATAGAAAATTGAATATAATAATATTATTTATAAACAAAATTCCTTAGCCCACCTTTGAAATCTGATTTCACCATAACACATGTTAAATGAGGTTCACAAACTCACCAAAAACGTTTTTCTCAAAATAATTAATTAAAACTCCCAAAATCGATTATTTGAACTCAAAACTTCAATAATTCATAATAAATAGCCCTTTTATCAGAAAATTTGAATCTCGCGACTTTTTATAGGAAATTCAATTCTCTACAACTTTGCGAAAGAAAGTTTTCCAAATTCCAAACAGAAATTGGCCAAAAATCCACAAGCGGGCGATTTTACTGTATTTATAATCAAATTTGATCGATAATGGGGTCCACCAACACAAAACATGTGTTAAACATTTAATGCCACAAAAATACTCTTCCTCCTCATATACTCATATATCCCACATTCATTATAAAAATATCACCATTAATATATTATTAAAATAATATATTTAAATGAATTATTTTATCGAAAAAAGATAAAATATTAATTTTCAACAATTGTCATTTTAAAAATTTTCTCCATCTATATCCACATAAAATCAATATTTTCCTCATCATATAAATCAATAATTAATTATTCACAAATAATATTACGAGAATCACGATCTTGTGACGGTAGTTCCGAAAGGGGCTTTCGATAAAGATTTCTCTTTCTTGGCGCGCATTAGGTGACCAAACCTCTCCTTAGCCGCGACTTTCTAGACATTGCCAATAATGTTATCTAATAATATTATTGAGATAATATGAATTATTAGCTTCGATAATGGAAAATCTTGTGTAATGACAATTTATTGAAACAACGATAATATAAAATATCAATGCGACAATTATTGAATCGATAAAATAAAATCTTTGAGCGATAATTCTTTGTAACAATTATTGAGTAGTGCCTTTCTTACGTAAGAATCAATAATTGGTGCAATCTGGTGTCTTCTTGTTCACAACGCGTATTAGTGTGTTTTTTTACCATAGGGTATTCAACGATGATTAGCATGTAACAACTACTGTAGTTATTTATAAACAACTTATATTTGTCGTTTTCTTCATCCAATCGCTTTTTTTAGTTATGGGGCCCACAAAAAAGCTAGTCGTAGTCGTGCGAATATTCCCAAAGCGATCTGAATATTCCACGACCAAAGCGAATATTCCCAAACGATAATGAATATTTTATAACCACTTGCTTATTGAAATATTTGCGTATTTTACCCATAACTATCCACATTAATCAAATCAACCCTTACTATTTCAAAATAATAAATAGAGGAAAATAAATTTCATTTATTAATAATTCCTTACATTAAATAGAGTGACAATAATTTTAATGAGGACTTCTTTTGAGTTTGTATACTCTCTAGTAGACAATATTTGTATTCAAACTCACGGTTTATGTTTTGTCGTATATTACGCCATAAACGATTTGTATTATTAAGTTGTATTTGAATTCTGTACCATGTATCTGGCGACTCAAGATGGGTGATGTATTTTGGGGGCGTCACAGTTGAATAGTAAACTTGTTGAGTTTGTATTGCCAATACAAAGGGATCATTTGTCTGAAGATATTTTTTATGTAAAATCTCTACAAGCCCGTGATTGTCTACTCTAATACCTTTTCCCTCGGTATCATACCACTCGCATTTAAACATAATAATCCTGACGCTTGCAATGGGTCTTTAGATCATTCCTTGCATTTGGATTATCTTTTGTTCTACCCTTGACATCCAATATTGTATAAAACAGGTTTTCAAACACGTTTTTCTCAACATGCATCACATCAAGATTGTGTCGAATTAGAAGTGAACGCCAATAGGGTAACTCCCAAAAGATTGAACATTTATTTTATGTTTATTGCCAACCTTTCCAAATGTAATAGGTGGCAATTTTGACACACGCTCAAATACCTCTTCGCTTAATAACCGAGGTGGTTGAAAGTCGCATTCAATTTTATTCCTCTTGAATTTTTCCTTTTGATATCGATAAGAATGATCAATAGGCAAAAATTAACGATGACAATCAAAGAACTAAGGTTTTCTACCATTCTCAAGGGTAAAAACCTTGCTACCCTCCATACAATAAGGGCAAGCCATCTTACCATGAGTACTCCAACCTGACAACCTTCCATAAGCTGGAAAATCGATAATAGTCCACATAAGTGCAACTTTCATCTGAAAATTTTGCTTCGCATATGCATCATAGGTGTTAACTCCGTCATTCCACAACATTTTTCATTCATCAATCAGTGGTCTCAAGTATACATCTAAATCCTTACCAGGACTCTTTGGACCGGGAATAATTAATGTCAAGAACATGTAGGGCTGCTTCATACACATTCCAGGTGGCAAATTATATGGAGTGACTATAACTGGCCAACGGGAATACGGATTTGCAAAGTTTCTAAACGGATTGAACCCATCAGTGGAGAGTCCAAGTCTAATATTCTGAGATAATGCAGAAAAAGATGTATAAGTGCGATCAACGTGTTTCCATGCCTCACTATCTAATGGGTGAACAACTACACCATCGGGACTAGGATTCTTTTTATGCCATGTCATGTGTTCTACTGTGACATTGGACATATACAATCTTTGAAGTCTAGGTGTAATTGGAAAATATCGTAAAACCTTAAAAGGTATATTTTTTTCTTCTTATTTCCCTGTGGCTTAGGTTTAAATTGAGGATGACCACATACGGAACAATTCGTCTTATTTTCATTTTCATTTATGTCTGACAACACGCAATCATTTTCACATGCATGTATCTTCCGATAACCAAGTCCCAACATTTTACCATTTGCTTCGCCTATAATAATTCTCGGGAAGCTTCTCATCTTTAGGCAACGACTCTTCATTAATGAGATCATGCAATTAAAGTGAACTTGGCTCATGTTTGACTCATCCTTGAGGTTCAACAATTGTGCTACCATAGATAATTTTGTTGACTTCTCTGACAACCCGCCATGGGGATCATCGACATCTTTTAAAAGTTGAAAAAACTTGTTTGCATCGAATTTGGTTCTTCTAATCTAGATGTCTCGCTATTATAGAACCAAAACTTTGCCCAAAGAACATCACGCACGAGATCTATGTACGGTTTGTATCAAGTGGGACCTCAACATTATCACCATGATTTGAACTTTCTTGGATAAATATTCATATGTCACAAACCATTTTTGTAATTATTTTTGAATCCTTTCTATAAAGATGTATTTCAACATCTTCTCGGTTTGGAAGAACCTCAATTTACAAGTTGAGCAAGGACATTAATTTTTTGCTCACTAACATTCCCAGGAATAGAGTAAGCAAAATTGAGGAATTCCTTTACCCCCTCTCTAAATTATTCACTAATTGATCTTCCATTTTTAGCAACTCGCCTATCAATCCAACTTCAATCAAGAAGCATCCTTTCTGAACAAAAGATTATTAAAATTTGTCAAATTATTATTATTATTATTATTATTATTATTATTATTATTATTATTATTATTATTATTATTATTATCTATTAACCTTAGAACCTTAGAAAAGTCAACTTCACCTATAAATTAGTTGTGTAAACCCCATTCCCATAGTTTACCATAGAGCTTTGAAGAAACCAATACTTTAGCTTTCCAATATAGTACTAATAATACCCTTAAATAAACCTTATAGCAATCTATCTTTCCACAAGATGAACTGATTGACTAATAGGTAAGATTAAGCTTAATAAAAACACTCTGTAATCCAACTCTTTCGCAAGATAAGCCAGGAAATTAGAATATTCAAAGAAAGATAGTCCGAAAATGAAGAAGAACAAGAAAAGAAAGATTACCGTCTGGAGGGATGACCACGCTACTAAGGTGGTGCGTGATTGTTTTAAATCTTGACCATGAGTCGCTTGAGTTTTCCTTTAGCCCTAAACTAAGATCCACAAGACGCACAGTTGATTGAGAAGAAAAATCGGGAATTCATGGTTGCATTTGAGAAGAGATTGGCTTTGGGATGGAAATTGGGAAGCAAAATTTCAATCTGATAGAAAGAACGAACACAATCCGTATTCTGGGGATGGAACGATTTTGGGGATGAAATGTATTCTGGGTCTGGGGATGGAATGATCGATTAGTCTTATTTCGTTTCTTTTTTTTGTTGATACAGTTGGAGGGAATTTTTGGTGGGAAACTAAAATACTGAGACAGACTATATCCGTCTCAAACCCATCTCTAACAATAAGGAGGGAATTGGAGACTAGTTTTTGGAGGGAAAATAAAAGTCAGAGATGGACATTTCGGTCTCTAATCCATTTCAAACATAAATATTTAATTCTTTTTTTAATTATTAATCTGAGACGAGCACAGTTGGTCTCAAATCTGTTTCAAAAATGAGTTTATAATTTTCTAAAAAATACTTACTTTTTGAGATGGTTAAATCTGTCTTTAATCCCGTTTTTAAAATTTTAGATGATGCTTGTGGTTTCAGAATCCGTCTCGGTCTTTTACTTCCAAATCATGTTGAGACATAGCAAAATTTCGGTTTCAAAGTCCGTCTCAAAATACTAGAATTAGAGACAACACTTAGTCCATCTCTAAAAATTGGTTTCAGTTGCCCAGTATTCTAGTAGTGGTCTTAGAACTTGGAATAAACATTGATTTGATGTAATAATATATTAATTACATTCATGTCTTAAGAATATGCCAGATGGGTAATACCGTGAAATACCACCGCGCGCGTGTGTGTATATATATATAACTAACTTTAAATATTCTTTCCGAACCAGTGTTACCCATGTGGAATGTATGTGTCTTGACATGAGAAAACACTTCATGTGAAACGTGAAACTCATCACTTAAACAACCTGTCGTCTAATTTTGATTGAAAAAAATAATTAAATATTATTATGACATGTATGTTATCAATTATGTATTATAATAATCGTTAAGAACCCATCACAATATTGAACATTCAATGTAGTGATGAAATGTACATTTGAGACGCATTTAAAACTTAAAAATTAACCTTAACATTATCTAAAAGAAATTTTATGCAATACTCCTTTCGTTTTAAAATCATTATTAATTTTTTGAAGTAAATTTAGGACATTTTTAAGTTTAAAATTAACATTAATTTCACTAGTTTTAGTCAATACAATGATAACTATTGCAAACTATCTAAAAGTACTATTAATTATAAAATTTTTAGTTAATAAATCATCTTAATTTTGAAAATGTCTTTTATTGACTTTCAAAAGTAAATAACAATCTTATAATTTAAAACGGAGGGAGTATATAATATAGTTGTATTGTGACGCCCCCAAAATAGGTATACACAACTCATTCTGAGTCGCCAAATACATGGTACATAACTCAAATACAAACTTAATTTTTACAATTATCAGATGTCGTGTAAAATACGACAAAACATAAGCTAAGAGTTTTAACATGAATATTGTCTCGTAGACAATATCCAAACTGAAATAGAGTCCTCATTACAATTTTTATCACACTATTTTATAGAATAGTGAGGACTATTATTGTTACCATCTCGGACCAATTCTCCATTCCACGACTAGTCCGAGCAATATTCTCAACTAACCCAGTAAAAAATATTATAACTAAGATAATGTAGAATAAATTATCCTTGACCTTTAACATTGTAAAAACTGATAGAATACAATAAACACATTTTTAATCTGTCAACATTTATTCATCATTAATATTATAACCCGCAATATTAACAACTAAATCATTTTCAGGAAAGAGGGAGCTTTCCGATAAGGACTTCTCCTTATTGGTGCACAATTAGATGACCAAACCCCTTTCTTCGACAGAACTTTCTAAACATTGTCAATAATGTAAATAATAATATGAATAACTGTGTCGTCTCAATTATTGATTTAATAATATAAAATATTATGCAGATGATACTGTGACAATAATTGAATCAATAATATGAGATACTATACAGTAACTACTGTTGCAATTATTGATTAAAACTGAGTGACTTCTCACGTAAGCATCAATAATCAAAGATATTGTACAATATCGTGTGCTACTATGCAACCACGCGTATTACTGTATTTTTATCACCGGGTATTTCAAAAGTTAACGGTAAAAGTATTGCCGTTATTTTTATAACAAAGGTTATTTCTGTCTCTTTCTAAATTCGTCAATAATTCCGTTGTGGGGTCCACCAATGATTGTGTCGTCTTACGGATATTCCCTGATAAAACGAATATTCTCCGACCAAACGAATATTTTATGACAACTTGCTTATTTTACAAAATTTGTAAATATTACCCACAACTATAACATTATAACAAATCACACCTTATTATTCAAAATAACATTTAGAGAAAATTAAATCTTTATTCATAAAAGTTGGGGTCTTACATGTATATCTTTTTAAGTGCTCTTTTCAGTTTCAACTTTGTAAGTTAATTTATATAATCTTATTATTGGAAATTGTTTATCAATAAGTCATTTACCAATAATAAGTTATTTATCAATAACTTGTTTAAATAATAAGTTATTTATTAATAAGCTATTTAAATAATATGTTGTTTGTTAATAATCGTTGTTTACAAATAATAAAAGCTTATTAGTAAACAACTTATTGATAAGTTGTTTATCAATAAGAAGCTTATTAGTAAAATGATTTATTGGTAAGTTGGTTACCAATAAGTTGTTTAAATAATAATTTCTTTAAATAATTAGTTGTTTACCAATAATAAGTTGTTTACAATAATAAGCCATATACCAATAAGTTGTTTACCAATAATAATTAAGCTAAGTGGATATAATAGGATATTATGGTCATTTTAGAAAAAGGTGGATGATAATTTTGTTTAGAAATTTTAAGTCCCATGTGGGGATTATAATATCTGGTACGGTTGAACATGGTATTAAATAGTGTCATATATTAAGTCATATTAAATGGTATTTTATATTACTTTCTCTCATTGTTCCAAGAAATTTTCTCCCTTTTATTAGTAGTTTTCAACTTCTCATAAAGGGGTGATAATGAAATTTCAAATAAATTTTACTTAATAAATAATACTTTCTTAATTCATATACCAAAATCTTAAACGATAATCTTTTAAAAACGAAAATAGTACTACCTCTGTCCCACAATAAGTGTTTTTTTAGACTTAATAGTTTTTCTCAAAATAAGTGATGTGTTAGAACTGCAATACAATTTTTGCAATATTTTCTCATATATGCCCTTATGCATTCAATGATATTTATTGCATCTTACCATCACTACAATTAAATGACATTCATTAACTCTTCAACTTCAAAGAAAATATATTAAAAGTATTTTTGTCATTTTAGTTTATGTATTGATATATGTGATTTTAACTAAAAAGACACTTATTATGGGACGGATGTAGTATGTACTGTATAAATTAATGGCCAATACCGGATGTTCATTTAATAATGCAAGTGGACTTTGCATTAAAAACTTGGTCAGCACCGATAACACAACCGGAAGGATTCCTCCTATCCTATCCAATTGAATATACTACAATTTTGTAGTAGAGTACTATAATTTAAATTGATACGATTTGGTGCTTCAAAGAGAATCTCGAGTCTCCCCAAGTTGTCCTGACAAGCTCGTTTTTCTATTTTTCTATTTTTATTTTTAAAATTTGTCTTTTTTGTTGCATGTTGTGCCAGCTAAGCCCTAATATTGACTTATGGTCAAAATTGAACTAATGTTGTTCAAGTGAGATGTCATTATTGATTAGTTAACAAAATAATTTGAATTTTATTAATTTTATTATTTTGATTAAATGATATAAATATGATATGCTTTTTTATTTTGAATTTTAGTATTTTTTGTTTTGATTAAATGATATATATTATTTTATTTAGAATATATTTTATATTTAAGCGCATGCCGTAAATCACATTTTAACCCAGGTTTATTCGTTTGTTAAGGCGAGATACGGATAACCCAAAAATGTAACGTTAAGGATACTTTTGGGAAAAAAATTAGTTTAGGGTGTAAGTGGGACATTGGGGTAAACATCAGCGTTTTTTTTTTTTTTTTTTTGACCCTTTTCCCTATATAAAAGTCCAGTCGCATGTGCCATGCACCATCCTTTAACCAACTTGCCGACCTGCAAGAAAGAACTGACGAACTTTCTTGCTTACTCAAGAATGCCTATATATACATACAAATTTAGTAGAGATTACAACCCACAAAGCTTATAAAGCGTATTACATCAACACCTTCCAATGGAGTTGTTGAATTTTCTCTTATGCTCTTTAATATTCTTCATTTTTCTCCATGGCTTTTCTTTATTCCGTAGAAGAAACCTACCACCAGGCCCCAATGGTCTCCCTTTCTTCGGAAACCTATTCAATATTGGTGCAAATCCCCATAAGGCATTCGCCGAGCTAGCGAAGAAGTACGGCCCTCTCATGTCTATTCGTCTAGGCGGTGTTACTAGCATTGTGGCTTCGTCACCGGAGATGGCCAGAGAAATCCTCCAGAAAAACGACGAGGCTTTCTCCGGCAGAGTAGTCCCTTCTGCCATCACAAAGCTAGATCACCCTTACTATGCTGTTGTGTGGCTGTCCGCAGGGGATCAATGGCGAACCCTGCGAAAAGTCCTAGCTACTTTCTTGACAAACACCCAAAAGCTAGACACATTGAGAAACTTAAGGCACAAAGTGGTGGAAGAAATGGTTCAACATGTCAAGGAAGTGAGCAAAAAAGGAGAATCTGTGGATATTGTTAAATTAGGGTTTACTACCGCGGTAAATCAAATATCAAACACTTGTTTTTCTGAAAATGTAGCTGATTATAAAACCCAAGATGTAAAAGGGTTTCAAAATGCTGTGAAGTCTGTCATGGAGGTTGATATAAAGTTTAATGTTGCGGATTATTTCCCTTTACTTAGAGCTTTCGATCCTCAAGGCTTAAGGGGAAAAGCTAAAGCTGCGTATGGTTATCTTGAGGAACTTTGTGATAAGTTCATTGATCAGCGCCTACAGGACAGAGAGTACAAATCCCAAAGAGATGGAGATCTGTTGGATTGCTTCCTTGATTTTAGCCAAGACAATGAGGCTGAATTCAACCTGAAGCACGTCCAAGTTCTACTAGTGGTATGGAATCTCTCTTCTGTCGTCTTTCTTAAACTATAAGATTACTTGTCATGTCGTATATATGTTTTAGCAATTAACATCGCAACCTGCAGATCTGTTAAAGAAAAAAAAATAGAGAAAAACAGTCCCATAATACACTATCTTTCACCCAATCTTGGGCTACGTCCATGGTTAGCTATAAATCGATTTTTCAATATTCATCATATTAGCGTACATTACTCAATAGTGCAAGATCATCCCTCTGCTTACATACTGCGGTATAAGAAAACTTAATTACCTTTAACTACCCTATTTGTAACGAGTAGCTTTAAGAAACTCATTTGAGTTAAATTGAATCAAGCTTTACCAATTAATATTAACAAAACTTAGATAAGTATCAAAGCTAGCATAATGTTCTAATGCAAACAAATTCCTTCATCCTCAGGAATTGTTCCTTGCCGGAACTGAAACTACAGCCAATACTGTTGAATGGGCAATGACTGAATTAATACTCAACCCAACAACAATGGCCAAGCTACGCAAGGAAATTACAGACAATGTGCAAGCAAAAGGCAAGATAGAAGAAGGTGAGATGCTCGGACTACCGTACTTGCAAGCAGTTGTCAAAGAAACAATGCGGCTGCACCTATTGGTGCCTTTCCTCGTGCCCCGTAGGGCGGAGAAGGACGTAAAACTAAAGGGTTATCTAATACCTAAAGACACTCAAATACTGGTAAACGCATGGGCCATTGCTCGAGATGGTGATTATTGGGAGAACCCTACAAGTTTTATGCCGGAGAGGTTTTTGGAAAGTGAAGTGGATGTTAAGGGACAGCATTTCTCTTTGCTTCCGTTTGGTTCCGGTCGTCGAATGTGCGCCGGAATCGCTCTTGGTCAGAGAGTGGTGAGCTTGATGATAGCCTCTCTTGTCTATCATTTTGAATGGAAGCTTCCCAATGGAATGAAGCCAGAAGAAATGGACACCACTGAAAGATTTGCACTATCACTACAGAAGGCAAAGCCACTACTTGCTATCCCAAAGATCTTGAAGGAATGAAGGGGTTGAAAATATACAATACCCTCCGAGTTTCTATATATTGATCATTAATAAGGTTCTGATTACAAAAACTCATTGTTCAGGCATAGTGACACAATCAATAAAAATTTATATCTGCATTTGTCTGATCCATTTTATATTAATTCTTACACCTTTTTAATGACTTCAATTTTGTTTTCATTTCATTTTTATTTCAAATAAAATTATAGTCGAACTTGAGTTTATGGTTATCTAAAAACTCTAAACTCTACTATCTTTTAGATCTGGTAACAAAATTGCGTCTTTAATGTTCCCAATGATTTTTTTAGCCATAATATCACTTTCCAATATCATCCATCACTTTACAAATGTATATCAACTAATAAAAATAAAAATACAAATCTATATATATATTATACAAATAAATAATAATAATAATAATAATAATAATAATAATAATAATAATAATAATAATATGCGAATATTACAATAATAATTGTAATGGTGAAATGGTGACTAACTAATGGTCCAATAATAATTGTAAGAAATGGTGAAGCCTATTGCCACAAGCTCATGAGGCACGTATTTTGGAATTAATTGACTGTCGCTACAGCCTATAGCGGTAGGGTCTTTTTTAATTTTAATCATAGTCTTCCATTGTACAGATCAACGGTTATCAACTAAATTGTTGTACAGTATTTTTAGCAACCGTTTGTCATGGATGAATTCTCTTTTTTAAATATTGTGCCAGTTAACCCTAATATTGATTTATGATCAAAATTGTACTAATGCAGTTAAGTTAGATGTCATTATTGACTCACTTTTTGTATCAGTGAAAGACTTAAAATGATATCGAGGCAGAAACTTTGGCAAATAAGCATAGGATTGCATATACGGATTTAATTCAAACTGAGCCCAGCTTGACTAATTTGAGCTCAATTGAGTGTGCTCCGAACTGCTTATGATGAGTCGCAGGAACATTTGGAATCGGCTCATTTATGCTCGACTGATCTGATAAGCTTAAATACTTTAATATACTTTCCTCTTCGTTTTAAAATTAGAGATATAATTTAATTTTTGAGATCAAACGACAGTATATTAAATTTCAAATTAATATGAATTTATTTAATTTTAATTGATATAATTATTATAATTGCATAGTATATGACAAAAACCATTAATAACAAAATTTATTTCATTCTAAATTTTTATGAATTATACTAATTTTAAAGTTTAATATGTTATATATCATTTAATCTTAAAAGTTAAATTGTATCTTTAATTTTAGAACGATGGAGTAATTTACACTAAGTTTATGAGTTTAGAGGGATGAGATGGGAAGTGAAAGTATAGGGGAGGAAGGGATGGGGAGGATGGGAAGAGATTATAATTTTTCATTATCGTGTTTGTGAGTTTTAGAAAGAAAAGGGATAAGATTTTTATTATATTTTTGTTGTTTATGAGTTTAGAATGAGGGAAGGGAAAACTAATTTTATTTTAAACTATAGTATTTGTAAGACCCCGATTTTTTTTTAATAAAATGGAATTTCCTCTATTTATTATTTTGAAATAGTAAGGGTTGAATTGATTAATGTGGTTAGTTATGATAGAAAATCTGTGAATATTTTAAAATAAACAATTGGTTATAAAATATTCATTGTAGTAGTGGGAGA
This sequence comes from Panax quinquefolius, assembly GCA_020205615.1. Classification (NCBI taxonomy): domain Eukaryota; kingdom Viridiplantae; phylum Streptophyta; class Magnoliopsida; order Apiales; family Araliaceae; genus Panax; species Panax quinquefolius. The sequence continues at coordinate 33,915,342 of CM035162.1, read as the reverse complement.
ATATTCGTTTGATCGTGGAATATTCTTCTTTGTTTTAATATTATTACGATGACCACGTAGCCTTTTTGTAGTCCCCATAACTGAAAGCGATTGGATGAAGAAAAAAACAAGTATGAGTTGTTTATAAATAACTACGTAGTTATTCACAGTTATCTTGTTGGAATACCCGGTGGTTAAAACACGATGTCTGGCGTTGTTGCGATGAAGACACCATATTGCATCAATTATTGATTCTTACGTGAAAGGCACTACTCGATAATTATTACGATGAATTCTTATTGATATTTTATTTTATTGATTCAATAATTGCTGCGTTGATATTTTATATTACTTATTGTTTGAATAATTGTCACTACACAATATTTTCCATTATTGAAGCAATAATTCATACTATATGAATAATATTATTAGATAACATTATTGGTAATGTCTAGAAAGTTACTCGCTACAGGAGAGGTTTAGTCACCTAATTGCAGGCTACCAAGAAGTGAGAAATCTTTATTGAAAAGCCCTTTTTCTTGAGGAACGGCACGGTTGTCAAGATCGTGATTCTCGTAATATTATTTGTGAATAATTAATTATTGATTTATATGATGAGGAAATATTGATTTTATGTGGATATAGATGGAGAAAATTTTTAAAGTGACAATTGTTAAAAATTGATATTTTATCTTTTCTGATAAAATAATATTTTATTATATTATTATAATATAATAATGATAATATTTTTACAATGAATGTGGGATATATGAGTATATGAGGAGGAAGAGTATTTTTGTTGCAAAAGTTGTTTAACACATGTTTTGTGTGTCGGTGGACCCCATTTCTTGACTGAAATTTGATTATAGCCTGTAAAATTATTCGTATGTGGATTTTGGTCAATTTCTGTTTGGAATTTGGAAAAACTTTCTTCTGCAAAGTTGTTGAGAATTGAATTTTCTATAAAAAGTCGCGAGATTCAAATTTTCTGACAAAAGGGATATTTGTTATGAATTATTGAAGTTCCGAAGTTCTGAAATAATTGATTTTTGGGAGTTTTAGTTAATTATTTTGAGAAAAACATTTTTTGTGCAATTAGTGGGCTCACATGTGTTATAAATGATCTGAATTCAGATCTTCAAAGTTGGGCTAAGGAAATTTATAATATATATTAATATTTTATTAAATTTTCTGCTTTGGTGTTCTAAGCATTTTTCTATAAATAGGGTGCTTAGGTTAGAATTGAAAATAACACCAGAAACTGAAGTTTTCTCTCTATTTCTCTCTCTATAATATCGAGCGTATTTTGTGAGTATTTTAGTACTTTGAGTATTGATATACGGTGCAAGTTCTTTCAGCACTATATCCAGTATTCTAGTCAGAAGTATTATTCTTTCTGAGGTAAGGGATGTTGTTTATTCTTAAATGCTATTATCTTCTTCAATAGCATTATGCCGAAATATTGTTCTGAACTTTTTATCAAATTTAGAACTTTTTCATGTCGGAGTTACTATTCACGAGTTACTATTCATGAGTTACTATTCACGAGTTACTATTCACGAGTACTATTCACGAAGCGTGATGATATTTTTTTTTGTGAAATTTCTATCTTTTGAGGTCTGAGTTACTATTCACATATACTCTGCCTTATTCACGTGATACTGGCACTATTCATTCACGAATCGACCTTATTCACGTAAAAATTAAAATTTCTTTTACGTGTGTCCAAGATTATCTCATTATGATTCCTATCTTTGATTGGATCTATGTTTTGATCTTCATTCTTGAATTTTACTCCAATCTGGTTATTTATGAAGTATTTTGAATCGAGATTATTTAAAGTACGAATCCTTAATACTTGTTCTTTTGTTTCACCGGATTCGTTTTCTTTAAAATATTTTCATCATCTTCATCCTAAATGATGATATTATTGAATATCTTTGGCACAGTAGTGCAAAGATGAATGATTTCTTGATGAATATCTTTGGCCCGTAGTGCAAAGATGAACAGTGTTGAGATGAACATATAATGGTCCGATTAATTATCTTTGGCCCATAGTGCAAAGATGAATGTATGTTTAGATGAACATGACCAATCGATGAATATCTTTGGCACAGTAGTGCAAAGATGAATATTTGATTCGTATATATATTGATTGATGTTATAGGGATAAAATATCGACGATGAACTTTTAAATTCATATATAGAAGATAGTAGTTTGCATTCTCTACTTAACTCTTCTAATGAATTATTATTTCCTAGTCATGTAAGATTGATTTAAAAGCGGTTGTCTATTGTATTCTATTAGATTTTTTCTGTTGAGGACTAACGATAATTTTTTCTATATTATCTTAGTCATAATGTTCTTCTGAGGCTAGTTGAGCTCACCTTTTTCCTTGTTGTTCCATTTTTCTTCTCGGGAGGCGAAATGTAGCGAGTACTAGTCGGGTGTGGAAATGATGGTTCTAGAAGTTGTTCTAGTAGTCCTCACTATTACGTAAAATAGTGTATTAATAATTGTAATGAGGACTTATTTGAGTGTGGATATTGTCTAGATGACAATATATTTGTATTTAAACTCACAGCTTTTATGTCAGTATTAATAAAGTTGTAGTTATTTCGCATACATGTATTTGGCGACTTCGGAATGGGTGTTGTATACCTATTTTGGGGGCATCACGGTTAGTATCGAGCTTAGGGATACTGCCTCATGAGATCGGGGAATAATACTAGGAAGGAGAGACGAGTAATCCTTCGCTAGTATGTCATACCTAAGCTTATTTGTTGGTCAGTTGAACTATATGGTTAATATGTGATATGTTAATTTGTTTAATTAACCCTTGTTTTATGACAGTATTTAAGAATGGCAACTGAGAATATTAACGGTGGAGTTAATGAGACCGTGGAAACACCTTTAATCACCACCCAGGGGAACGTGCAACAGGAAGGCAATATTCCTCCTGTAAACAACACCAACGAAAGCGCATCATGAACGATTTGGATGTTTAGGAGCTTTTTGCGCTTCATGCAAAACCGATTTAGGAGACTCGTGTACAAAATACGGTGGAAATGATAGTAACGCTTTGACTTGTCACTACGCCAAGCGATTCAAAGAGTTGGGACCACCGAATTTAAGGGAAAGCCGGATCCGATCACGGCGGAAACATGGGTTAAGCAAATTACCAAGATATTCGATGTCTTGGGATGCAAGGAGGAACGAAGGTTCCATTCGCCACCTTTATGTTACGTGGCGAAGCGATTCTCGGTGCAAATCATGTGAAACGCACTCGACTGCCCTTTCTCCGCATGTCTTGGGAAACGTTTCAAAAACTTTTCACCGAAAAATACTTTCTTGAAAGTATTCGCCATATGAAAGAGGTAGAGTTTATTAGACTAGAACAAAAAAACATGATGGTGTCCCAATACGAGGCGAAGTTCGCAGAGTTATCCAGGTTTGCACCTCATTTGATAGAGAATGAGGAACGAATGACGAGTATGTTTCTGAGAGGTTTAAAACCCGAGATTCTAATATCTTATCTCTCTCATAAATTTTCTTTATATTCCGGATGTTGTCAATGAGGCTCAATTATTAGAAGCGAGATAATGAAAGACGTTCAACCAAGAGACCACAACCAGGATTATACTGCGTGGCATGAAGCCATCGTAACAACGATAACCAAATGGAGAAAGAAAAATACTTGACAAGAGCGACAACCACTCGGTGGTAATCGTGGCCATGAAAATAGAAGAAGCGAGTCTGGGGAGATTTTAAAAGAGGAGATTCAACAATGACACTGCGAAGACGCGTCGATTAAAGAAGAATCGGTTTTAGGGAGGAGAACGACCACCGGTTAGTATCTTATAAATGTGGAAAAGAGGGACACATCACCAAACCGCCCCACACAGCAGTTCAAGGTATGCTATAATTGTGGAAAAGAAGGACATATCGCTTTCGAGATTATGCGGTGAAGCGAAGCTAAGCCCAGTGGGGTTGGTGACTCAAAAGGTCATCCCGGAAAAAGTCAAAGTCAACGGTTCCTAGAAGAGCGTTTGTCGTGTTCAGTCAACATGCGAGAAACCCAAACGAGGTGATCACAGTAAAGCTAATCATAAATTCATGCGAAGTTTATACATTACTGATACCCATGCTACCCATTCATTTATCTCTCCTCGCTTGTGCTCAACGTTTAAACTTGACTCGAGAAAAATTAAACTTTGACCTATCTCGTGGAAACTCCGTTAGGAGAAACTTTCATCACATCCACTCGCTTATAAATCTTGTTTGATCCAAGTTGGCACCATCGCATTACCTGTTGACCTTATTTCTTTAAAGATACTTGCTTTTGATGTGATTTTGGGGATTGATTGATTAACTACTCATCATGCCAAAATTGATTTCTTTCGTAAGGTTGTTAGTTTTCATATTCCTAAGCAACCTATTATTCGAATTCAAGCAACAAAACCATTGAAGTCAAACACTTTCATATCAAGTCATAAAGCTATTCGTTTATTGAAAAACGGATGTCAAGCTTTCTTAGCCCATGTTATGGATTTGAATAAAGACACGTCAGATTTGAATAATATTCCTGTTGTTATTGACTTTCCTGACGTATTTCCTGAAGAATTTCTTGGCTTACTCCCAAAGTGTGATCAACAACTGCAGTGGAAACAGCAATCCATTAGAAGAGTCAAGTAGAGAAAGAGTTTTACTATCTTCTAAGATTTAACAGTCCATCATCAATAATTTATCCCTGTAACATCAATCAATATACATCTTGAATCAAATATTCATCTTTGCACTACAGGTCAAAGATATTCATTTGTATCACCAGTTGGTCATGTTCATCTCAACACCTGTTTATCTTTGCACTACGGGCCAAAGATATTCATCAGTTAATCATTCATCTTTGCACTACGGACCAAAGATATTCAGTAATATCATCATTTAGAACTGAGGAAGATGAAAAATATTTTTAAGAAAACGAATCCAGTGAGACAGAAGGACAAATATTAGGGATTCATATTTCAGTTTATCCAAGTTCAATAATAATCCATAATAAACTATAGTGGAGTAAAATTCAAGAATGAAGATCAAAACATGGATTAAATTTCAAGAATAAGGGTCACAACAGATAACTTGGAAGAGAAGAAAAATAATTTTTTTTTCTTTTGTGAACAGTACCCGTCATGAAAAGTTTCAAATTTGATAAAAAGTTCAGACCAATAATCCTATGAAATGATATTAGATGAAACGAAATTTCTAATCATTTCAGGAATTATAGAAGCAATATTTACCAGAGTAAGTTCAAATTTAGGAATACGAGATGAAATAATATCGCTTTCGTAATATGGAGTATGAAAGAAAATAATATTTCTCACGAGTGTTGCGATAAAATAATATCCTTTACCTTAGTAGAAACTGGATTTGACTGGAATATCGGATATTATTCTGAGAAAATCTTGCAGAAAAACTATGACGCCCCCAAAATAGGTATACATCACCCATTCTGAGTTGTCAATACACGGTACAGAAACAACTACAACTTTATTATTACAACAGTAAAATTGTGAGTTTGAATACAAATATTATCTTCTGACAATATCTATACTCAAATAAATCCTCATCACATTTATTGATACATTATTTTACAAAAATGGTGAGGACTACTAAATAACTCTCTCTAGAACCTTCATTTCATACCCCAGGCTGCATTGCTCGCTTATATTCTCGCCTCCGAAAAAAAAATGGAACAAAAAGGAAAAGGGTGAGCTCAACTAGCCCAAGAAAGAATATTATGACTAAGATAATATACAACAAATTATCATTAGTCTTCAACAGGAAAAATCTAATAGAATACAATAGACAACAAGTTTTAAATTAATATTCGCAATGATATAATAATTCATTAGAAGAGTTACGTAGAGAATGCAAACTACTATCTTCTATGTATGAATTTAAAAGTTCATCGCTCTATCTTTTATCCCCTCAGAACATCAATCAATATATATCTCGAATCAAATATTCATCTTTGCACTACAGCCAAAGATATTCATCGATTGGTCATATTCATCTAAACACTGCTCATCTTTGCACTACGGCCAAAGATATTCATCGAAATCATTCATCTTTTTCTGCTACAAAGCCAAAGAAATTCAATAATATCATCATTTAAGACCGAGGATGATAAAAATATTTTTAAAGAAACGAATCCAAAGTGAAACAAAATGACAAGGATTAAGAATTCAGTACTTTGTTTTATCCATGTCCAACAATACCTCAAAAATAATCATAGTGGTGTAAAATTCAAGAATGATCAAAACATAGATACAATCAAAGCTAGTATCCGTAATAGATATTTTGGACTAAAAAGGAAAAATTTTCATTTTTCGATGAATAGTCAGATTCATAAGTAAATAATGTCGTAGATATCGTAAATAAAGGCCGTGATATCGTGAATAAGAACTCAGACACCAAAAGTTCCAAATTTGATAAAAACTTCAGATCAATATTTTAGCATAATGATATTGAAAAATAATATCATTACTGAAAAAATAATATCCCTTACCTCACAAAGACAAGATTTAGTTGAAACAATTTGATATAAAGCATGACTTGAACTTGTACCAGATAGCAATACTCAAAATATACTCAAAATACTCACAAGAATACGCCGATAATATAGAGAGAAAACTTTAGTTTTGGTGATTTTCAATTCCAACCTAAGCACCCTATTTATAGGAAAATGCTTAGAACATCAAAGCGTAAAATTTAATAAATTAATATATATATATATATATATATATATATATATATCAAATTCATACGCCCACTTTAGAATTCAGCTCCTAGCATTTTCCACATGCCACCTTCTAGAAAAGTAGGAAAAAAAAACGTTTTTCATAAAATAAATAATTAAAACTTCCAAAAATAAATTATTTCGGAGCTTTAGAACTTCAATAATTCATAATAAATAGCCCTTTTATCAGAAAATTCGAATCACACGACTTTTTATAGGAAATTCAATTCTTTACAACTTTACAGAAGAAAGTTTTCCCAAATTCCAAATAAAAATTGACCGAAATCCACAAACGGGCGATTTTACATGCTATAATCAAATTTCATTCAGTAAATGGGGTCCATTGACATGTTTAACATGTTTTAATCATTTATTGCAACAAAAATACTCTTCCTCCTCGTATTCTCATATATCCCACATTCGTTGTAAAAATATCACCATTATTATATTATTAAAATATAATAATATATTTAAATGAATTATTTTATCAGAAAAAGATAAAATTTCAATTTTCAACAATTGTCACATTAAAAGTTTCTCCATCTATATCCACATAAAATTAATATTTTCCTCATCATATGAATCAATAATTAATTATTCACAAATAATATTACGTAATCACAATATTAACAACTGTGCAGCCTTGAGGAAGAGGGGCTTTCCAATAAGAATTTCTCCTTCTTGGCGCGCAATTAGGTGACCAAACCTCTCCTTGATGTAACTTTCTAGACATTGCCAATAATGTTATCTAATAATATTATTCGGATAATATGAATTATTGCTTCGATAATGAAAAATACTGTGTAATGACAATTATTGAAACAACAAAGAATATAAAATATCAATGCAAAGAATTATTAAATCAATAAAATAATCGAATAAAGAATTATCGTAACCATTATTGAGTAGTGCCTTTCACGTAAGAATTAATAATTGGTGCAATACCGCAAATACTTCGTGTTTTTAACCAATAGAGTATTTTAACAAGATAATCTTGTGAATAACTACGCCATTATTTTTAAACAACTTATATTTGTCGTTTTCATCCAATCGCTTCCGGTTATGGGGCCCACAAAAGATCAAGCGTCGTCAGTACAAATATTCCCTACAAAGAAGAATATTCCACGACCAAACGAATATTCCCTAATAACAATGAATATTTTATAACCACTTGCTTATTTTGAAATATTTATGTATTTTACCCATAACTATCCACATTAATCAAATCAACCCTTACTATTTCAAAATAGAGAAAATTAAATTTCATTAATAATAAGTTGGGGTCTTACAAAAACTATGCTCAAAATATTCTTATACTCAAGAAAATACTCACAATACTTTAGAATAAGAATTTCTGATTATCAAGGTGTGATTGAGGAAGGAGGGTTATCTCTCTATTTATAAAGTAAGGTGACTTTAAGGAAGAAAACCAAATGAGCTGCCTAACTTTTTCTGCCAAAATCTTTCCTGCCAATTTTTTCTTCAATCATGCCTAACCTTTCCTTTTCATTCATTGCCTAACTCTTATTTTTCCAATAGGTGAGGCCCACAAGTTTGGAAAAACACAAGCTTTGCAGAGAATTAAATGACCATGCATCCACAACAAAACAAAGCATACTTACAATAATTTCTTCCTCCCACCAACTAATTCCACCAATGGCCTTTATTCCACAATTTAAAAATCAAGTTTTGCATAAGAATTCTCATTAACCGACTTAGGAAAATCAAAGATATACTGCTATGCATTCGAATGCAATTTGCTTACTCCATCTTTTAATCACATGCTTATATATATATATATATATATATATATATATATGAATGAATATTCTATCGGATAAATAATTGCCAAACTTTCAACAAATAATTCATACTAAAATTCCTTCATTTATATCCACATAAAATAAATATTTTCTTATCATATAAATCAATAATTAATTATTCACAAATAATATTATAGAATCATAATAATGACAACCAGGCCGTTCCCAGGAAAGAGGGGCTTTCCAATAAGGATTTCTCCTTACTAATAAATAAAGGAAATTCCTTTTTATTTAAAAATTTCGGGGTCTTACAACCTCCCCTCCTTATGAAATTTCGTCCTCAAAATTGACGTACGTACCTGGTGTTTCGAAAAGGTGAGGATACCTTGCTTTCATTTCCATTTCCAATTCCCAGGTTATTTCCTCTATAGCATGATTCCTCCACAAAACTTTAACTTGTGGTATGACCTTTGCACGTAGGACATGCTCCTTCCTATCCAAGATCTTAACAGGTACCTCCTCATACGTTAAGTCTTCGGCTATTTCGTCCGGTTCTAACTCTATAACATGGTTCGGGTCTTTCACATATTTACGAAGTACAGATATGTGAAACACATTATGAACACGAGACATACTCGGAGGTAACACAAGTCTATAGGCTACATTTCCTACTCAGTCAAGAATTTGAAATAGACCAATAAATCATGGATTGAGCTTTCCTCTCTTCCCAAATCTTGTAATTCCCTTCCATGGAGCAACTCGCAACAATACATGATCCCCTATACTAAATTCCACGTCCTTTCGATGAAGATGCGCATAACTCTTTTGTCGATCTTGTGCCGCTTTGTATACGCTTGTCGAATCATTTGGATCTTTTTCAGTAGTCATACGTATTCAACTCTCGGGTCCCAACAAAGTTGCTTCACCCACCTCGTCCCAACATATCTTTGAGAGCGACATTTTCGTCCCATATAATGCTTCAATGGAGCCACACCTATACTTGCTGATAACTATTGTTGTAGGAGAATTCCACCAATGGTAAATACTTATCCCAACCGCCTCTTGAAGTCTAGGACACGAGTCTTAATAGATCTTCAAGAGTTTGAATAGTCTCTCTCGATTGTCCGTCTGCTTGAGGATGGTATGGCGAACTAATCAGAACTGCGTGCCCATAGCTTTTTGCAAGCTAACCCAAAATCTTGAAGTGAATCTTGGGTCACGATCCAAACTATAGATACAGCATGCCATGCAACCTCACAATCTCATTCACGTATATACTAGCAAGACGCTCAAGGAATAAGTCTCCGTGATCGGCAAGAAAATGAGCGACTTGGTTAATCTATCAACAATAACCCAAATAGCATTAATGCCTTGAGAAACCGTAGGAAGACCCGTAACAAAATCCATGGTAATGTGTTCCCACTTCCATTTCGGAATCTCAAGTGGTTGCAATGGACCCTTAGGTACTAGATGCTCCGCCTTTACACGTTGACAAGTTAAACACATTGAGATAAACTTTGCAATCTCTCTCTTCATATTGTTACACCAAAATGTATGTCGAAGATCACGATACATTTTGGTACTTCCAAGATAGATTGCAAATGGTGTATTGTGTGCCTCCATCATAATCTTGTACTTCAAATCAGAGTCGTTAGGAACATAAAGTCTAGAGTGGACTCGAAGTATTCCTTCTTCATCAATTCTCGCCCTAATAGCTCCTTCTTGTACTTTCTTCTTCACACATCATCAAGTTCGTGGGCTTGAGCAACCTTAACTTTTTTTCTATTAAAGTTGGTTCTATGCGTATCTTGACATCATCGCACTTGTTCCCGCATATGATATTCTACTCAACGCGCCGCCTACCACGTTCGCTTTCCTGTGATGGTATTGAATAGTGTGGTCGTAGTCTTTCAATAGCTCGAGCCAACGTCATTGCCAGCATGTTGAGTTCTTTTGAGTGAAGAAATATTTAAGGCTTTTATGGTCCTAATATATCTCCACTTTCTCCCCATATAGATAGTGCCTCCATATCTTTAGCGCTGAAAACAATCTGCTACTAACTCTAGATCATGAGTAGGATAATTCCTCTCATATTCTTTTGCTTGTCGGGAGGCATAAAGCTATGACTTTCCCACGTTGCATGAGAACACATCCTAACCCTTTGCAAAAGCATCAGAGATAAAAAATCCATCCGAACCAGATGGTATTGTTAGAAACAGTCTTGAAATAAGTCTCCTCTAAGCTCTTGGAAACTCTTCTTGCATTCTTCGCTCCAAACGAATTTTGTATCATTATTCCGAGTTAGTTGGGTTAATTGATTAGCGATTCGAGAAAACCCTTCCACGAATCTCCGATAATAACCAGCTAGACCCGAAAAGCTACGTGCTTTTTGGTCATCGACTTCGGTTGCTCCCAACTTTGTATTGCTTCAATCTTCACGGGTCCACGGATACTCCATGTTTTGACACCACGCGCCCAAGAAATGCTACTTCCTCAAGCCGAACTCGCATTTCTTCAATTTGGCATATAGTTTGTTTTCACGAAGCCTTTGAGTACCAAATTTTCCAAATGGTGCTCATGATCTTCACGAGTTTTGGAATATATGAGGATGTCATCAATAAAGACAACAACAAATCGATCCAAATATTCCTTGAATACTTGGTTCATCATATCCATGAAAGTCATAGGAGCATTAGTCATCCAAAAGACATGACTAAGAATTCATAATGCCCATACCGAAGTTCTCGGTAGTCTTTGGAATATCCTCGCCTAATCTTCAACCTGATGATATCCGTAATCTAAGATCGATTTTGAAAAGAATTGTGCCCTTGCAGAATCGGTCAAACAAGTCATCAATACGAGGTAGAGGATACCTATTCTTGATGGTGACATGCTTCAATTCCCGATAGTCAATACAAAGTCGCATACTCCCATCTTTCTTCTTTACGAATAAAACAGGAGCACCCCAAGGAGATGTACTAGGACGAATGAATCCGATGTCCAACAATTCTTGTAGTTGGACCTTTAACTCCTGAAGTTCAATAGGAGCCATTCGATATGGGGTTTTAGAAATGGTCTTTGTACCAGGTTCAAGATCAATAAAGAATTCAACTTCACGTTCTGGGGGTAGACCGGGAAGTTCTTCAGGAAATACGTCAGGAAAGTCAATAACAATAGGAATATTATTCAAATTTGACGTGTCTTTATTCAAATCCATAACATGGGCTAAGAAAGCTTGACATCTGTTTTTCAATAAATGAATAGCTTTATGATTAGATATGACAGTGATTGATTTTAATGGTTTAGTTGCTTGAATTGCATAACAAAGTTGGTTAGAAATATGAAAACTAACAACCTTACGAAAACAATCAATTTTGGCATGATGAGTAGTTAACCAATCAATCCCTAAAATCACATCAAAAGCAAGTATCTTTAAAGAGATAAGGTCAACAGGTAAGGTGATGGTGCCAACTTGAATCAAACAAGATTTATAAATAGTGGATGTGATGAAAGTTTCTCCCAACGGAGTTTCCATAGATAAGTCAAAGTCTAATTTCTCCTGAGTCAAGTTTAAACGTTGAGCACAAGCGAGAGAGATAAATGAATGGGTAGCACCCAGATCAAGTAAGGTATAAACTTCAAAGAATTTATAAATAGCTTACCCGTGATCACATCGTTTGGGTTCTCGCATTTTGACCGACCACAACAAACGCTTCTTCCAGAACCGCTGACTTTGACTTTTCTCGATACTCTTTTGAGTCACCGTCCCCACTGAACTAGGTTTCACTACCGCATAATCTCGAAATTATATGTCCTTCATTTCCATAATTATAGCATACCTTGAATCATTGTGGGCGGTTTGACCGATATGTCCTCTCTTCCCGCATTATAGCATATGACCGGTGGTCGTTCTCCTCCTTAGAACCGATTCTTTGCAAGACCTGTCGCCTTCACATGGTCGTTGTTAAATCTCCTCTTTTAAAATCTCTTCCGACTCGCTTCTTCTATTTTCATGGCTATGATTACCACCGTAGTGGTTACCATTTTTGTCCGTCTGCTTTTTCTTCACCGGTTATCGTTATTTTGTTGATCGCTATCTCTCGGTATGATCCTCGGTTATGGTCCTTGGTTGAACATACTCGTTATCTCGCTTCTAACAATTGAGCTCATTAACAACATCCTAATAGAGAGAAAATTTATGAGAAATGAGATATTGTCGATCTTAGGGTTTCAAACCTCTCGAAAACATCCGCGTCATACGCTCCTCATTCTCCACCAAATGAGGTGCAAACTCGGATAACTCGCAAACTTTGCCTCGCATCGAGACACCGCCATGTTGTTTTGTTCTTATCGATGAACTCCACTTCCTTCATACGACAAACACTTTCGTGAAAGTATTTGTCATTAAATAGTTTCAAACATCTCCCAAGACATGCCGAGTCTTTGCTTTGGATGTGTACGCTTACGCATTCTCACCAAAGAGTCGCTTCGCCACGGAACATAAAGGTGGCGAATGGAACCATCTGTTCTCGCGTGCATCCCAAGACATCAATATCTTGGTAATTTGCTTGACCCATGTTTCCGCCATGCATGATCGGATCCGGCTTTCCTTAAATTCGTGGTCCCAACTCTTTGAATCGCTTGCATTTGTGACAACCCGTGAATTGCTATCATTTCTCCTCAGATTTTTTGAACACGAGTTTCCTCGTCGATTTTTGCATGAATCGCAAAAAAGCTTCTAAACATCCCCTCGCTCATCATCTCGCTCAATGGTGTTGTTCACAGGAGGAACATTGCCAAACGTGTTGCACGTTCTCCTCGTCGTTGGTGAGTACAGCGCGTCTCCACTGGTCTCATTTCCATTGTTAATATTCTCAATCGACATTCTCAAATCACCGCCATAAAACAAGGGTTAATTAAGGAAATCAATATATCACATAATATCCCTATATACTGACCAACTAACAAATAAGCTTAGGTAGGACACACTAGCGAAGGATTTACTCGTCTCTCCCCTCCTAGTTCTATTCCCCGATCTCCGCCAGAGATCATATCTCTAAGCTCTGATACCAACTGTGATGCCCCCAAAATAGGAATACATCACCCATTCTGAGTTGTCAATACATGGTACAGAAACAACTACAACTTTATTATTACAACAGTAAAATTTTAAGTTTGAATACAAATATTATCTTCTAGACAATATCTATACTCAAATAAATCCTCATCACATTTATTGATACATTATTTTACAAAAATAGTGAGGACTACTAAATAACTCTCTCTAGAACCTTCATTCCATACCCCGACTTCGTACTCGCTTATATTCTCGCCTCCCGAGAAGAAAAATGGAACAAAAGGAAAAGGGTGAGCTCAACTAGCCCAAGAAAGAATATTATGACTAAGATAATATACAACAAATTATCATTAGTCTTCAACAGGAAAAAATCTAATAGAATACAATAGACAACAAGTTTTAAATCAATACTCATGTGGGATATAATAATTCATTAGAAGAGTTACGTAGAGAATGCAAACTACTATCTTCTATGTATGAAATTTAAAAGTTCATCGCTCATCTTTTATCCCCTCGTAACATCAATCAATATATATCTCGAATCAAATATTCATCTTTGCACTACAGCCAAAGATATTCATCATTAATCATGTTCATCTAAACACTGCTCATCTTTGCACTACGGCCAAAGATATTCATCGAAATCATTCATCTTTGCACTACGTGTCAAAGATATTCAATAATATCATTATTTAAGACCGAGGATGATGAAAATATTTTTTTTAAACGAATCCAAAGTGAAACAAAATGACAAGGATTAAGGATTAAAGATTCGTACTTTGTTTTATCCATGTCCAACAATACCTCAAAAAATAATCATAGTTGTGTAAAATTCAAGAATGATCAAAACATGGATACAATCAAAGCTAGTATCCGAATAGATATTTTGAACGAAAAGAAAAATTTTCATTTTTCGATGAATAGTCTTAGTATTCGTAAAATAGTGTTGTATACGTGAATAGTCTTAGATATGTGAATAAGAACTCAGACACCAAAAGTTCCAAATTTGATAAAAACTTCAGATCAATATTTCAAAGATAATGATATTGAAGAAATAATATCATTACGAAAAAAATAATATCCCTTACCTCACAAAGACAAGATTTAGTTGAAACACTTTGGATATAAAGCTTATGACTTGAACTTGCAATCAAGTATAGCAATACTCAAAATATACTCAAAATACTCACAAGAATACACTCGATAATATAGAGAGAAAAACTTTAGTTTTGATTGTGATTTTCAATTCCAACCTAAACACCCTATTTATAGGAAAATGCTTAGAACACCAAAGCAGAAAATTTAATAAATTAATATATATATATATATATATATATATATATATCAAATTCATACGCCCACTTTAGAATTCAGCTCCTAGCATTTCCCACATGCCACCTTCTAGAAAAGTAAGAAAAAAAACGTTTTTCATAAAATAAATAATTAAAAATTCCAAAAATCAATTATTTCGGAGCTTTAGAACTTCAATAATTCATAATAAATAGCCCTTTTATCAGAAAATTCGAATCTCGTGATTTATTATAGGAAATTCAATTCTCTACAACTTTGCAGAAGAAAGTTTTTCCAAATTCCAAATAAAATTGACCAAATCCACAAACCAAGCATTTTATAAAGCTATAATCAAATTTCAATCAAGAAATGGGGTCCACCGACATGTTTAACATGTTTTAAATATTTATTGCAACAAAAATACTCTTCCTCCTCAGTATACTCATATATCCCACATTCGTTATAAAAATATCACCATTATTATATTATTAAAATATAATAATATATTTAAATGAATTATTTTATCGAAAAGATAAAATTTCAATTTTCAACAATTGTCACATTAAAAATTTTCACCATCTATATGCACATAAAATTAATATTTTCCTCATCATATGAATCAATAATTAATTATTCACAAATAATATTACGAGAATCACAATATTAACAACCAGTGCGCTCCTGTGAGAAGGGGCTTTCCAATAAAGAATTTTTCCTTATCGCACGCAATTAGGTGACCAAACCTCTCCTTGATGTAACTTTCTAGACATTGCCAATAATGTTATCTAATAATATTATTCAGATAATATGAATTATTGCTTCGATAATGAAAAATATCGTAATAATGACAATTATTGAAACAACAAAGAATATAAAATATCAACGCAACAATTATTAAATCAATAAAATATCTTTGAATTAATTCTTAAACCATTATTGAGTAGTGCCTTCTTACGTAAGAATTAATAATTGGTGCAATACCGCAGTAACTATCGTGTTTTTAACCAATTTAGTATTTTAACAAAGATAATCTGTAATAACTACGCCGCTATTTTTTTAAACAACTTATATTTGTCGTTTTCTTCATCCAATCGCTTTCAGTTATGGGGCCCACAAAAGATCAAGTCGTCAGCACAAATATTCCCCGACAATGAAGAATATTCCACGACCAAACGAATATTCCCTAACAACAATGAATATTTTTTATAACCACTTGCTTATTTTGAAATATTTGCGTATTTTACCCATAACTATCCACATTAATCAAATCAACCCTTACTATTTCAAAATAGAGAAAATTAAATTTCATTAATAAT
Organism: Panax quinquefolius; assembly: GCA_020205615.1. Lineage (NCBI taxonomy): Eukaryota > Viridiplantae > Streptophyta > Magnoliopsida > Apiales > Araliaceae > Panax > Panax quinquefolius. Next base: position 33,899,120 of record CM035162.1, on the reverse strand, counting down.
AAGTTGGGGTCTTACAAAAACTATGCTCAAAATATTCTTATACTCAAGAAAATACTCACAATACTTTAGAATAAGAATTTCTGATTATCAAGGTGTGATTGAGGAAGGAGGGTTATCTCTCTATTTATAGTGCAGGACGGAGGAAGAAAACCAAATGAGCTGCCTAACTTTTTCTGCCAAAATCTTTCCTGCCAATTTTTTCTTCAATCATGCCTAACCTTTCCTTTTCATTCATTGCCTAACTCTTATTTTTCCAATAGGTGAGGCCCACAAGTTTGGAAAAACACAAGCTTTGCAGAGAATTAAATGACCATGCATCCACAACAAAACAAAGCATACTTACAATAATTTCTTCCTCCCACCAACTAATTCCACCAATGGCCTTTATTCCACAATTTAAAAATCAAGTTTTGCATAAGAATTCTCATTAACCGACTTAGGAAAATCAAAGATATACTGCTATGCATTCGAATGCAATTTGCTTACTCCATCTTTTAATCACATGCTTATATATATATATATATATATATATATATATATATATATATATATATATATGAATGAATATTCTATCGGATAAATAATTGCCAAACTTTCAACAAATAATTCATACTAAAATTCCTTCATTTATATCCACATAAAATAAATATTTTCTTATCATATAAATTAATAATTAATTATTCACAAATAATATTATAGAATCATAATAATGACAACCAGTAGTTCCTCGGAAAGAGGGGCTTTCCAATAAGGATTTCTCCTTACTAACGTGCAATTAGGTGACCAAACCTCTACTTGACAAAACTTTCTAGATATTGCCAATAATGATATCTAATAATATTATTCAAATAATATGAATTATTGATCCGATAAATGGGAAATATTGTGCAAGACAATTATTAAAACAACAACAATATAAAATATCAACGCAAAGAATTATTGAATCAATAAAATAAAATATTGAGCAAAGAATTATTGTGACAATTATTAAGTAAAGCCTTCACTACGTAAGAATCAATAATTCAACAATATCGCGTAATAATGGTATAGCTCTTGTGCAACCACGCAGTATTCTTTGTATTTTAACCACCGTGTAATCCAACAAAGGTTAATTGGTAACAATTACTGCTTATTTATAAAACTCAAACTTTGTCATTTTCTTTATCTCGGACAATATTACATTTATAGGCCCACAAATGATCGCTATACCAGTTGTACAAATATTCCCGACAAAAAGAATATTCCACGACCAAACGAATATTCCCCGACAACAATGATTATTTATAACCACTTGCTTATTTTGTAAAATTTGCACATTTCACCCATAACCAGAGCATTATATCAAATTAATCCTTATTATTTCAAAATAATAAATAGAGAAACTCGATTTTATTTATAATAAGTTGGGGTCTAACAACCTCCCCTCCTTATGAAATTTCGTCCTCAAAATTGACGTACGTACCTGGTGTTTCGAAAAGGTGAGGATACCTCGCTTTCATTTCTGATTCTAACTCCCAAGTCATTTCTTCAATAGCATGGTTTCTCCACAAAACCTTAACTTGTGGTATAACCTTCGTGCGTAAGACATGCTCTTTCTTATCCAAGATCTTAACAGGTACCTCCTCGTACGTTAAATCTTTGGCTATGTCATCTGGTTCTAACTCAATAATGTGGTTCGGGTCTTTAATATATTTACGAAGCATAGATATGTAAAAAACATTATGAACACGAGACATGTTTGGAGGTAATGCGAGTCTATAAGCCACATTTCCTATTCGGTCAAGAATCTCAAATGGACCAACAAATCTTGGATTGAGCTTTCCTCTCTTCCCAAATCTTGTAACTCCCTTCCATGGAGCAATACGTAACAGTACATGATCTCCAATATTAAATTTCACGTCCTTTCGATGAAGATTAGCATAACTCTTTTGTCGATCCTGTGCCGTTTGTATACGTTGTCGAATCGTTTGGATCTTCTCTGTAGTCATTCGTACCAACTCTGGTCCCAACAACGTTGCTTCTCCCACCTCATCCCAGCATACTGGAGAGCGACACTTTTGTCCATACAACGCCTCGAATGGAGCCATGCCTATACTTGCTTGATAACTGTTGTTGTAGGAGAATTCCACCAATGGTAGGTAATCCCAACTCCCTTTGAAATCTAGGACACATAATCTTAATAGATCTTCAAGAGTCTGAATAGTCCTCTCTGATTGTCTGTCCGTTTGAGGATGGTATGCCGAACTAAATCGTAAGTTCGTGCCCATAACTTTCTGCAAGCTAACCCAAAATCGTGAAGTGAATCTTGGGTCACGATCCAAAACTATGGATACTGGCATGCCATGCTATCTCACAATCTCATTCACGTACATACGAGCAAGACGTTCAAGGAAATAAGTCTCACGTATAGGCAAGAAATGAACAGACTTGGTTAATCTATCAACAATAACCCAAATCGCATCTATGCCTTGAGAAACTTTGGGAAGACCCGTTACGAAATCCATAGTAATGTGTTCCCACTTCCATTCCGGAATCTCAAGTGGTTGCAATGGACCTTTTGGCATTTGATGCTCCGCCTTTACACGTTGACAGGTTAAACACCTCGAGATAAACTCCGCGATCTCTCTCTTCATATTGTTCCACCAAAATGTATGTCGAAGATCATGATACATTTTGGTACTCCCAAGATGGATGGCAAACGGTGTGTTGTGTGCCTCCATCATGATTCTATGCTTCAAGTCAGAATCGTTAGGAACACAAAGTCTGGAGTTGACTCGAAGTATTCCTTCTTCATCGATTCTTGCTCCCGAATAGCACCTTCTTTTCACTTTCTTCTTCTTCATACGCATCGACTCCATGTCCGTAGCTTGGCGACTTTTAACTTTATCGATTAAAGGCGGTTCTACTAGTATGTTTGATATCATCACGTGGGTACTTGGAGCCTTTACATCTATCTCCATCCTTTACAAGTCATACAAAATTGGCCTTTCTGTTAACAACATTGCACGCGTACCCGCATATGATCTTCTATTTAATGCGTCAGCTACCACGTTTGCTTTTCCAGGATGATATTGGATGGTTGATTGTAATCTTTCAACAGCTCGAGCCAACGTCGTTGCCGCATGTTGAGTTCCTTTTGGGTGAAGAAGTATTTGAGGCTTTTATGATCCGTATAAATCTCCACTTTCTCCCCATAGGTAGTGTCTCCAGTTTTCAACGCGAAAACAATCACTTTGCTAACTCTAGATCATGAGTAGGATAATTCCTCTCATATTCTTTGAGTTAATCGTGAGGCATAGGTTATGACTTTCCCATGTTGCATGAGAACACATCCTAACCCTTTGCTCAAGCATCGTTGTATATAACAAATCCATCCGAGGCGAATGGTATTGCGTAAACAGTCTTAAAATGAGTCTCCTCTTGAGCTCTTGAAACTCTTCTCGCAATCCTCGCTCCAATCAATTTTGTATCTTTACTGGAGTCACCGAGTTAGCAGATGGAGAATGATTCAAGAAAATCCTTCCACGAATCTCCGATAGTAACCAGCTAAGCCCAAAAAGCTACGTACTTCATGTGAGACCTCAGATTTTATCAATAAAGATTTAAATTTTGTCGAAATAATTTTTTAATATTATGGTGTGAATTTGAGATAATATTATAGTTGTGGGTAGTATTTATAAATTTTGCAAAGTATGCAAGTGGTTATATTATATTCGATTGGTCGGGAATATTCGGTTTAGCGGAATATTCATACAACGGCTCAATCATTGGTGGACCCTACAATGTAATTATTATTTTGATTGAGAAAACGACAAAAATATTTTATTGAAATAACGGCGGAAGTTTTACCGTGGATACCGTTGAACTACTTTCGGTAGTAAAAGTACGAATACGTGTGGTTGCATAGTAAGCACACCAGTATTGATTATTGATGCTTATGTGAGAAGTCACTCGGTTTGATTCCATTATTGTCGATTAATAATATGAATTATATAATGATAATGACGTTTTGTTTTATTCGTATTATTAACGTAATAAAAAAGCGAAACATCTTTTATATAAAAATGAATACTTTATTAAAGTTATTCTATAAATAGAATATATTATATTTTATTATGCATAGTGTTGCATAGTGTTTTTTGCATAGTGTTTGCATAGTAAAATGTTTTATATAAATAGAATATATTATATTTTATTTAAAAGATTTTGCTTTAAATATGGACCGTCAAATTAAAGTAAATCAATCTGGACCGTTCATGGATTAATTACTATGCATTCTATTTTCCTATAAATGAAGCTCATTCCTTCATTATTTTCTTTCACGAATTCAATTGAAACTCTAGAGAGAGAAATTATAGAGAGAAGCTATAGAGAGAAAATCTATAGAGAGAAAGAAGAAAAGTATTCTCTACTTCACTTTTCCAATATTCAGCTTCTTCTAAGGTAAGGGGTATTATTTGTTGTACTTCGTAAGGGGTGTTATGCTTTCTTATTCATGAAGAGAACTTCATTATTCCATTCATTATTATTCATTGGAATAACTCAGTAAAAGTGGTATACCCTATACATAACTTCGTATACTGCATACCCTATACTTGGTGAAATCCTTATATTATTCTATTCTTATTTATTCATTGGAATAACTTTTGTACGCTGAATCCCCTATACTTGGTGATCTTCTTCATTATTCCATTCTTTATTATTACATTTGGAATATCCTCATGCGTGTATTTTACACCGGACTGGTTCCATTGTTTATTATTCCGCATTTATTATTCTGTTGGATCATCCTGCTTGCGGTGTGAATTTCACCGACCGGTTCCGTTATTATTATTCATTGGAATAACTTTATCATGCAAAGTACCGCATGCATGGTGATTTCTTTTGTTATTCCATTCTTTATTATACCCAAATAAGGTTAAAACTTTGACTTCTATACTCCATGAAATTAGTAGAATATCCTTGATATTTGCGTTTAATCCAAATCTTTTCATGGAAATATTCTTCCGATCATTCTTGAATTTTACTCTACAAAACAATGTCATGTTGACAATTTGGACGTTAATAATTCCCGGATAAAATAATTCTTGAACTTGTTTTATTGAATTCTTATTCATTGTCATCATCCTCATGTTTATATTATGTTGAAAGTCATCTCGGCACATGTAGTGCATAGATGGACTTGGTATGATTATGACCGAGAGACTATTCGTGTAATCATGACCGTAATGTTACAAATGATGTGATGAAAGTCATCTTTGGCTTACGTGCGTAGATGGACTTAGTATGATTATGACTGTGGATCATTCTATAATCACGACTTTATTATAAATGATGTGATAAAAGTCCTCAATTGGCCCGTAAAGCATTGATGAATAGTTTTTGGTATGATTATGACCGTGGTTTATTCGGTATAGTCATGACCATTGATGATTTAATGAAAATTCTTGACCGTGGTAGTGCGTGGATGATTAGATGTGGTGGAATATTTATTAAAGCCGAGTCTCAACTATAACAAAGATGATGAAAAACCTTTAAATCATAAAAGATAGTAGACTTTATTTTCTACTTGACTCTTTTAATGGATTGCATATTCATTGCAGCTTAAACCGGTTGTCTATTGTATTTTATCGCTTTAACATCATTGAAGGCTAATGATAATTTATTCGCATTATCTTAGTCATAATATTTCTTCTTGGGCTAGTTTGAGCTCACCCTTTCTTTCACCGTTTCTCTTGAGAAATGAGAACATAGCCGGGACGAGTCGAGGAACTAGAGTAATGGTCGTGAGGATAATAGCATTAGTAGTCCTCGCTATTCGTGAAATAATGTGATAATAGTTGTAATGAGGACTCCTTTTGAGTTTGTATAATATCTAGTAGACAATATTTGTATTCAAACTTACGCTTTATGTCGTATTGTACACGACAGCTTATATTAGTAAGTTGTATTTGAATTTATGTACCATGTAAGTGGCGACCCAAGATGGGTGACGTATACCTAATTTTGGGGGCGTCACAGTTGGTATCAAAGCTTAGGGATATGATCCCTGGCTGCTGAGGTGTGAGATAAGAACTAGGAGGGGAGAGACGGGAAATTCCTTCGCTAGTATGACCTACCTAAGTTTATTTGGTATTTAATTGGTCGATCAGTGTATAGGGATAATATGTGACATGTTAATTAACCCTTGTTTTGTGGCAGTATTTGAAAATGGTACCGAAAATGTTGAGATAAGCAATGAAGCACATGAGTGTGTTGATTCAGCTCAAACAAAAGGTAACGACCAACAACACGATAATAATCATACTGGTGGCAACGGCTATCAGAACAATGATAACCATCGTGGAGGAAATTATCATGCTAAGAATGGTAACCACTTCGGTGGTAATCATGGCCAAGATAATAAAATTGGAAATTTCAAGAAGAGAAGGTCATTTAGCTCGATTTTTGTGTATATAGTGAAGTCAAGTCCAAATGGGATAGTGGCACCAAAGGCGGATACTGACAAAACAAAGTCTGGTGGTTTCGGGAAGAGCGTTTTTCACGACTTCTCAAAAGTGGGTAACCCGAACGAAGTTAGCACTCAAGTTAGTTAATTATAAATTCTTGCAAAGTCTATACCTTATTAGATCTGGGTTCTACCCATTCTTTTATCTCTCTTGCTTATGCTTCAACGTTTAAATTTGACTCGGAGAAATTAGACTTTGATTTATCTATTGAAACTTCGTTGGGAGAAACCTTCGTTACCTCCATTGTTTATTAATCTTGTTGTTTCAAATAAATACTTTCACGTTACCTGTCGATCTTATCTCTTTGAAAATTCTTTCCTTTGAGGTAATTTTTTGAAAACGATTGATTAACTACTCATTATTTTTTGTAAGGTTGTTAGCTTTCATATTCCTAACCAACCCGTTATACTGAATTCAAAGTAACCAAATCCTAAAGTTAATCATTGTTATATCGTTACATAAGTAAAGAGCCCCGAACCTTTTATTGTTGACTTCCTCCTTGAATGTGGAATGCACTGCCGCCCGGACTTTCAGAAGGCGACATCATGATGAAGATGGCAAGTTGATAGGTATCATTGTGAGGTGCTATCTGTGTTAAGGGATAGAAGTCACAATTGGTATTAATGTGACGTCTTATCCAAGTCTTGGACGAGAGTAATGATTTTGAATGATATTTCTATCATTAATAAATTTCTTGGCGTATTCTTGAAGACTTCCTAGCCTACCCTAGAACGTGAAATCGAATTTTGTATTGACCCCAAAGATAAAAACCCATTTCTTAAACCTCAAATATTTCTTCAACTAAAAGGATCTGCTTTTTTAGGATTATGATAAAAGTCATAATAAAAGCATTGGACTAATGAAAATCATGGGTATATGAAGTATTAGTAAGTGTTATGATGAGTTATGTTGGTTATTATGTGAAAACATGAAAGTTTCTTAGAAATCACAAGGAGTTAAAAACCAGATTTTGGTGAAAAACGTAACATGAAATTCAATTGACCATATCTCCTATTATAGTTTGAATTTTTGAGTGTGGTTAAGTCCTAGAGTTAGATCTATGAGTTACCTAACTAATCCAAGTGGAATCAATAAAAAAGGTGTTGTAGATTTTCGTGTGGATTGATTTTAGCAAAGAAGTGCAAAGCTATAAAAACCGAAAAAGCTGCTGCCATGATTTTAGAGGGGCTGTTTCGGCCACTTAAATTATGAGAAAAATTCTGGCCTTTTGGGACATGAAGGTATATGGTATAAAGTACCTCCTGTCCAAAAATGAGCTCATTCTGACTTAAAATGAGCAAGTTATGACTATTTCAATATTTAGGTTTTTTCGACGAAAAACGCTATAACCGGAGTTCTATAACTCCGATGACCATGAAATTTAAACTGGGAACTTACGTTAACATGTGTAAGGTCCTGCCAAGATTTGGGAATTTTTGGAGTTAAACTTGACGTAGCTAATTTCTTAAGGAATTAATTAGAAATTGATTTTTGAAAAATAGTAAATGAATTTTAAAAATTCTGAGAAAAATATATTTTCATTGTGGGACTATATTATGCTAAATCCCAGAAAAGAAATATTTTTGGGACTAATTTGGTATTTTTCATGAAAATAGTTTAGTTACGAACATATGAGTTAAATATGTTATGTGAAGTAACAAAGTTGAAAATAGGATTTTATGGCTAGAGAATCCTATATAGAGTATATGCATATTTTTTTTGATGAGGGATTTGATAATTGGTGATGATATCTTATGAGTATGGCATTTTTGAATGATTAAATGCATTATATGGTAAAGCGTAAACAATTGAGATAAATTGTTTATAAATTTAAGAAGTGATTAAAATATTGTTATAATATTAATGATATTAGATTATGAGATTATTAAGTGATTGATAACATGGGGATATTCTTGAATCCTGGATAAATTATATTATAAATGTTTAATATTTATCCTTTATCTCATTTGATTGATTCTTTATATCATTATCCTCATGTTTATATTATGTTGAAAGTCATCTCGTGGCTGTAGTGCGTAGATGGACTTGGTATGATTATGACCGTGATTGTTCTAAGATAATCATAACCGTAATTGAAAACACGATTATCTTTGGTAGTAGTGCATGGATAATTTATGGTCGTTGATACTAATGAATACACGATTATCTTTGGTAGTAGTCATGAATAATTTGTGGTCGTTGATACTTGTGACGCCCCAAAATAGGTATACACAACACCCATTCTCGAATTCGCCAAATACATGGTACAAAAAGCAAACTACAACTTCAATAATACAAATGTCGTGTGAAAATACGACAATATATCTTAATGAGTTTAAATATAATATTGTCTTCTAGACAATATCCACATGCAAATAAATCCCCATCATAATTATTGATTCATTATTTTACAAAAATGGTGAGGACTACTAAACAACTCTCTCTAGAACCTTCATTCCATACCTTCCTACTAGTACTCGCTACATTCTCGCCTCCCGAGAAGAAAATGGAACAACAAGGAAAAGGGTGAGCTCAACTAGCCCAAGAAAGAATATTATGACTAAGATAATATACAACAAATTATCGTTAGTCTTCAACAGGAAAAATCGATAGAATACAATAGACAATAAGTTTCGAGATCAATATTCGCAATGGAAATAATAATTCATAGAAGAGTTACGTAGAGAATGAAATCTACTATAATCTATGAATTTAATAGTCCATCATCAATATTTTATCCTCAGTAACATCAATCAATATGCATCTGAATCAAATATTCATCTTTGCACTTCTGAGCCAAAGATATTCATCGATTAGTCATGTTCATTTAAACACTGCTCATCTTTGCACTCTGTGCCAAAGATATTAATCAATCGGTCATGTTCATCTCAACACTTCGCTCATCTTTGCACTACAGGCCAAAGATATTCTTCAGAAATCATTCATCTTTTTACTACGGGCCAAAGATATTCAATAATATCATCATTTAAGACCGAGGATGATGAAAAATATTTTTTAAAGAAACGAATCCAAAAAACAAAATGACAAGGATTAAGGATTAAGGATTCGTACTTGGTTTTATCCACGCCCAAAAATACCTCAAAAATAATCATAGTGGTGTAAAATTCAAGAATGATCAAAACATGGATACAATCGAGTTAGTATCCGAATAGATATTTTGGACAAAAAGAAGAAATTTTATTTTTCTATGAAATAGTGCCGATATCGTGAATAGTAACTCCAGACACCAAAAGATAGAAATTCCACAAAAATATCTTCACGCTTACATGAATAGTACTAAATGAATAGTAACTCGTGAATAAGTAACTCATGAATAGTAACTCGTGAATAGTAACTCATGAATAGTAACCCATGAATAGTAACCCAGACATGAAAAAGTTCCAAATTTGATAAAAACTTCAGATCAACATTTCAAAGATAATGATATTAAAGAAATAATATCATTACTGAAAAAAATAATATCCCTTACCTCGAAAGATCGATCTTAGAAATTTGAAACACCTGATATAAAGCTATGACTTGGACTTGCACCGTATAGCAATACTCAAAGTATACTCAAAATACTCACAAGAATACGCCGATAATATAGAGAGAAAACTTGAGCTTACGGTGTGATTTTCAATTCTAACCTAAGCACCCTATTTATTTATAGGAAAATGCTAGAACACAAAAGCGAGTAAAATTTAATAAAATATATTATTATTAATAAATTTCCTACGCCTCTTTGGAAATCAGATCCCAACATTTCCCACATGCCAACCTTCTAGAAAGAAATGATAAAAACGTTTTTCATAAAATAAATAATTAAAACTTACAAAAATTAATTATTTCGGAGCTTCAGAACTTCAATAATTCATAATAAATAGCCCTTTCATCAGAAAATTCGAATCTCGCGAGTTTTTATAGGAAATTCAATTCTCTACAACTTTACAGAAGAAAGTTTTTCCAAATTCCAAATAGAAATTGATCGAAATCCACAAACGAAGCGATTTTACGGTATAATCAAATTTCAAATCAATAAATGGGGTCCACCGACATGTTTAACATGTTTTAAACATTTATTGCAACAAAAAATACTCTTCCTCCTCGTATACTCATATATCCCACATTCGTTGTAAAAATATCACCGAATTAATATATTATTAAAATAATATATTTAAATGAATTATTTTATCAGAAAAAGATAAAATATTAATTTTCAACAATTGTCATTTTAAAAATTTTCTCCATCTATATCCACATAAAATCAATATTTTCCTCATCATATAAATCAATAATTAATTATTCACAAATAATATTACGTAATCACAATATTGACAACCAGGCGGCTTCCAGGAAAGAGGGCTTTCGAATAAGAATTTCTTCTTCTTTGGGCAATTAGGTGACCAAACCTCTCCTGTAGATGTAACTTTCTAGACATTGCCAATAATGTTATCTAATAATATTATTCAGATAATATGAATTATTGCTTCGATAATGAAAGATACTGTGTAATGACAATTATTGAAACAACAAAGAATATAAAATATCAACGCAAAGAATTATTAACTCAATAAAATAATCGAGCAAGAATTCATCGTAACCATTATTGAGTAGTGCCTTCTTCACGTAAGAATCAATAATTGGTGCAATACCGAAAAGTGCTATTGTTCAACAACGCCGTATTAGTGTGTTTTAAACCAAATTATTCCAACCATATTAATCTGTAATAACTACTGCCAGTTATTTAAAAACAACTTATATTTGTCGTTTTTTCATCCAATCACTTTCCGTTATGGGGCCCACACATGGTCGCTACTAATAAATTTAATATTCTGACGATGCATTTAATATTCCACGACTAAACGAATATTCCCCGATGATAATGAATATTTTATAACCACTTGCTTAATTTGAAATATTTGCATATTTAACCCTTAACTATCCACATTAATCAAATCAACCCTTACTATTTCAAAATAATAAATAAAGGAAATTCCTTTTTATTTAAAAATTTCGGGGTCTTACAACTAATGAATACACAATTATCTTTGGCCGTAGTGCATGGATAATTTGTGGTCGTGATACTAATGAATACACGATTATCTTTGGTAGTAGTGCATGGATAATTTGTGGTCGTGATATTAATGAATACACGATTATCTTTGGTAGTAGTGCTTGGATAATTCGTGGTGTCGTGATACTAATGAATATCCTCGCCTTTAGTAGTGCGAGGATGATTCGATGATATGGATTAATTATTGAAATGAGTCTCAAAGTGATGAAATATTAATTCATGGATGTGGTAAAAGTCATCTTTAGTAGTAGTGCATTGATAGACTTGGTATGATTATGACCACGAGTATTGGGTATAATCATGGATAGTAATTAAAAACACGAATATCCCCGCCAAGAGTGCATGGATAATTCGTGGTCGTGATACTATTAATGTCGAGTTTGAAAGATTATTGGTTTTATGATTGAATATCTTTGGCTGTAGTGCAAAGATGAATTGTTAATGAATATCTTTGGTAGGATTGCAAAGATGAATTTAATATTTTTAACGATAAAGGTATTCAAGGTATCCTCACCTCTTATCATACCAGTATCGTACCCTAAATTTCGAGGACGAAATTCCATAAGGAGGGAGATTGTGAGACCCCAGTTTTTATCAATAAAGATTTAAATTTTGTCGAAATAATTTTTAATATTATGGTGTGAATTTGAGATAATATTATAGTTGTGGGTAGTATTTATAAATTTTGCAAAGTATGCAAGTGGTTATATTATATTCGATTGGTCTGGGAATATTCGGTTTAGCGAGGAATATTCAGTATAACTACTCAATTATTGGTGGACCCCACAATGTAATTATTGTCGGATTGAAAAACGACAAAAATATTTTATTGAAATAACTACGGAAGTTTTACTGTGATATCTTGTTGAACTACTTCGGTAGTAAAAAGTACAAGAATGTCGTGTGGTTGCATAAGTAGCACCGGTATTGATTATTAATGCTTATGTGAGAAGTCACTCGGTTTGATTCCATTATTATCCGATTAATAATATGAATTATTATAATGATAATGACGTTTTGTTTTATTCGTATTATTAACGTAATAAAATGAAACATCTTTTATATAAAATGTACTTTTATTAAAGTTATTCTATAAATAGAATATATTATATTTTATTATGCATAGTGTTGCATAGTGTTTTTTATAGTATTTGCATAGTAAAATGTTTTATATAAATAGAATATATTATATTTTATTTAAAAGATTTTGCTTTAAATATGGAATGGTCAGATTAAAGTAAATCAATCTGGACCGCTCATGGATTAATTACTATGCATTCTATTTTCCTATAAATGAAGCTCATTCCTTCATTATTTTCTTACAAATTCACCTTTGAAACTCTAGAGAGAGAAATTATAGAGAGAAGCTATAGAGAAAATCTATAGAGAGAAAGAAGAAGAAAATATTCTCGCTACTTCACTTTTCCAATATTCATTCTTCTAAGGTAAGGGGTATTATTTGTTGTACCGTAAGTAGTGTTATGCTTTCTTATTCATGAAGAGAACTTCATTATTCCATTCATTATTATTACATTGGAATAACTTTTGTAAAAGTGGTATACCCTATACATAACTTTGTGATCTGCCAGACACCCTATACTTGGTGAAATCCTTATATTATTCTATTCTTATTTATTCTGTTGGAATAACTCAGATCGCTGAATCCCCTATACTTGGTGATCTTCTTCTCATTATTCCATTCTTTATTATTACATTGGAATATCCTCGTCATGTGTTTTTACACCTTTATTCGTTCCATTGTTTATTATTCCGCATTTATTATTCTCATTGGATCATCCTATCGGCATGAATTTCACCGACGGTTCCGTTATTATTATTACGCTGGAATAACTTCGCCTATGTGAAGTACCGCATGCATGGTGATTTCTTTTGTTATTCCATTCTTTATTATACCCAGGTTGGTTAAAACTTTGACTTCTATACTCCATGAAATTAGTAGAATATCCTTGATATTTGCGTTTCATCCAAAGATCTTTTCATGGAAATATTCTTACTGCTCATTCTTGAATTTTACTCTACACAAAACAAAGATCATGTTGACAATTTGGGCGTTAATAATTCTGGATAAAATAATTCTTGAACTTGTTTTATTGAATTCTTATTCATTGTCATCATCCTCATGTTTATATTATGTTGAAAGTCATCATGTGGGCACGTAGTGCATAGATGGACTTGGTATGATTATGACCAGAGACTATTCTTGTTAATCATGACCGTAATGTTACAAATGATGTGAAGAAAGTCATCTTTGGATTACGTGCATAGATGGACTTAGTATGATTATGACCAGGGATCATTCGGTATAATCATGACCTGTTATAAATGATGTGATAAAAGTCCTCAGTGGCTTGTAAAGCATTGATGAATAGTTTTTGGTATGATTATGACCAGGGTTTATTCGGTATAGTCATGACCATTGATGATTTAATGAAAATTCTTGACCGTGGTACAGGGATGATTAGATGTGGTGGAATATTTATTAAAGCTGAGTCTCAGCTATAACAGTGATGAAAAACATTTTAAATCATAAAATATAGTAGACTTTATTTTCTACTTGACTCTTTTAATGGATTGCATATTCCGCTGCAGTTAAACTGGTTGTCAATTGTATTTTATCAGTTTAACACTGTTGAAGGCTAATGATAATTTATTTTGCATTATCTTAGTCATAATATTTCTTACTGGGCTAGTTGAGCTCACCCTTTCTTTCACTGTTCTCTTCAGGAAATGAGAACATAGCTGGGACGAGTCGGGGAATGGAGTAATGGTCTAGAGGATAGCATTAGTAGTCATCACTATTCTGTGAAATAGTGTGATAATAGTTGTAATGAGGACTCCTTTTGAGTTTGTATAATATCTAGTAGACAATATTTGTATTCAAACTCACAGTTTATGTCGTATTATACACGACAATTATATTAGTAAGTTGTATTTGAATTTATGTACCATGTAAGTGGCGACCCAAGATGGGTGATGTATACCTAATTTTGGGGGTGTCACACTTCAGTCACCGACTTCGGTTGCTCCCAACTTTGTATGGCTTCAATCTTCTCCGGGTCAACAAATACTCCATGTTTTGACACCACTTGCCCATGGAATGCTACTTCCTCAAGCCAGAACTCGCATTTCTTCAGCTTGGCATATAGCTTGTTTTCACGAAGCCTTTCAAGTATCAGTTTCAAATGGTGCTCATGATCTTCACGGCTTTTGGAATAGATGAGGATGTCATCAATAAAGACAACAACGAACTGATCCAAATATTCCTTGAATACTCGGTTCATTATATCCATGAAAGAAGCAGGAGCATTAGTCAATCCAAAAGACATGACTAAGAATTCATAATGCCCGTGAACGAAGTTCTCAAGGCGCCTTTGGAATATCCTCGCTTTTAATCTTCAAATGATGATATCCGAATCGAAGATCGATCTTTGAAAAGAATTTTGCTCCTTGTAACTGGTCAAATAGGTCATCAATGCGAGGTAGCGGATACCTATTCTTGATGGTGACATGGTTCAATTCTCGGTAGTCAATACAAAGTCGTCTACTACCGTCTTTCTTCTTTAAAAATAAAAACAGAGCACCCCAAGGAGATGTACTTAGATTTAATGAAACCGATGTCTAACAATTCTCGTAAGACCTCAAAATTTTTTAAATAAAAAGGAATTTCCTTTATTTATTATTTTGAAATAGTAAGGGTTGATTTGATTAATGTGGATAGTTAAGGGTTAAATACGCAAATATTTCAAAATAAGCAAGTGGTTATAAAATATTCATTTTTGTCGGGGAATATTCGTTTGGTGGTGGAATATTAAATCGTCGGGGAATATTAAATAAATGCGACCAAGCAACCATGTGTGGGCCCCATAACGAAAGCGATTGGATGAAGAAAACGATAAATATAAGTTGGTTAAAAATAACGGCGTAGTTATTCTAATTAATCTTGTTGGAATACCCGTTGGTTAAAAATACGATGTCTGGCGTGGTTGCATAAGATGATGGCACGCGGTATTGCACGCGATATTGTTGAATTATTGATCCTTACGTGAAGGCACTTTTCAATAATTTTCACGATGAATTCTTGTTCAATATTTTATTTTATTGATTCAATAATTCTTTGCGTTGATATTTTATATTATTGTTTGTTCAATAATTGTCAACGCACATTATCTCCATTATCGGATCAATAATTCATATTATTTGAATAATATTATTAGATAGCATTATTGGTAATGTCTAGAAAGTTACATCGAGGAGAGGTTTGGTCACCTAATTGCGCGCCCGAGAAGGAGAAATCCTTATCGGAAAGCCCTCTTTCTGAGGAGCGGCTGGTTGTCATAATTGTGATTCTATAATATTATTTGTGAATAATTAATTATTGATTCATATGATAAAGAAATATTTATTTTATGTGGATATAAATGATGGATTTATTTATGTGGTTATAAATGAAGAAATTATTGTTGAGGTGTTTTATCGGTATTTTATCGGATTGGAGGTATTAAAAAATTAAATCGGGGTTTTGAGATATATTGCGGGGTTATAATTTTTAATCCGATGGTTGGATTGTGGTAATTTTTGGGTATGTTATACATACATAAGTTGAGTATATGTCAACAAATTTTGAACCGTTAAAATGCACGAAATGATTTGTTGTGAATTTTAAGAGGTGTCGGATTCGAAATTAGGTTTATAATTGATTTTGGTGGAAAATTCTAGAATTAAGTGGTCCCCACTTGTGGTTGGTGAAGAAATGTGCTGAATTTTATTTCAAATGTGGTGGGTGGCAATAGTAGCGAGTAAAAGCCATCGGTGTGGCGTGTCAAGTCCGCTTGGTGGCTAACATTTTCCTATAAATAGAGGGCTAAGTTAGAGTGAAAATCACACCGAAACAAAGTTTTCTCTCTTTCTCTCTATATTATTGGCGTATTTTGTGAGTATTTAGATACTTTGAGAGTTCTTTATTCGAAGACAAGTTTCATTCGATTATCACTTGAGCCTTTCATTCAAAATCTTGATTCTTTGAGGTAAGGGATATTATTTTTTCGTAATGATATTATTTCTTCAATATCATTATCTTTGAAATGTTGATCTGAAGTTTTTATCAAATTTGGAACTTTTTCATGTCGGGGTTACTATTCATGAGTTCTTATTCACGAGTTCTTATTCATGAGTTACTATTCACGATTCTTACTATTCACGAGTACTATTCATGAAGCGTGAAAATGTTTTTTTTGTGGAATTTTTATCTTTTGGTGTCGAGTTTCTTATTCACGTGTCTGACCTTTATTCACGATATCTGACTTTATTCACGTATCTGGCACTATTCATCGAAAAATAAAATTTCTTCTTTTAAGTCCAAAATATCTATTCGGATACTAGCTTTGATTGTATCCATGTTTTGATCATTCTAGAATTTTACACCCTTGTGATTATTTTTGGGGTATTGTTGGACATGGATAAAACAAAGTCACGAATCCTTAATCCTTAATCCTTGTCATTTTGTTCCATGGATTAGTTCTTTAAAAATATTTTCATCATCCTCGGTCTTAAATGATGATATTATTGAATATCTTTGGCTTTGTAGTGCAAAAAGATGAATGATTTCTGAAGAATATCTTTGGCACAGTGCAAAGATGAGCAGTGTTGAGATGAACATGGTGATCGATTAATATCTTTGGCTCATGGTGCAAAGATGAGCAGTGTTTAAATGAACATGACCAATGATGAATATCTTTGGCTTTGTAGTGAAGATGAATATTTGATTCGAGATGTATATTGATTGTTGTTACGAGGATAAAAGATAGGCGATGAACTTTTAAATTCATACATAGAAGATAGTAGTTTGCATTCTCTACTTAACTCTTCTAATGAATTATTATTTCATTGCGAATATTGATTTAAAATTTGTTGTCTATTGTATTCTATTAAATTTTTTCCTGTTGAAGACTAACGATAATTTGTTGTATATTATCTTAGTCATAATATTCTTTCTTGAGCTAGTTGAGCTCACCCTTTTCCTTTTTGTTCCATTCTTCTCGAGGCGAGAATATAAGCGAGTGCAGTCGGGGTATGGAATGAAGGTTTTAGAAAGGATTGTTTAGTAGTCCTCACCATTTTTGTAAAATAATGTATCAATAAATGTGATGAGGATTTATTTGAGTATAAATATTGTCTGAAGATAATATTTGTATTTAAACTCACAGCTTTCTTGTTGTAATAATAAAGTTGTAGTTGTTTACGTACCATGTATTGACAACTTTCGGAATGGGTGATGTATACCTATTTTGGGGCGTCACGGTTGGTATCGAGCTTAGGGATATGATCTCTGGCGGAGATCGGGGAATGGAACTAGGAGGGAGAGGCAGTACATCCTTCGCTAGTGTGTCCTACTAAGCTTATTTGTTAGTTGGTCGATATATAAGGGATATTATGTGATATATTGATTTCCTTAATTAACCCTTGTTTTATGATGATGTTTGAGAATGTCGATCGAGAATATTAACGATGGAGTAAATGAGACCGTGGAGATGCTGTCTTTACCAACGAGGAGAACGCGTCGCAACAGTGGGCAATGTTCCTCCCGTGAACAACACCACCTGAAAGATGATGAACGAGGGATGTTTAGAAGTTTTTGCGATTCATGCAAAATCGAATTTAGGAGACTCGTGTTCAAAATCTGAGGAGGAAATGATAGCAATTCACGGGTTGTCACGACCCAAGCGATTCAAAGAGTTGGGACCACGAGAATTTAAGGAAAGCGGATCCGATCATGGCGGAAACATGGGTCAAACAAATTACCAAGATATTCGATGTCTTGGGATGCACGGAGAACGAAGGTTCCATTCGCCACCTTTATGTTCCGTGGCGAGGCGGACTCTTGGTGAGAGTCGTGAAGCGTACCCATCCGTACTTTTCGGCGTATGTCTTGGGAGGCGTTTGAGAGACTATTTAATGACAAATACTTTCTGAAAGTGTTACGTCGTATGAAGGAAGTGGAGTTCATCGATTAGAGCAAAAACAACATAGGCGGTGTCTCGATGCGAGGCAAAGTTTGCGAGTTATCGAGTTTGCACCTCATTTGGTGGAGAATGAGGAGCGTATGACGCGATGTTTCTTAGAGGTTTGAAACCCGGCGTACGTCGATATCTCATTTCTCATAAACTTTCTCTTTACTCGAGATGTTGTAAATGAGGCTCAATTATTAGAAGCGAGATAACGAAATGTCAGGTCAACCGAGGACCATAACCGAGGATCGTACGAGAGATAGCGATCAGCGAATAATGATAACTGCGGAGAAAAGCGAGACGGACAGAAAATGGTAACCACTCGGTGGTAATCATGGTCGTGAAAATGAAAAGAAGCGAGTCGGAGGAGATTTTAAAAAGAAGAGATTTAACAACGACTATGTGAAACGCAGCGGTCTTGGCGAAGCGGTTCTAAGGGAGAGATCGACCACCGGTCATATCTTACAAAATCACGGAAAAGAGGACATATCGGTCCAAACGCCCTACAACAGTTCAAGGTATGCTATAGTTGTGGAAAGGAAGGACATATCGCTTTCGAGATTATGCAGTGGCGAAACATAGTTCAATGAGGGACGGTGACTCAAAAGATCGTCGGAAAAGTCAAAGTCAACAATTAGGGAAGAAGCGTTTGTTGTGGTGGTCATAATCGAGAACCCAAACGAGGTGATCACGGGTAAGCTATTTATAAATTCTTGCGAAGTTTATACCTTACTTGATCTGGGGTCTTACCCATTCATTTATCTCTCTGCATGTGCTCAACGTTTAAACTTGACTCGGGAGAAATTAGACTTTGACCTATCTGTGGAAACTCACATTAGGAGAAACTTTCATTACATCCACTTTGTTTATAAATCTTGTTTGATTCAAGTTGGCACCATCACCTTACACGTTGACCTTATCTCTTTAAAGATACTTGCTTTTGATGTGATTTTAGGGATTGATTGGTTAACTACTCATCATGCCAAAATTGATTATTTTCGTAAGGTTGTTAGTTTTCATATTCTAACCAACTTTGTTATGCAATTCACGAACTAAACCATTAAAATCAATCACTATCATATCTAATCATAAAAATTATTCGTTTATTGAAAAGCGGATGTCAAGCTTTCTTAGCCCATGTTATGGATTTGAATAAAGACACGTCAAATTTGAATAATATTCTGTTGTTATTGACTTTCTGGCGTATTTCTGAAGAACTTCCTCCGGTCTACCCCGAGCGTGAAGTTGAATTCTTTATTGATCTTGAACTGGTACAAAGCCCATTTCTAAAACCCCATATCGAATGGCTCCTATTGAACTTGAGGAGTTAAAGGTCCAACTACGAGGAATTGTTGGACATCGGTTTCATTAAATCTAGTACATCTCCTTGGGGTGCTCTGTTTTATTTGTAAAAAAAAAGAGCGGGAGTATCGACTTTGTATTGACTATCGGGGAATTGAACCATGTCACCATCAAGAATAGGTATCCTCTACCTCGTATTGATGACTTGTTTGACCCGATTCAAGGGCACAATTCTTTTCAAAAATCGATCTTAGATTACGGATATCATCAATTTGAAGATTAAAAGCGAGGATATTCAAAAGACGCCTTGAGAACTCGGTATGGGCATTATGAATTCTTAGTCATGTCTTTCGGACTAACTAATGCTCTCTGCGGCTTTCATGGATATGATGAACCGAGTATTCAAGGAATATTTGGATCGATTCGTTGTTGTCTTTATTGATGACATCCTTATATATTCCAAAAGTCGTGAAGATCATGAGCACCATTTGAAGTTTGGTACTCCAAAGGCTTCATGAAAACCAACTATATGCCAAATTGAAGAAATGCGAGTTACGGCTTGAGGAAGTAGCCTTTCTTGGGCATGTGGTGTCAAAACATGGAGTATCTGTTGATCCGTGAAGATTGAAGCAATCTGAAAAGTTAGAACAACGAAGTCGGTGGTCAAGTCGTAGCTTTTGGGCTTATTTGGTTATTATCGGAGATTAGTGGAAGGGTTTTCGAATCGCTACTCCATTAACTTCGGCTAACTTTCGGAAGGATACAAAATTCGTTTGGAATGAAGAATGCGAGAAAAGTTTCCAAGAGCTTAAGAGGAGACTTATTTGGCGCACTGTTCTAACAATACCATCTGGTTCGGATGGATTTGTTATCTCTGATGATGCTTGAGCAAAGGGTTAGGATGTGTTCTCATGCAACGTGGGAAAGTCATAGCCTATGCCTCGCGACAACTTAAAGAGTATGAGAGGAATTATCCTACTCATGATCTAGAGTTAGCGGCCCGATCGTTTTCGCGCTTAAAGATATGGAGGCACTATCTATATGGGGAGAAAGTGGAGATATATTGGACCATAAAAGCCTTAAATATTTCTTCACTCAAAAAGAACTCAACATCGCGGTGGCGACGTTGGCTCGAGCTATTGAAGACTACGACCACACTATTCATACCATCCTGGTAAAGCGAGCGTGGTAGGTAGCGCGTTGAGTAGAAGATCGTATCATATGGAGCGAGTGCGATGATGTCAAGTATCGCGTAGAGCCAACTTTAATAGAAAAAGTTAAGGTTGCTCAAGCCAGGCCGGAGAACGATCGTATGAAGAAGAAAGTACAAGAAGGAGCTATTAGGAAGCGAGAATTGATGAAGAAGGAATACTTGAGTCCACTCTGACTTTGTGTTCCTAACGACTCGATTTGAAGTACAAGATTATGATGGAGGCGCACAATACACCATTTGCAATCCATCCTGGAAGTACTAAAATGTATCGTGATCTTGACATACATTTTGGTGGAACAATATGAAGAGAGAGATTGCAAAGTTTATCTCGATGTGTTTAACTTGCCAACGTGTAAAGGCGGAGCATCTAGTACCTAAGGGTCCGTTGCAACCACTTGAGATTCCGGAATGGAAGTGGGAACACATTACCATGGATTTCGTTCTGGGGTCTTCCTACGGTTTCTCAAGGCATCAATGCTATTTGGGTTATTGTTGATAGATTAACCAAGTCTGCTCATTTCTTGCCGAATCACGGAGACTTATTCACTTGAGCGTCTTGCTAGTATGTATGTAAATGAGATTGTGAGGTTGCATGGCATGCTGTATCCATAGTTTGGATCGTGACCCAAGATTCACTTCAAGATTTTGGGTTAGCTTGCAAAAAGCTATGAGCGCAGTTTGCGATTTAGTTGACATACCATCCCCAAACGGACGAGACAATCGAGAGGACTATTCAAACTCTTGAAGATTTATTAAGACTACGTGTCCTGAACTTCAAGGCGGTTAGGATAAGTATTTACCATTGGTGGAATTCTCCTACAACAACGATTATCGAGCAAGTATAGGTGTGGCTCCATTCGAAGCATTATATGGGCGAAAATGTCGTTCTCCAATATGTTGGGATGAGGTGGGTGAAGCAACATTGTTGGGACCCGAGTTAAACGCGATATACTCACCGAAAAGATCCAAATAATTCGACAACGTATACAAAGCGGCTCAAGATCGACAAAAGAGTTATGCGGATCTTCATCGAAAGGGCGTGGAATTTAATGTGAGGGATCATGTATTGTTGCGAGTTGCTCCATGGAAGGGAGTTACAAGATTTGGGAAGAGAAAAAGCTCAATCCACGATTTATTGGTCCATTTCAAATTCTTGGCCGAAGTAGGAAATGTAGCCTATAGACTTGCGTTACCTCAAAGTATGTCTCGTGTTCATAATGTGTTTCACATATCCGTACTTAAATAAATATGTGAAAGACCGAACCACGTTATTGAGTTAGAACCAGGACGAGATAGTAGCAGAAGACTTAACGTGTGAGGAGGTACTATCAAGATCTTGGATAGGAAGGAGCATGTCCCTACAGCTATGAAAGGTCATACCACAAGTTAAAGTTTTGTGGAGGAATCATGCTATAGAGAAATGACACAGGAATTGGAAAGCGGAAATGAAAGCGAGGTATCCTCACCTTTTCAAACACCGAGTGCGTCGTCGATTTCGAGGACGAAATTTCATAAGGAGGGAGGTTGTAAGACCCCAAATTTTTTAAATAAAAGGAATTTCCTTTATTTATTATTTTGAAATAGTAAGGGTTGATTTGATTAATGTGGATAGTTAAGGGTTAAATCATAAATATTTCAAAATAAGCAGTGGTTATAAAATATTCATTTTGTCGGGAATATTCGTTTGGTCGTGGAATATTAAATCTTTGTCGGGGAATATTAAATGCACGGCCGCGAGCGTATGTGTGGGCCCCATAACTGAAAGCGATTGGATGAAGAAAGCGACAAATATAAGTTGGTTAAAAACAACGGCGTAGTTATTCTGAGATTAATCTTTGTTGGAATACCGGTTGGTTAAAATACGATGTCTGGCGTGGTTGCACAAAGATGGCGCCGGTATTATTGCAGTATTGTTGAATTATTGATCCTTACGTGAAGAGGCTTTACTCAATAATTTTCCACGATGAATTCTTATTCAATATTTTATTTTATTGATTCAATAATTCTTGCGTTGATATTTTATATTATTGTTTGTTCAATAATTGTCAACCCGCACATTATCTCCATTATCGGATCAATAATTCATATTATTTGAATAATATTATTAGATAGCATTATTGGCAATGTCTAGAAAGTTACATCGAGGAGAGGTTTGGTCACCTAATTGCTTGGCAAGATGAGGAGAAATCCTTATCGGAAAGCCCTCTTTCTCACAGGAGCGGCTGGGTTGTCATAATTGTGATTACATAATATTATTTGTGAATAATTAATTATTGATTCATATGATAAAGAAATATTTATTTTATGTGGATATAAATGATGGATTTATTTATGTGGTTATAAATGAAGAAATTATTGTTGAGGTGTTTTATCGGTATTTTATCGGATTGGAGGTATTAAAAATTAAATCGGGGGTTTTGAGATATATTAAGGGGTTATAATTTTTAATCCCATGATTTGGATTGTGGTAATTTTTGGGTATATTATACATACATAAGTTGAGTATATGTCAACAAATTTTGAACCGTTAAAAATGCACGAATGATTTTTTGTGAATTTTAAGAGGTGTCGGATTCAGAAATTAGGTTTATAATTGATTTTGGTGGAAAATTCTAGAATTGAGTGGTCCCCACTTGTGGTTGGTGAAGAAATGTGCTGAATTTTATTTCAAATGTGGTGGGTGGCAATAGTAGCGGTAAAGCCATCGGTGTAGCGAGGTCAAGTCTGCTTGGTAATTTAACATTTTCCTATAAATAGAGGGCTAAGTTAGAGTGAAAATCACACGAAACAAAGTTTTCTCTCTTTCTCTCTATATTATTGAGCGTATTTTGTGAGTATTTAGATACTTTGAGAGTTCTTTGTTAAAGACAAGTTTCATTCGAATCACTTGAGCCTTTCCTTAGAAATCTTGATTCTTTGAGGTAAGGGATATTATTTTTTTAAATAATGATATTATTTCTTGATATCATTATCTTTGAAATGTTGATCTGAAGTTTTATCAAATTTGGAACTTTTTCATGTCGGGGTTACTATTCATGAGTTACTATTCACGAGTTACTTATTCATGAGTTACTATTCACGAGTTCTTATTCACGAGTACTATTAATGAAGCGTGAAAATGTTTTTTGTGGAATTTTTATCTTTTGGTGTCGAGATTCTTATTCACGTATCTGGCCTTTATTCACGATATCTGACACTATTCATCGAAAAATAAAATTTCTTCTTTTAGTCCAAAATATCTATTCGGATACTAGCTTTGATTGTATCCATGTTTTGATCATTCTTGAATTTTACACCACTTTGTGATTATTTTTGGGGTATTGTTGGACATGGATAAAACAAAGTACGAATCCTTAATCCTTAATCCTTGTCATTTTGTTCCACTAGATTCGTTTCTTTAAAAATATTTTTCATCATCCTCGGTCTTAAATGATGATATTATTGAATATCTTTGGCTGTGGTGCAAAGATGAATGATTTCTGAAGAATATCTTTGGCACTGTAGTGCAAAGATGAGCAGTGTTGAGATGAACATGACCGATCGATTAATATCTTTTTGGCTGTGAGTGCAAAGATGAGCAGTGTTTAAATGAACATGACCCGGTGATGAATATCTTTGGCTGTAGTGCAAAGATGAATATTTGATTCGGATGTATATTGATTGTTGTTACAAGGATAAAATGTAAGACCAAAATTTTTTTAAATAAAAGGAATTTCCTTTATTTATTATTTTGAAATAGTAAGGGTTGATTTGATTAATGTGGATAGTTAAGGGTTAAATACATAAATATTTCAAAATAAGCAAGTGGTTATAAAATATTCATTTTTGTCGGGGAATATTCGTTTGGTCGTGGAATATTAAATATTTGTCGGGAATATTTATGCGACGCCGACATGACGTGTGTGGGCCCATAACTGAAGCGATTGGATGAAGAAAACAACAAATATCGTTGGTTAAAAATAACAGGCGTAGTTATTCAAGTTATCTTGTTGGAATACCGGTTGGTTAAAATACGATGTCTGGCGGTTTGCAATTAGCACATTACGGTATTGCACGCAAATTGTTGAATTATTGATCCTTACGTGAAGGCACTACTCGATAATTTTCACGATGAATTCTTTTCAATATTTTATTTTATTGGTTCAATAATTCTTTGCGTTGATATTTTATATTATTCTTTGTTCAATAATTGTCACTTTGCATTATCTCCATTATCGGATCAATAATTCATATTATTTGAATAATATTATTAGATAGCATTATTGGTAATGTCTAGAAAGTTACATCGAGGAGAGGTTTGGTCACCTAATTGCGGCGCCAAGAAGGAGAAATCCTTATCTCGAAGCCCCTCTTTCACAGGAGCGGCTGGTTGGTTGTCATAATTGTGATTACGTAATATTATTTGTGAATAATTAATTATTGATTCATATGATAAAGAAATATTTATTTTATGTGGATATAAATGATGGATTTATTTATGTGGTTATAAATGAAGGAATTAATGTTGAGGTGTTTTATCGATTATTTTATCGGATTGGAGGTATTAAAAATTAAATCGGGGTTTTGAGATATATTATGGGGTTATAATTTTTTAATCCGACCATTGGATTGTGGTAATTTTTGGGTATATTATACATACATAAGTTGAGTATATGTCCACAAATTTTGAACCGTTTAAAATTCACGAATGATTTGTTATGAATTTTAAGAGGTGTCCGATTAGGAAATTAGGTTTATAATTGATTTTGGTGGAAAATTCTAGAATTGAGTGGGCCCCACTTGTGGTTGGTGAAGAAATGTGCTGAATTTTATTTCAAATGTGGTGGGTGGCAATAGTAGCGAGTAAAGCCATCGGTGTAGCAGTCAAGTCTCGCTTGGTGAGCTAACATTTTCCTATAAATAGAGGGCTAAGTTAGAATTGAAAATCACACCGAAACAAAGTTTTCTCTCTTTCTCTCTCTATATTATTGAGCGTATTTTGTGAGTATTTAGATACTTTGAGAGTTCTTTATTGATCTGAAGTTTCATTCAATCACTTCCGACCTTCCTTAGAAATCTTGATTCTTTGAGGTAAGGGATATTATTTTTTTTCGTAATGATATTATTTCTTGAATATCATTATCTTTGAAATATTGATCTGAAGTTTTATCAAATTTGGAACTTTTTCATGTGGGGGTTAATATTCATGAGTTCTTATTCACGAGTTACTATTCATGAGTTACTATTCACGATTCTTATTCACGAGTACTATTCATGAAGCGTGAAAATGTTTTTTTTGTTGAATTTCTATCTTTTGGTGTCGAGATTTACTATTCACGTATACGGCCTTATTCACGTATCTGACACTATTCACGTGTACGGCACTATTCACCAAAAATAAAATTTCTTCTTTTAAGTCAAAATATCTATTACGGATACTAGCTTTGATTGTATCCATGTTTTGATCATTCTTGAATTTTACACCACTATGATTATTTTTGAGGTATTGTTGGACATGGATAAAACAAAGTACGAATCATTAATCCTTAATCCTTGTCATTTTGTTTCCTTTGGATTCGTTCTTTAAAAATATTTTCATCATCCTTAGTCTTAAATGATGATATTATTGAATATCTTTGGCACATAGTGCAAAGATGAATGATTTCTGAAGAATATCTTTGGCTGTGGTGCAAAGATGAGCAGTGTTTAAATGAACATGACCAATCGATGAATATCTTTGGCACATGTAGTGCAAAGATGAGCAGTGTTGAGATGAACATACGGCCGTGATGAATATCTTTGGCTTTTGTAGTGTAAAGATGAATGTTTGATTTGAGATGAATATTGATTGATGTTACGGGGATAAAATATTGATGATGGACTATTAATTCATAGATTATAGTAGATTTCATTCTCTACGTAACTCTTACATGAATTATTATTTCATTATGATATTGATCTCAAAACTTGTTGTCTATTGTATTCTATTAAATTTTTCCTGTTGAAGACTAACGATAATTTGTTGTATATTATCTTAGTCATAATATTCTTCTTGAGCTAGTTGAGCTCACCCTTTTCCTTTTTTGTTCCATTCTTCTCGGAGGCGAGAATATAAGCGAGTGCGAGTCGGGGTATGGAATGAAGGTTTTAGAAAGGATTGTTTAGTAGTCCTCACCATTTTTGTAAAATAATGTATCAATAAATGTGATGAGGATTTATTTGAGTATAAATATTGTGTAGAAGATAATATTTGTATTTAAACTCACAGTTTTACTGTTGTAATAATAAAGTTGTAGTTGTTTCTGTACCATGTATTGACAACTCAGAATGGGTGATGTATACCTATTTTGGGGCGTCCACATAAAAGATAGACGATGAACTTTTAAATTCATACATAGAAGATAGTAGTTTGCATTCTCTACTTAACTCTTCTAATGAATTATTATTTCCGCTGCGAATATTGATTTAAAATTTGTTGTCTATTGTATCCTATTAAATTTTTTTCCCTGTTGAAGACTAACGATAATTTGTTGTATATTATCTTAGTCATAATATTCTTCTTGAGCTAGTTGAGCTCACCCTTTTCCTTTTGTTCCATTCTTCTCGGGAGGCGAGAATATAAGCGAGTGCAGTCGGGTGGATGGAATGAAGGTTTTAGAAAAGGATTGTTTAGTAGTCCTCACCATTTTTGTAAAATAATGTATCAATAAATGTGATGAGGATTTATTTGAGTATAAATATTGTCTAGAAGATAATATTTGTATTTAAACTCACAGTTTTACTGTTGTAATAATAAAGTTGTAGTTGTTTCTGTACCATGTATTGACAACTCAGAATGGGTGATGTATACCTATTTTGGGGGCGTCACAATTCCTGTAGTTGGACTTTTAACTCCTGAAGTTCAATAGGAGCCATTCGATATGGGGTTTTAGAAATGGGTTTTGTACCCGGTTCAAGGTCAATAAAGAATTCAACATCACGTTCTGGGGGTAGACCGGGAAGTTCTTCAGGAAATACGTCAGGAAATTCACTAACAACAGAAATATTATTCAAATCTGACGTGTTTTTGTTCAAGTCCGTGACATGGGCTAAGAAAGCTTGACATCCGTTTTTCAATAAATAAATAGCTTTATGGCTTGATATGACAGTGACTGATTTTAGTGGTTTGGTTGTTTAGATTCGCATAATAGGTTGGTTAGGAATATGAACACTAACAACCTTAAGAAAACAATCAATTTTAGCATGTGAGTGGTTAACCAATCAATCCCTAAAATCACATCAAAAGCAAGTATCTTTAAAGAGATAAGATCCACAGGTAATGTGATGGTGCCAACTTGGATTAAGCAAGATTTATAAACAGTGGACGTAACGAAAGTTTCTCCTAACAGAGTCTCCATTGATAAATCAAAGTCTAATTTCTCCAGAGTCAAGTTTAAACGTTGAGCACAAGCAGGGGAGATAAAAGAATGTGTGGAACCGGTATCTAGTAAAGTATAAACTTCGCAAGAGTTTATGATAAGCTTACCCGTGTTCACCTCGTTTGGGTTCCTCGCATTTTGTGTAGTCACGACAAACGCCCTTCTAGGAACCACCGATTTTGACTTGTCCGGGACAGCCTTTGGAGTCACCATCCCCGTTGAACTTGGTTTTGCAACTAGACAATCTCTAGCTATATGACATTCTTTTCCACAGTTATAACACACCTTGGATTGTTGTGGGCATTTTGGGCTAATGTGTCCTTCTTTCCCGCATTTGTAACAAACAATCGATGCTCGTTCTCCTCCCCTAGAAACAGTTGATATTTGTGCTGACGTCTTTACGTTATCATTGTTGTAACTCCTTTTCTTGAAATCTCCTCCCGACTCGCTCTTTCTATTATCACGGCCACGATTACCACCAGAGTGGTTACCGCTTTTGTCCGGATGCTTTCATTCCCTCTGATTTTCATTGCTCGATGGTCGCCAATTAATAGTGTATGACCCTATTGTGGTCCCTCATTCTTATACTCATTATCTCGCTCTAATAATTGAGCCATGTTTACAACATCTTAATATAAAGAAAATTTATGAGATATAAGATATTAGTCGAATCTCGGGCTTTAGGCCTCTCGAAACACATCCTCGTCATTCGTTCTCATTTTTCGACCAAATGAGGTGAAAACTGGATAACTCAAACTTCACCTCGTCTTTGGGTCACCGTCATTTGTAAGACCTCAAATTTTTAAATAAAAGGAATTTCCTTTATTTATTATTTTGAAATAGTAAGGTTGATTTGATTAATGTGGATAGTTAAGGGTTAAATATGCAAATATTTCAAATTAAGCAAGTGGTTATAAATATTCATTATCATCGTCGGGAATATTCGTTTGGTGGTGGAATATTAAATCTTTGGGGAATATTAAAATGCGACGGTAGCGACCATGTGTGGGCCCATAACGGAAAGTGATTGGATGAAGAAAGCGACAAATATAAGTTGTTTTAAATAACGGCGGCGTAGTTATTCAAGTATTATCTTTGTTGGAATACCGGTGGTTAAAACACACTAATCTGGCGTTGTTGAACAATAGCACTTCGTATTGCACCAATTATTGATTCTTACGTAAGAAGGCACTACTCGATAATGGTTACGATAATTCTTGTTTAGTATTTTATTGATTTAATAATTCTTTGCGTTGATATTTTATATTCTTTATTGTTTGATAATTATCATTACGATGTATCTTTCATTATCGAAGCAATAATTCATATTATCTGAATAATATTATTAGATAACATTATTGGCAATGACTAGAAAGTTACATCTAAGGAGAGGTTTGGTCACCTAATTGCTTGGCGCCATGATGAAGAAATTCTTATTGGAAGCCCCTCTTTCCTGAGGCTGCACGGTTGTCGATATTGTGATTACGTAATATTATTTGTGAATAATTAATTATTGATTTATATGATGAGAAAATATTGATTTTATGTGGATATAGATGGAGAAAATTTTTAAAATGACAATTGTTAAAAATTAATATTTTATCTTTTTCGATAAAATAATTCATTTAAATATATTATTTTAATAATATATTAACGGTGATATTTTACAACGAATGTGGGATATATGAGTATCTGAGGAGGAAGAGTATTTTTGTTGCAATAAATGTTTAAAACATGTTAAACATGTCGGTGGGACCCCATTTATTGATGAAATTTGATTATAGCACAAAAATTGCTTGTTTGTGGATTTGGTCAATTTCTATTTGGAATTTGGAAAAACTTTCTTCTGCAAAGTTGTAGAGAATTGAATTTCCTATAAAAACTCGCGTGATTCGAATTTTCTGATGAAAGGGCTATTTATTATGAATTATTAAAGTTACGAAGCTCAAAATAATTAATTTTGTAAGTTTTAATTATTTATTTTATGAAAAACATTTTTATCATTTCTTTCTAGAAGGTTGGCATGTGGGAAATGTTGGGATCTGATTTCCAAAGAGGCGTGGGAAATTTATTAATAATAATATATTTTATTAAATTTTACTAACTTTGGTGTTCTAAGCGTTTTCTATAAATAGGGTCTTTAGGTTAGAATTGAAAATCACACCGAAACTAAAGTTTTCTCTCTATATTATCGGCGTATTCTTGTGAGTATTTTGAGTATACTTTGAGTATTGCTATATCATGGTTAAGTCCAAGTCATAGCCTATATCAGGTGTTTTAATTTAAAATGCTTGATCTTTCGAGGTAAGGGATATTATTTTTTTTCGTAATGATATTATTTCTTCAATATCATTATCTTTGAAATGTTGATCTGAAGTTTTATCAAATTTGGAACTTTTTCATGTATGGGGTTACTATTCATGAGTTCTTATTCACGAGTTACTATTCATGAGCGATTCTTATTATTCACGATTCTTATTCACGAGTCTTATTCATGAAGCGTGAAGATGTTTTTGTGGAATTTCTATCTTTTGGTGTCGATTACTTATTCACGTGTCGGACTTTATTCACGTATCTGACACTTTATTCACGTATCTGACAAGACTATTCATCGAAAAATAAATTTTTTCTTTTCGTCCAAAATATCTATTACGGATACTAGCTTTGATTGTATCCATGTTTTGATCATTCTTGAATTTTACACCACTATGATTATTTTTGAGGTATTTTTGGGCGTGGATAAAACCAAGTACTAATCCTTAATCCTTAATCCTTGTCATTTTGTTTCCTTTGGATTCGTTTCTTTAAAAATATTTTTCATCATCCTCGATCTTAAATGATGATATTATTGAATATCTTTGGCACGTAGTGCAAAGATGAATGATTTCTGAAGAATATCTTTGGCACATGTAGTGCAAGATGAGCAGTGTTGAGATGAACATGACCAGATTGATTAATATCTTTGGCTGTAGTGCAAAGATGAGCAGTGTTTAAATGAACATGACCCAATGGATGAATATCTTTGGCTTTGTAGTGCAAATGAATATTTGATTCGGATGCATATTGATTGATGTTACGAGGATAAAATATTGATGATGGACCGTTAAATTCATAGATTATAGTAGATTTCATTCTCTACGTAACTCTTACATGAATTATTATTTCATTACGAATATTGATCTGAAACTTGTTGTCTATTGTATTCTATCAGTTTTTCCTGTTGAAGACTAACGATAATTTGTTGTATATTATCTTAGTCATAATATTCTTTATTGGGCTAGTTGAGCTCACCCTTTTCCTTGTTGTTCCATTTTTCTTCTCGGGAGGCGAGAATGTAGCGAAATCTTAGTCGGGTATGGAATGAAGGTTCTAGAGAGAGTTGTTTAGTAGTCCTCACCATTTTGTAAAATAATGAATCAATAATTATGATGGGGATTTATTTGCATGTGGATATTATCTAGAAGACAATATTATATTTAAACTCACGATATATATTGTCGTATTTCACACGACATTTGTATTATTGAAGTTGTAGTTTGCTTTTTGTACCACCATGTATTTGGCGACTCGAGAATGGGTGTTGTGTATACCTATTTTGGGGGCGTCACGGTTAATATCGAGCTTAGGATATGATCTCTGGCGGAGATCGGGGAATAGAACTAGGAGGGAGAGCGAGTAAATCCTTATTTAGTGTGTCCTACTAAGCTTATTTGTTAGTTGGTCGATATATATAGGGATATTATGTGATATATTGATTTCCTTAATTAACCCTTGTTTTATGACGATGTTTGAGAATGTCGATTTGAGAATATTAACAATGGAGTAAATGAGACCGTGGAGATGCTGTCTTTACCAACGAGGAGAGCGTGCAACAGTGGGCAATGTTCCTCCCAAACAACAACACCACCGAAAGCGAGATGATGAGCGAGGGATGTTTAGAAGCTTTTTGCGATTCATGCAAAATCGACGAGAGAGACTCGTGTTCAAAATCTGAGGAGAAATGATAGCAATTCACGACGGTGGTCACACGCAAGCAGTTCAAAGTTGGGACCACCGAGTGCAGGAAAGCGGGATCCGATTAAAGGCGGAGGCGTGGGTCAAACAAATTACCAAGATATTCGATGTCTTGGGATGCACGGAGAGAACAGAAAGTTCCATTCGCCACCTTTATGTTCCGTGGCGAGGCGATTCTTTGGTGGGAATCAGTGAAGTGTACCCATCCAATCGCACTTTCGGCGTATCGTGGGAGACGCGTTTGAAAAGAGTTCAATGACAAGTACTTCCTGAAAGTATTCGTCGTATGAAGGAAGTGGAGTTTATTAGACTAGAAGCGAGAATAACATGGCGGTGTCCCGATGCGGCGAAGTTCATGGAGTTATCGAGTTTGCACCTCATTTGGTGGAGAATGAAGAGCGTATGACGCGGATGTTTACGAGAGGTTTGAAACCCGACATATACGTTAGTATCTCATTTCTCATAAATTTTCTCTATTCGAGATGTTGTCAGCAGAGGCTCGATTGTTAGAAGCGAGATAACGAGAATACGTTCAACCGAGGACCATAACCGAGGATCATCTGAAGATAGCGATCATCGAATAACGATAACCAGGCGGAGAAAGAAGAATACTGAGACAAAGCGGTAACCACTCTGGTGGTAATCGTGGCCATGAAAATAGAAGAAGCGAGTCGGGAGGAGATTTTAAAAAGAGGAGATTCAACAACGACCATGTAAAGACGTCGGCGCCGATGTGAACTAGTTTTAAGGGAGGAGAACGACCACCGGTCGTATATTACAAATCTTGTGAAAGAGGGACATATCATTAAACCTTGCAACAACAGTTTAAGGTATGCTATAATTGTGGAAAAGAAGGACATATCGCTCGAGATTATGCGATGGCGAAACCTAGTTCGTGAGGACGGTGACTCGAAAGGATCGTCCCGAAAAAGTCAAAGTCAGCGATTAGGGAAGAGCGTTTGTTGTGGTTTGGTCAAAATCGAGGAACCCGAACGAAGTTAGCACGCAGGTTAGTTAATTATAAATTCTTGCGAAGTATATACCTTACTAGATATTGGTTCTACCCATTCTTTTATCTCTCTTACTTACTTGCGCTCAGCGTTTGAACTTGACTACGGAGAAATTAAACTTTGACCTATCTGTGGAGACTCCATTAGGAGAAACTTTCATTACATCCGTTGTTTAAAAATCTTGCTTGATTCAAGTTGGCACTATCACATTACACATTAACCTTATTTCTATAGAGATATTTGCTTTTGATGTGATTTTAAGGTTAACTACTCATCATGCCAAATTGATTGCTTTTGTAAGGTTGTTAGTTTTCATATTCTAAGCAACTTATTATTCAATTCAAGCAATCAAACCATTGTAGTCAAACATTTTCATATCAAGCCATGAAGTCATTCGTTTATTACGGATGTCAAGTTTTCTTAGTCCATGTTATGGATTTGAATAAAGACCACGTCGATTTGAATAATATTCTGTTGTTATTAATTTTTCTGACGTATTTCTGAAGAATTTCTTGGCTTACTCCCAAAGCACGATATTAAATTTTGTATCGACTTTGAACCCGTGACAAAACTCATTTCTAAAATCTCATATCGAATGGCTCTATTGAACTTGAGAGTTAAAAATTCAACTATAAATTTGGTACTGAGCCTTTATTTTGTGACTTCCTTTGTGGAATTCACTAAGCGAACTCTCTCTGTAGGGACGTCATATTAGATGCGATAAATGGCCCGATAGGTGTCATTTGACGTCTTATCCAAGATTGGGATATGAGTCGCGATTGAGAGCAACCTAAATTAGTTATCGAAAGGCGTAGCTTTACAAGCTTAGTTGGTTATTATCGGAGATTCGTTGAAGGATATTCTCGAATCGCTATTCCATTAACACAGGTGACTCGTAGAGATACAAAATTCGAATGGAGCAAGGAATGTGGGAAGAGCTTGAAGAACTCGAGAGGAGACTCATTTCAAAGACATATTACGATCATGCCATCCTGGAAAAAGCGAGCGTGGTAGGCGCGTGATGAGTAGAAGATTATATCTTGAGGACGAGTGCGATGATGTCAAGTATACGACAGAGCCAACTTTAATAGAAAAAGTTAAGGTTGCTTTCAAGCCACCGACCGGAGTTTGATGCGTATGAAGAAGAAAGTACAAGAAGGAGCTATTAGGGCGAGAATTGATGAAGAAGGAATACTTGAGTCCACTTTAGACTTTGTGTTCCTAACGACTCGATTTGAAGTACAAGATTATGATGGAGGCACACAATCGCCATTTGCAATCCATCTGGAAGTACTAAAATGTATCGTGATCTTGACATACATTTTGGTGGAACAATATGAAGAGAGAGATTGCAAAGTTTATCTCGATGTGTTTAACTTGCTAACGTGTAAAGGCGAGCATCTTGTACCTAAAGATTGGTCCGTTGCAACCACTTGAGATTCCGGAATGGAAGTGGGAACACATTACTATGGATTTAGATTCACTGGTCTTCCCGCGGTTTCTCGAGGCATCAATGCTATTTGGGTTATTAGATTAACCAAGTCTGCTCATTTCTTCTGCGATCTGAGAGACTTATTCCTTGAACGTCTTTCTCGTATATACGTAAATGCGATTGTGAGATTGCATGGCATGCCAAGTATCCATAGTTTTAGATCGTGACCCAAGATTCACTTCATGATTTTGGGTTAGAAAGCTATAGACACAAATTCTGATTGATTTGGCATACCATCCTCAAACGGATGGGCAATCGAAAGGACTACTCAAACTCTTGAAGATATATTAAAACTACGTGTCCTAGATTTCAAAGGAAGTTGGGATAAGTACTTGCCATTGGTGGAATTCTCATACAACAATAGTTATTAAACAAATATAGGCATGGTTCCATTCAAGCATTATATGGGCGAAAATGTCGTTCTCCGATATGTTGGGATGAGGTGGGTGAAGCAACATTGTTTGGGACCCGAGTTAGAATGCGTATGACTCACGAAAAGATCCAAATGATTCGACAACGTATACAAAGCGGCACAAGATCGACAAAAGAGTTATCACGGATCTTCATCGAAAGGACGTGGAATTTAATGTAGGGATCATGTATTGTTGCGAGTTGCTCCATGGAAGGGAGTTACAAGATTTGGGAAGAGAGAAAAGCTCGATCCACGATTTATCGGTCCATTTCAAATTCTTGGCCGAGTAGGAAATGTAGCCTATAGACTTGCGTTACCTCCGAGTATGTCTCGTGTTCATAATGTGTTTCACATATCTCATACTTAAAAATATGTGAAAGACCGAACCACGTTATAGAGTTAGAACCGGACGAGATAGTCGAAGACTTAACGTATGAGGAGGTACTGTCAAGATTTTGGATAGGAAGGAGCATGTCCTACGCTATGAAAGGTTATACCACAAGTTAAAGTTTTGTGGAGGAATCATGCTTTATAGAGGAAATGACACGGGAGTTGGAAGCGGAAATGAAAGCGAGGTATCCTCACCTTTTCAAACACACCAGTATCGTCGTCGATTTCGAGGACGAAATTTCATAAGGAGGAGGTTGTAAGACCAAAAATTTTAAATAAAAGGAATTTCCTTTATTTATTATTTGAAATAGTAAGGGTTGATTTAATTAATGTGGATAGTTAAGGGTTAAATATGCAAATATTTCAAATTAATGATGGTTATAAAATATTCATTATCATCGGGGAATATTCGTTTGGTGGTGGAATATTAAATCGCTTGTGAATAATATTAAATGCGACAAGCGCGCGACCATGTGTGGACCCATAACGGAAAGTGATTGGATGAAAAAAAGCGACAAATATAAGTTGTTTTTAAATAACGGCGTAGTTATTCACAGATATCTTTGTTGGAATACCGGTGGTTAAAAAACACACTGTCTGCGTTGTTGAACAATAGCACTTCGGTATTGCACCAATTATTGATTCTTACGTGAAGGCACTACTCAATAATGGTTACGATAAATTCTTTATTTCGATTTTTTATTGAGTTAATAATTCTTTGCGTTGATATTTTATATTGATGTTGTTTGATAATTGTCATTACACAATATCTTTCATTATCGAAGCAATAATTCATATTATCTGAATAATATTATTAGATAACATTATTGGCGATGTCTAGAAAGTTACATCTAAGGAGAGGTTTGGTCACTAATTGCGGCGCCCGAAGAAGAAATTCTTATTGGAAAGCCCCTCTTTCTTGAGGAACTGCACCTCGTTGTCGATATTGTGATTACGTAATATTATTTGTGAATAATTAATTATTGATTTATATGATGAGGAAAATATTGATTTTATGTGGATATAGATGGAGAAAATTTTAAAATGACAATTGTTGAAAATTAATATTTTATCTTTTTACGATAAAATAATTCATTTAAATATATTATTTTAATAATATATTAACGGTGATATTTTTACAAATGTGGGATATATGAGTATCTGAGGAGGAAGAGTATTTTTGTTGCAATAAATGTTTAAAACATGTTAAACATGTCGGTGGACCCCATTTATTGATTTGAAATTTGATTATAACTTTTGTAAAATCGCTTGTTTGTGGATTTGGTAAATTTCTATTTGGAATTTGGAAAAACTTTCTTCTGCAAAGTTGTAGAAATTGAATTTCCTATAAAAACTCATGAGATTCGATTTTTCTGATGAAAGGGCTATTTATTATGAATTATTGAAGTTACGAAGCTCAAAATAATTAATTTTTGTAAGTTTTAATTATTTATTTTATGAAAAACGTTTTTATCATTTCTTTCTAGAAGGTTGGCATGTGGGAAATGTTGGGATCTGATTTCCAAAGAGGCGTGGAAATTTATTAATAATAATATATTTTATTAAATTTTACTGCTTTGGTGTTCTAGCGTTTTCCTATAAATAGGTCTTTAGGTTAGAATTGAAAATCACACCGAAAATCAAGTTTTCTCTCTATATATTATCGGCGTATTCTTGTGAGTATTTTGAGTATACTTTGAGTATTGCTATATCGGTGCAAGTCCAAGTCATAGCTTTATATCAGGTGTTTAATTTAGAAATCTTGATCTTTCGAGGTAAGGGATATTATTTTTTTCGTAATGATATTATTTCTTCAATATCATTATCTTTGAAATGTTGATCTGAAGTTTTATCAAATTTGGAACTTTTTCATGTCGGGTTACTATTCACGGAGTTCTTATTCATGAGTTACTATTCACGAGTTCTTATTATTCACGATTCTTATTATTCTATTAATGCGTGAAGATGTTTTTGTAATTTCTATCTTTTGGTGTCGAGAGTTACTTATTCACGTGTCACGGCCTTATTCACGTATCTGACACTATTCACGTATCTGGATCTATTCATCGAAAAATAAATTTTTCTTTTAAATCAAAAATATCTATTACGGATACTAGCTTTGATTGTATCCATGTTTTGATCATTCTTGAATTTTACACCATTGTGATTATTTTTGAGGTATTTTTGGGCGTGGATAAAACCAAGTCGAATCCTTAATCCTTAATCCTTGTCATTTTGTTTCACTTGGATTCGTTTCTTTAAAATATTTTCATCATCCTCGGTCTTAAATGATGATATTATTGAATATCTTTGGCACATAGTGCAAAGATGAATGATTTCTGAAGAATATCTTTGGCACATGGTGCAAAGATGAGCAGTGTTGAGATGAACATGGCCAGATTGATTAATATCTTTGGCACATAGTGCAAAGATGAGCAGTGTTTAAATGAACATGACCCGGTGATGAATATCTTTGGCACATAGTGCAAAGATGAATATTTGATTCGAGATGCGTATTGATTGATGTTACGAGGATAAAATATTGATGATGGATTTAAAATTCATAGATTATAGTAGATTTCATTCTCTACGTAACTCTTACATGAATTATTATTTTTCATTATGAATATTGATCTGAAACTTGTTGTCTATTGTATTACTATCGATTTTTCTGTTGAAGACTAACGATAATTTGTTGTATATTATCTTAGTCATAATATTATTCTTCTTGGGCTAGTTGAGCTCACCCTTTTCCTTGTTGTTCCATTTTTCTTCTCGGGAGGCGAGAATGTAGCGAGTCTTAGTCGGGGTATGGAATGAAGGTTCTAGAGAGAGTTGTTTAGTAGTCCTCACCATTTTGTAAAATAATGAATCAATAATTATGATGGGAATTTATTTGCATGTGGATATAGTCTGAAAGACAATATTATATTTGAACTCACATTATATATTGTGCGTATTTCACACGACATTTTGTATTATTGAAGTTGTAGTTTGCTTTTTTGTACCATGTATTTGGCGACTTCAGAATGGGTGTTGTGTATACCTATTTTGGGGGCGTCATGATCGTGTTGTTTTGTTCGACCGATAAACTCCACCTCCTTCGTATAGATTGAATACTTTCGGGAATGTACTTGTCATTGAATAGTTTCAAACGTTTCCCAAGATATCTTTGAGTCTTACGATGGAGTGCACGCTTCACAGACTCCCCACCGATGAATCTGCTCACCGCTGAACATATATATGGGCGAATGGAACCTTCGTTCTCCGTCATCCCAAGACATCGAATATCTTGGTAATTTGCTTGACCCACGCTTTCGCTTGATCGGATTAAACTTTTCACAAATTACGGTGGTCCCAACTCCTTGAATCTGTGGTTTGTGACAAGACGCGCATTCTTATCATTTCCACCCATATTTTGTGCACGAGTCTCCTAAATCGATTTTCGTGAAACTGCAAAAGCTCCTAAACATTCCATCATTCATCATTTGCTTTCGGTAGTGTTGTTTACAAGAGGAATATTGCCTTCTGTTATGCGTTCTCGCAGGTTTGTGACTAAAGGTTGTTCCACAGTCTCTGCATACACTCCATTTTTAACGTTCTCAACACCATTCTTAAATCTGCTTATAAAAACAAGGGTTAATTAAACAATTAACATATCACATAATATCCCTATATTATGGTACGACCAACAAATAAGCTTAGGTAGAGACATCTAATGACAGATTTACTCATCTCTCCTCCAAGGTTACATCCCCCGATCTCCGCTAGAGACCATATCCTAAGCTCGATACCAACCGTGACGCCTTCAAAATAGGTATCTGACAACATCCATTCTCGAAATCGCCAAATATATGGAGTAAAAGCAACTTCTGACTTGATAATACAATTGTGGCATGCAAAATCGACAATACATATATCTTGTGAGTTTGAATACAAATATAGTCTAATAGAGTATCTGAACTCAAAAGAATCTCTCATTATAATTATTGATACACTATTTTACAAAATAGTGAGGACTACTAATATGTCTATCCCGAACCATCACTCATATACCCTTTGATTCTCCTCATATGTTACCACTCTCGAGAAGAAAAATGGAACAAAAGAAAAAGGGTGAAATTTCAACTAGGCTTCGATAAAGAATATTATGACTAAGATAATATACAACAGTTTTATCATTAGTCTTTAACGAGGAAAAATCGATAAAATATAATAATAAATGAGTTTTAGATCAACAATTGCGGTGAAACAACAATCCATTGTAAGAAGTCAAGAGAAAAAGAATTTTACTATCTTCTAAGATTTAACGATCCATCATCAATAATTTATCCTCAGAATAAAATTTTCTAGACATTGTCGATAATGATATCTAATAATATTATTCAAATAATATGAATTATTGATCGATAAATGGGAAATATTGTGCGATGTGATTATTGAAACAACAACAATATAAAATATCAACGCAAAGACGATTATTGAATCGATAAAATAAAATATTGAACAATAATTCTTTGTGATAATTATTAAGTAGTGCTTTCTTACATAAGAATCGATAATTCAACAATCTTTGTGCGATCGGTGTAACTCTTTGTGCGTACGCCAGCGTATTCTCGTATTTTAACCACGAGATAATTCTACGATGTTAATTGAGTATAATTACAATTGTTATTTATAAAACTCAAACTTTGTTGTTTTTCTTCATCCGATAATTATTACATTATGGGCCCACAAACGATCAAATGGCTGCGTGCGTTTTAATATATTCAAATGAAAAGAATATTCCACGTACCAAAATGAATATTCCCAAACAAAGACAACAACAATGATTATTTATAACCAAACTTTATTTTGTAAAATTTACATTTCACCCATAACCAGAAGCGTTATATCAAATTAATCCTTATTATTTCAAAATAATAAATAGAAAACTCAATTTTATTTATAATAAGTTGAGGTACTACAACCCTTATATATAAATATAATAAATGTATAATTTAACAATGTATAACGACTAAATTATTTTTGTTCAGTCTCTTTCTATGTTAACATAATATATGGACATCTTGGGAACATAAAAAATCCTCAAAAATTGATTCCAATTATATATTACATAATATATTATTTATGTTATATGCCTCTGTAATATATTACTCCCTCCGTCCCTTAATATAAGACGTTTTAGATAAATATTTTTGTCCCTTAATATATAACGTTTTAGAATTTCAAGTAAACATTAATTGCTTAGTTTTCAATATTACCCCAAATATTAAATATAACTTTGGTTCTCTTACTATTTTTTTACCCAATAAATAACATTATCTTTTTTCAATACAAGGGTAATATAGACGGGTTAAATGCTTTATAAGTCACTCTACTTTAAAATGAAACTTACAAATGGGTTATTAAAACTTTTTTTCTTACAGTACATTCATTCGAACTTGTATTTCTTAACCAAAGCGTTACAAAATCAATTAAATCATTGACTTTTAATCTTAAATGTCCCACATCGGTGAAATTGAGTTGGAAAAAAAAAATTTATGTGTCAATAATTATCCCACGTGGCATTTATTATGTGAATCTAAAAGGAAAATCTATACAAAAATAAATTTTATGTAATTCTTGACAAATAATAATATAAATTAGAAAAGTTTTTCAAAAAAATAAGAAAATAAATAAAAAATATATTTAAATATTTTTGTAATTAATATCAAATGAATTTTTTTTAATTATTTATAAATATAATAAAATAAATAAGAAAAGTTAGTCAAAAAACAAAAAAATAAATGAAAAATATATTTAATTATTTTTTAATTAATATCAAATAAATTTTTATTTAATTATTTATAAATATAATAATATAAATTAGAAAAGTTAGCCAAAAAAAAATAAGAAAATAAATGAAAATCTTTAATTATTTTTTGTAATTAATATCAAATTATTTTTGTTTAATTATTTATAAATACAATAATATAAATTAGAAAAGTTTGTCAAAAAAATAAGAAAATGAATGAAATATATATTTAATTATTTATGTAATTAATATCAAATTAATTTTTGTTTAATTATTTATAAATATAATAATATAAATTAGAAAAGTTTGTCAAAAAACAAGAAAATAAATGAAAAATATATTTAGTTATTTTTTTAATTAATATCAAATTATTTTTATTTAATTATTTACAAATATAATAATATAAATTAGAAAAGTTACCAAAAATTAAGAAAATAAATAAAAAAATATTTAGTTATTTTTGTAATTAAAACCCAACATAACAAACGGACGAAATAAAACAAAATTTCATCCATTCAAACACCCATAAAACATAGGAATAATAGATCAAAGCATCCAAATCTGTACAATAAAATAGATATGCAGTAAAAATCATAAAAAATTGATCTTCTAATACAGAACACATTTTGCATCCTAGAAAATTGATCTTCGAACACATTTTACTTACAGCAGTATCCCATAGAATGGAGTCAAATCAAATTCCTCTCCAACAAACGGCGAAACATTCATCATCTTCTTCTAAACTGGGGAGAAAGGGATTGGAGTATCAGAGAGATGGAAAAAGTCGGATCAGATGGAGGACATACTTCATCAACTGTTGTGATTGAAGATTGTGGTCAGATAGATGAGAAATAATTGTGCATAATGGCGTGAAGTTTTTGAGAGAAAATGAAGTGTTATGATTACATGAATTACCAGATCTGAGCTGAGCTCTTTCAAAACCCTAGAATTAATCTTTAAGCAAGAATAAATTTTGGAAAAGGGGGAAGGGAACAGAGGAGAAGGAGAGAGAGAACACCCGTTTCTTTTTTTTAGTTTCGCTTTTTTTTTCCTGTTCTTTTTAATAAAAATGATTATTTTTTAAATTTGATTAAATTAAATTATAAAATTTAAATTTTGTATAATTTTAAAATAAAAATTATTTGATAAAAATTATTTGAATGTAAAAGTACAAATTTATTTATCCTAATTAGAAAAGAAAAAAAAATTATTACCAAATTGACTCAATTATAATTTTAATGTCCGAATTTGAAAAGATTTTTAATTTTAAAATATTTTTAATTTAATAATTTTATAATTTCCTCAATTATATTTATAAATAATTAAAAAAAAATCATTTGATATTAATTACAAAAATATTTAAATATATTTTTTATTTATTTTCTTATTTTTTTGAAAAACTTTTCTAATTTATATTATTATTTGTAAATAATTACATAAAAATTTATTTTGGTATAGATTTTCCTTTTAGATCCACATAATAAATGCCACGTGTGATAATTTTTGACACAAGCTTTTTTTTTCAACTCAGCTGCTGACGTGGACATTTCCGTTAAAAATCAACAAATTTAACGGATTTTGTAACGTTTTGTTAGTAAATACAAGTTCAGTGAGTTGATTGTAAGAAAAAAAAAAGTTCAATGATCCATTTGTAAGTCGACCTAAAGTAGAGTGATTTATAAAATATTTAACCCTAATATAGATATTTGATATTATATTTAATGTTATATAATTATTTACTTAATACTTGTGTACAATTCTAAAAAATTTTATATTAAGGGAAGGAGAGATATATATATATATATATATATATATATATATATATATATATCTTAGCATAAAGTAAAAATAGATTTTTTTTAATGGAACTCAAACCGTAATATGGAGAAGCGTCCTCAGCGGCGGACTGGACCCAAATCCCCTAGAAGGTCGTGTCGCACCAGAAGACGGTTTCTACGAGTTGGGTTGTTTGGGAATGCAACCCGAGTCGGGCGGTAAATTTACAATGTTATTTTTGGTAATATAAAATATTTTATTTTGCCATCTTTTTTCATTCTTCCAAATTCTCCCACTTTTTAAGAGAAAAAATTTGAGCTAAAAATGAAATCAATTTTACCTTCAAATCCTTGCAAACACACTCTTAAAGTATAATGTTTTAAAATATGTGAACGTGAACAAATTACATGCGAACTAGCTGACCAATAAAACTTGTCAAAAACTGGAACAGTATGCAAAAAAGTTGAGTCAAATTTGAACAATTTTTTGAAGCATGATTCAATATATTAATGCTTGAGATTGTAGAAAATAAAGAGCTCAAATTTGAAAAAGGAAATTCGACTAAGCTTGACTCATTACTTATAAATACACCTACAATATTAATTAAGACCCTCTAATCGCCTCGGCATGTTTGTGAGTTTTAACTTGGGGGATGAAAGGGAAAGTTTTTTTTTTTAATTTTTTTGAAAAAATAACTTACAAAATTATCAAACATTAATGACACGTTCATATCAAAAGTAATTGAGAATATTTTTAACCAATTATCATTGTAACTCGACACGCAGTAAAAAATAATATGTGAGTAAGTAATATAACTTGCGCCGGACAAAATCCTGCCG
Organism: Panax quinquefolius; assembly: GCA_020205615.1. Taxonomy (NCBI): domain Eukaryota; kingdom Viridiplantae; phylum Streptophyta; class Magnoliopsida; order Apiales; family Araliaceae; genus Panax; species Panax quinquefolius. The sequence continues at coordinate 33,854,867 of CM035162.1, read as the reverse complement.
GCTAGAATAACAAGAAATTTATAGGCAAAAGAAACAAAAACATTATCCTAAACACAAAGAAATCTTTTAATGTGTAAATTATATTTATAAAAAAAAATTCTCTCAAATTCAACCCACAAGTCAGGATTTTATAGTTAAAAGATTTTTTTATCAGCAAACAACAGAATTCCTATAACTATGATAAGAGAGTTCCGGTAGAAAACAATTCCTAATAATCCTCCTATATTTATGGTAACAATTTCTAATAAATAACAACTTTCTAATAATTAAAATACTATCATAAAAAAACTAAATAATAATAATAATATTAATAATAATAATAATAATAACCGAAGCCAATCCGATCTTTCCGAAGTCATGACGCCATTCCCGAAGAAGTTAGCTATGAATCCGAACACCTGTCTCGAAGCTGATCGTTCCGAAGTTAAGCCAAATGAGCCGAACTCCCGACCCCAAAGACATGAGCTGAACTCCCGACCCCGAAGTCAACCGACACCGTTGCGCTGATCAATTAACTCATAGTCTTTCAGTGTCATCCATGTGTTATCTGACAACTCAGCATCATCGGGCTCAGATCCTCCTACATCAGTTACCCCGAGTTGAATAAAGAACTCTTCCTCGAGTTCTCACTATCCTCCACAAAATAAGGACTCATCTGATCTGGTTACAGTCTAGAAGGAAACTCTTCGGACATCAAGTTAGAGAATTTCGGCAGCAATTTTTGCATATCTGCTAATACTTCGGTGTTCCTATCTGCCAAACTGCTCTCTCAAAGGATTAGAGCATACATCACGCCTTCACGATCGGCCTTCGATAGAAATCTAGTTATAGACAACGGGTTCGTGTTCCCTACTGCTCGAGCCGAACTGATTTCTTCCCTCCGAGGTTCTAACACCACCTTCTTCCTTTTGATACTAAAGGAGTACGTATTCTTCTGACCATCATGAATAACTCTTCGGTCATATTGTCAAGGTCGGCCCAACAACACATGGCATTCGCACGTCCATTGACACCTCAACGCACCACGCACTATCAAAGTATTTATTGTCGATGGAAAAAGACATTGAGTACTTTTTATCCATTGTTATTTCATTTTTCTTTTTCAACTACGATAACTTATATGGTTTGGGATGTCGATCCATTTTCAACTGCAGTTTTTTGACAGCTTCTTCGGACACTACGTTCTCACAACTGCCGTTGTCAATAATTAACTTGCAGACTTTATTTGCTACGATGCAAGTTTTATGGAAAATATTGGTTCTCAACCAATCATCTTTGGAATCACCCTTGGGAGTTAGTACACTCTTACGAACGATCAGAGTCTTTTGGCTATCTCCGTACGACACATTTTCCTCTACGTCATCATCAATATATTCGGCATATTCAGGTTCTCCATAAAGTTCTCCTTCATCTTCATATTCATCATAAAGTTTTTCTTCATCTTCATATTCATCGTATATAGATTCTTCATACTCCTCCACTTCTTCAATTACTTCTTTCTCAACTAACCGGTCTTAAGTTTCGGATATATCCTCCTTAAAGTCCAAATCTCGATGATGTTCTATTCGACCACGTCATTCCCATAGCTGCTCCCTATGGTGGTAAGGATTATCAAAATCGGATTTAGAATCATATAATTCCTCATCATAATCAAGATGCGAGAAATACTTTGAGACTTCCTCAGCCGAAATTTGTCCACGAGAGTAATAACCCTCCTTGTCATGATCAAGGTGTGGGACTTCCCTAGCTGAAACCTATCCATGATAGTGATCAAGGTGCGAGACTTCCTCTGTGATGCCCCAAAAACAGGTATACATCACCCATCTTGAGTCGCCAGATACAAGGTACTGAATACAAATACAACTTAATTATCTGACGATCGTGTAAAATACGACAAAACATAGGTCATGAGTTTTAATACAAATATTGTCATCTAGACAATATCCACACTCAATAAGAGTCCTCATTACATTTATTATCACACTATTTCACGAATAGTGAGGACTACTAATGCACCATCTAGGTTCATCACTCGTTCCCCATTAGTCTCAAATTTCGTTCTCATTTCACGAAGAGAACGGTGAAGAAAGAAAGGGTGAGCTCTACTAGTCGATGAGAAATATTATGACTAAGATAATGCGAATAAATTATCATTAGCCTTGAAGGTGTTAAAGCGATAAAATATAATAAACATCAAGTTTAAGCTGCGGTGGAACAAGCGATCCATTAGAAGAATCAGTATAGAATAAAATCTACTATCTTCATGATTTAAAGGTTTTCATCACTTTTATCATTTGAGACTCGACAATAAATAAAATTGAATCATCCTGCTCCACGGCCGAGGATATTCATGTAATCATCAATGGTCATGGCTATCTGAATAATCCTTGGTCATGATCATACGAATAATCATCCCACCAATGAACTACTGGTCAATGAGGACTTTTACCACATCATTCGTCACATTACGGTTATGATTATCTTACCGAATAATCCTCGGTTATAATCATACCAAATCCATCTATGCACGTAAGCCAAATGACTTTTCAACATAATATAAGCATGAGGATGATGACAATTCAATAAAACAAGTTCAAGAATAAATTTTAAAGATTTATAAGTTAATTTATCCTGAACTCAATAATGTCTAAATTATCAACATGATACTGCTTTGTGCAGTAAAATTCAAGAATGCTCAGAAGAATATTTCCATGAAAAGATACTGGATGAAGCGCAAATATCAAGGATATTTCACTAATTTCATGGAGTGTAGAATTTAAAACTTTAACCAACTGAGTATAATAGAATATATGAAACTGCAAATGGATTTTCACCCGCCATTCGATAATCCACGTATACAGATCATTTTCACAATTTAATAAGGAATTAATACAAATGATCATTCACCATGCATGTGGTAATCCACATGATGCGAGTTATTCCAACGAATAATAATAAAGAATGGAATAATGTAAGATTCACCATGCGTGCGATAGATCGCATGACATGTTATTCCCGATAGAATAATAAATAATGGAACCAGTCCCGTAAATGCACGACGTGATATTCGGCGAATAATAAATAATGGAACAAGGTCCAACTTAAACGCACGATGAGGATATTCCGGCGAAATAATAAATAATGGAACCCGGTCCGCGTATACGCACGCATGGATATTCTGACAAAATAATAAAGAACGAAATATTAGAACAATTTCACCATGTATGCAGGACTTCGCATAAACAGGTTATTCCAACAGAATAATAAGAATGGAATAACAGAAGAATTTCACCATGTATGCGGTACTTCACATATACAGGTTATTCCAACATAATAATAAAGAATGAAATAATAGAAGAATTTCACCAAGTATGCGGTACTTCGCATAAACAGGTTATTCTAACATAATAATAAAGAATGGAATAACAGAATTTCTCTTCACGAATAAGAAAGAAAGAATACCCCTTACGAGTACAACAAATAATATCCCCTACCTTGAAAAGCTGGATATTGAAGTAGTGAAGTAGCGAGAATACTTTTCTTCTTTCTCTATATAGTTTCTCTCTAGAATTTCAAAGAATTAAGTAAGAAATAATGAAGGAATGAGCTTATTTATAGAGATGGGATTTGAATAATAACTAATTCATGAACGGTCCAGATTGATTTACTTTTAAGCGGACGGTCCATATTGGTTTACTATTAAAACTTAAAAGCGGTCCATCATTGATTTACTATTAAAACTTTAAACCAAAGAATCCATATTGATTTACTATTATAACTTTCCACCAAGTGGTCCATATTGATTTACTTATTATTATATCTTCAACCAACCATGCGAAAAATTAGCACATCTCCTCATGGAATAATATTGTACCAAAAATGATTTGAATGAAAAGAAATATATCTTACGGTGAATAGTACCCGTGAATAGTAACTCGTGAATAAGTAACTCATGAATAGTAACTCGTGAATAGTAACTCATGAATAGTAACTCATGAATAGTAACTTCGTGAATAGTACTCAAACGAAAAAAGTGCCCGAATACTTGGATTGAACAATATAACCTCCGGACATCAATTATTATCGAAACAAATGTCGATTTCCACTAACACAAATAATTTTAACACAATGGAACTATAAAATTCATCTTTAATCAACACGAACTTATTCATCATTAATATTATAATTCATAATATTTAACAACCAGGTTGTTCCCAGGAAAGAGGGGGCTTTCCGATAAGGATTTCTCCTTATTGGTGCGCAATTAGGTGACCAAATCTCTCCTTGATGAACTTCTGACATTGTCGATATTGCGAATAATAATATGAATAACTTTGCCGTCTCAATTATTGATTTAATAATATAACATATTATGCGAGATGATATTGTAACAATAATTGAATCGATAATATGAGAGATATGATGCAAAGAATTCTTGTAGCAATAATTGAGTATAATTGGTGACTTCTCACGTAAGCATCAATAATCAATACAGAGTGTATTTACTACGCAACCACGCGATTCATCGTACTTTTACTACTGGGTAGTTCAATGGTTTAACGGTAACACCTCCGTAGTTATTTTTATAGAAAAATAATTTTGTCGTTTTCTAACTACAACAATACTTCCGTTGTGGGGTCCACCAATGATTGTGACATCGTACAATATTCGCTATTAAAACGAATATTCCCCGACCAATCGAATATTATATAACCACTTGCTTACTTTGCAAAATTTATAAATACTATCCACAACTATAACATTATATCAAATCCACACCATAATATTAAAAAAAATTATTTCGAGAATGTTAAATATTTAATCATAAAATCTGGGGTCTCACATCCTCATTTAGAACATGTCCATGTCGACTATGATTTTGAGTCGTTAAACGCCGGGTTAACTATGCAAATTGTCTCTATAAATCCTCAATCATCACGTCCTGAATGTTAAGACCACGGTTCGAGACTTCCTCAATCGGAACCTGCCCTAGACAACCACAACCACAACCACCCACTATTGCAACTGATGAAATATATTTTCAGGAAGATTGTGAGTGTAAGACCCCAACTTATTATTAATGAAATTAAATTTCCTTTATTTATTATTTTGAAATAGTAAGGGTTAATTTGATTAATATGATTAGTTATGGGTAAAATGCGCAAATATTTCAAATAAGCAAGTGGTTATAAAATATTCATTTTATCGGAGAATATTCGTTTTGGTCGTGGAATATTCTTCTTTGTCGAGAATATTAAACAACCACAAGCGCTTGACCTTGTGTGGGCCCCATAATGGAAAGCGATTGGATGAAGAAAAACGACAAAAAATAAGTTGTTTATAAATAACGACGTTGTTATTACTAGATAATACTCTTGAAATACTCGGTGGTTAAAACACACGATGATTACTGCGGTATTACCAATTATTGATTCTTACGTAGAAGGCACTACTCAATAATTATTACAAATAATTAATTTATTCAAAGATTTTATTTTATTGATTCAATAATTGCTACGTTGATATTTTATATTACTTTGTTTTTGATAATTGTCACTTTCACGATATTTTCCATTATCGAAGCAATAATTCATATTATCTGAATAATATTATTAGATAACATTATTGGCAATGTCTAGAAAGTTCTGTCTAAGGAGAGTTTTGGTCACCTAATTGCGCGTCAGTAAGGAGAAATCCTTATTGGAAAGCCCCCTCTTTCTTTAAGCAACTTGGTTGTCGATTGTGATTCTCATAATATTATTTATGAATAATTAATTATTAATTTCTATGATGAGGAAAATATTAATTTTATGTGGATATAGATGGAAAAAAAATTTAATGTGACAATTGTTGAAAATTGATATTTTATCTTTTCTGATAAAATAATATTTTATTATTATAATGGTGATATTTTTACAATGAATGTGGGATATATGAGTATATGAGGAGGAAGAGTATTTTTGTTCAATAAATATTTAACACATGTTTGGTGTTACAAAAAATGTTTAACACATGTTTTTTGTGTTGGTGGACACAATTTTTGACTGAAATTTGATTATAGCCTGTAAAATCACTCGTTTGTGGATTTCGGTAAATTTCTGTTTGGAATTTGGAAAAACTTTCTTCTGGAAAGTTGTAGAGAATTAAATTTCCTATAGAAAGGACATGAGGTTCGAATTTTTGTGATAAAAGGTCTATTTATTATGAATTATTGAAGTTTCGGATTATTGAGTCTGAATTGATTTTGTAACAAAAATTGTTTAAAACATGTTTTTCATTTTTGGCGCATTTGTGTGGAAAATGTGTTTTTGATGTGGTGGGCTAAGGAAAATTTGGTTATAAATATATTATTATATTCAATTTTCTGCTTTGGTGTTCTAAGCATTTTTCTATAAATAGGGTGCTTAGGTTAGAATTGAAAATCATTCCAGAAACTGAAGTTTTCTCTTTACTTCTCTCTCTATATTATCGAGCGTATTCTTGTGAGTATTTTGATACTTTGAGTGTTGATATACGGTGCAAGTTCCCTTCAAAGACTATATCCAAAGATTTTCGATTAAAAGTCTTTGTCTTTCCGAGGTAAGGAATGTTATTTTCTTCGTAAATGATATTATTTCTTCAATATCATTATGCAAAAATATTGGTCTGAATTTTTATCAAATTTAGAACTTTTCATGTTGGGGTTACTATTCACGAAGCATGATAATTTTTTTTGTGAAATTTCTATCTTTTAGTGTCGGAGTTACTATTTACGTATACGACACTATTCACGAATACGACACTATTCATAGAAAAATTAAAATTTTCTTTTCTGTGTCCAAGATTATCTCATTATGATTCCTATCTTTGATTGGATCTATGTTTTGGTCTTCATTCTTGAATTTTACTCCACTGTTATTTATGAAGTATTTTTGAATTTGGATTGTTTAAAGTACGAATCCTTAATATTTGTTCTTTTGTTTCACCGGATTCGTTTTCTTTAAAATATTTTTCATCATCCTCACCCTAAATGATGATCTAACCAATATCTTTGGCCCATGGTGCAAAGATGAATGATTTCGATGAATATCTTTGGCCAGTAGTGCAAAGATGAACAGTGTTTAGATGAACATAACTAATCGATGAATATCTTTGGCACGTAGTGCAAAGATGAATATTTGATTTCAATTATATATTGATTGATGTTACAGGATAAAAGATAAACGATGAACTTTTAAATTCATATATAGTAGATAGTAGTTTGCATTCTCTACTTAACTCTTCTAATGAATTATTATTTCATTGCGAAGATTGATTTAAAACGGGTTGTCTATCAGTATTCTATTAGATTTTTCCTCGTTGAGGACTAACGATAATTTGTTCTATATTATCTTAGTCATAATGTTCTTTATCGGGCTAGTTGAGCTCACCTTTTTCCTTGTTGTTCCATTTTTCTTCTCAAGAGGCGAGAATGTAATGAGTACTAGTCGGGTGTGGAATGATGATTCTAGAAGTGGTTCTAGTAGTCCTCACTATTCCTTAAAAATAGTGTATTAATAATTGTAATGAGGACTTATTTGAGTGTGGATATTGTCTAGATGACAATATTTGTATTTAAACTCATAGTTTTTATGTCAGTATTAATAAAGTTGTAGTTATTTCGTACCATGTATTTTGATGACTCGAATGGGTGTCAGATACCTATTTTGGGGGCGCCATAGTATTTGTATTCAAGACCATGTATCCTGGCGACCCAAGATGGGTGATGTATACCGCTTTGGGGCGTCACATTGATATCAAAGCTTAGGGATATGATCCCTAAATTGAGATGTGAGACAAGAACTAGGGGAGAGATGGGGAATTCCTTCGCTAGTATGACCTACCTAAGTTTATTTGGTATTTAATTGGTCGGTCATAGTATAGGGATAATATGTGATATGTTAATTAACCCTTGTTTTGTGACATTGTTTGAAAATGGCGTATGAAAATGCTGAGATAAGCAATGAAGCACATAAGACCGTTGAGTCAGTTCAACCAAAAGGTAACGACCAACAACACGATAATAATCATACCAAAGAGTAACGGCCATCTAACAATGATAACCATCGTGGGAAATTATCATGCCAAGAATGGTAACCACTTCGGTGGTAATCATGGCCAAGATAATAGAAGTGGAAATTTCAAGAAGAGAAGGTCATTTAGCTCGATTTTGTCGTATAGTGAAGTCAAGTCCAGCTGGAACGGTGGCACCAAAGGCGGATACGGACAAAACAAAGTCGGTGGTTTCAAGAAGAGCGTTTTTCGTGACTTCTTAAAAAATGAGTGACCCGAAAGAAGATAGCACGGGTTAGTTAATTATAAATTCTTGTGAAGTCTATATCTTATTAGATACCGGTTCTATCCATTCTTTTATCTCTCTTGCTTGCACTCAACGTTTAAATTTGACTTCGGAGAAATTAGACTTTGACTTATTGGTTGAAACTTCGATAGTAGAAACCTTCGTTATCTCCAATGTTTATAAATCTTGTTGATTCAAATCGACACTTTCACGTTACCTGTCGATATTATCTCTTTGAAAATACTTGCCTTTGATGTGATTTTAAGAATCGATTGGTTAACTACTCATCATGCTTTTCGTAAGGTTGTTAGCTTTCATATTCCTAACCAACCTGATATGTGAATTCAAGCAACCAAACCCCTAAAGTCAATCACTGTTATATTAAGCCATAAGTAAAGAGCCTTGAGCCTTTCGCTGGTGTCTTCCTTGTGTGGAATACACCGAAGCCGAACTTTCCGTAGGGGACGTTATGAATAACGGTGGCAAGTTGATAGGTATCAATGCGACGTGCTATCCAAGTCTTGGATGAGAGTCACAGTTTTGAATGATATTTCTATTGTTAATAAATTTCCTGACGTATTCTTGAAGACTTCTTAGCTTACCCTAGAGCGTGAAATCGAATTTTGTATTGACCCCAGTACAAAACCTATTTTTAAAACCCTCAAATATTTTCTTCACCCAAAATGAACGTGTAATGTGCCAAAGACGTTGGCTCAAGCTGTTGAAGATTACGATTTTACCATTCAATGTCATTATGGAAAAGCGAACGTGGTAGCTGACGCGTTGAGTAGAAAGATCGATGTCGTTCTGAGTGCGATGTTGTTAACATAAAACCCATTTCAGATAACTTACAAATGATGAAGATAGAGTTAAAGACTCTAGTGACCCACGTGAAGATAACAAATATCGAAAGTAGAATCGACTTTAATCGATAAAGCTAAAAAGCCGCAAGCAAGCAAGCTACATACTCAGAACTGATGAATGTGAAGAAGAAGGTTCAAGAGGGCGTTATTCTAGAAGCAAGAATCGATGAAGAGATGAAATCTCAACCCTCGCTATTATTGGCCCATTTGAAATCCTCGATGAAGTAGGAACCGCGTAGCTATAGACTGCTTTTACCGCCAAGTATGTTATGTGTTCGAAACGTTTTTTTTGTATCGATGTTACGTAAATATGTGGACGACTCGAACCACATTATTAAATTAGAACTAAACGATATAGTAGAAGATTTAACGTATGAGGAGATACGTGTTAAAATCTTGGATAAGAAGGATCGTATTCAACACTCAAAGGTTATACCTCAAGAGTTAGAATCAAATGAAGTCAAGATACCTCACCTCTTGAAGATACCAGTATCGTGTACGTAAATTTTGAGGGCGAAATTTCATAAGGAGGGGAGATTGTGAGACCCCATATTTTATGAATAAAGATTTAATTTTCACGAAATATTTTTTTTAATATTATGGTGTGGATTTGAGATAATGTTATAGTTGTGGGTAGTATTTATAAATTTTGAAAAGTATGCAAGTTGTTGTATAATATTCGATTGGTTCGGGAATATTCTTTTTTTTCGGGGAATATCCGCATGCGACTGTACAATCATTAGTGGACCTCAAGAATTTAATTATTGTTTGATGGAAAAACGACAAAAATATTTTTATGAGAATAATCTACGAAAGTTTTACCAAGTTAAACCGCTTGAACTACTCAGTAGTAGTAAAGAAATACGATGTCTGGCATTGGTTGCATATAGCACCACCAGGTATTGATTATTGATGTTTACGTGATAAGTCATTCAGCTTTTGTTTTATTAGTATTATTAATGTAATAAAATAGAATTTTTTATATATAAAATGTAATACTTTTATAAAGTTATTCTATAAATAAAATATATTATATTCTATTATCCATAGTGTTTTGCATAGTAAAATCTTTTTATATAAAATGTAATACTTTTATAAAGTTATTCTATAAATAGAATATATTATATTTTATTATGCATAGTATTGCATAAAGTATGCGCATAGTATTTTGCATAGTAAAATATTTTATATAAAACAAAATACTTTTATAAAGTTATTCGCTTTTATTAGATTATAAATAGAATATATTATATTTTATTTAAAAGATTTTGCTTTAAATATGGACCGTCCGATTAAAAGTAAATCAACTGACCGTTCATGAATTAGTTACTATGCGTCCATTCTTCTATAAATAAAGCTCATTCATTCATTATTTCTTACTTAATTCACTCAAACTCTGAGAGAAAAACTATAGAGAAAGTTCTTCTTCTATAATCTTGAGCGTATTTCTTTAGAGTTTAAGAAAGCTTTGAAGCGTAAGATGAAGTTTTCTTCGAGTATATCCTCGCCTACCAATTAATACTCTTCTTTCAAAGGTAGGAGATATTATTTGTTGTACTTTTAAGGGGTATTATTTCTTTCAGATTCATGAAGAGAACTTCCATTATTCCATTCTTTATTATTATGTTGAATAACTTTGCTTATGCTAAGTACCGCATACATGGTGAAATTCTTCCATTATTCCATTCTTTATTATTCTGTTGAATAACTCATGCATGCGGTTATCGCATGCATGGTGAATTCTATTGTTATTCCATTCTTATTATTCTCGCTGAATAACTCTGTTTATGCTGAGCACCGCATACATGGTAAAATTCTTCTAATATTCGTTCTTTATTATTACGTTTAATATCCTATCTCGCGTTCACGCCGGACTGGTTCCATTATTTATTATTTTGTTTAATATCCTGCTGTTTTGTGCGCTTACGGGACCGGTTCCATTATTTATTATTCGCCGAATATCCTCGTGCAATGCGTTTATGCTGGGACCTAGTTCCATTATTTATTATTCTGTTGGGATAACTCGCTCATGCATGCGATCTATCGCATTTATGGTGAATCCTTCATTATTCCATTCTTTATTATTCTCATTGAATAACTCGTCATGTGGATTACCACATGCACGGTGAATGATCTTTCGATTCATTCCTTATTAAATTGTGGAAATGATCATGTCACGTGGATTACTGCATGGCGAGCAAAAAATCCATTTCATAGCTTCATATATTCTATTATACTCGATTGCTTAAAGCTTTGGCTTCTATAATCCATGAAATTAGTGGAATATCCTTGATATTTGCGCTTCATCCATTATCTTTTCATGAAAATATTCTTCTGAGCATTCTTGAATTTTACTCCACAAACAGTATCAAGTTGACAATTTGGATGTTATTGAGTTCAGGATAAATTAACTTATAAATCTTTATAATTTATTCTTGAACTTGTTTTATTGAAATGTCATCATCCTCATGCTTATATTATGTTGAAAGTCATCTTTGGCTTACGTGCATAAATGGACTTGGTATGATTATGATTAGGGATTATTCGGTATAATCATGACCGTAATGTGACGAAATGATGGGTAAAAGTCCTCATTGGCACGTAGTTCGATGGTGGATGATTGTTGGTATGATTATGACCAGGGATTATTCGGTATAGTTATGACAATTGATGATTACATGAATATCCTTGGCCGTGGAGCAGGGATGATTTGATTTTATTTTTTAAGCTGAGTCTCAGCGATAAAAGTGATGAAAAACCTTTTAAATCATAGAAGATAGTAAATTTTATTCACTACTTGACTCTTCTAATGGATTGCTTGTTCCGCTGCAGTTAAACTTGATGTCTATTGTATTTTATCAGTTTAACATTGTTGAAGGCTAATGATAATTTATTCTACATTATCTTAGTCATAATATTTCTTACTGGGCTAGTTGAGCTCACCCTTTCTTTCACTGTTCTCTTCAGGAAATGAGAACGTAGCTGGGACTAGTCGGGAAACAGAGTGATGGTCCTAGATGGTGCATTAGTAGTCCTCACTATTCTGTGAAATAGTGTGATAATAAATGCATTGAGGACTTATTTTGAGTTTTAATGCTGTCTAGAAGACAATGTTTGTATTAAAACTCAAAGCTCATGTTGTATAATTAAGTTGTATTTGTATTCAGTACCATGTATCTGGCGACCCAAGATGGGTGATGTATACCTGTTTTGGGGGCGTCACAAAGATGTTGATGCTTTGATACCAACTGACGGCAGGTAGAAAAGCAATTATTCTGCGAGCTAGGGTAACAAGAAATTCATAGGCAAAAGAAATTCAACCCACAAGGTGAGTTTTTATAGCTAAAAGATTTCTTTATCAGCACGCAACATAATTCAAATAACTATGGTAAGAAATTTCCAGTAGAAAACAAATTCCTAATAATCCGCCTATATTTATGGTAACAACTTCTAATGAATAACAACCTTCTAATAATTAAAATACTACCATAAAAGAACAAAATAATAATAATAATAATAATAATAACTGAAGTCAATCTTATATTCCCGAAAACATGACGCCATTCTCGATAAAGTTCGCCACGAATCCAAACACCTGTCCCGAAGTCGATCATTCCGAAGTTAAGCCAACTAAGTCGAACTCTCGATCCCGAAAACATGAGCCGAACTCCGACCCCAAAATCAACCAACATCGTTACGCTGATCTATTAACTCATGGTCTTTCAGTATCATCCATATTCGTCATCTGACAACTCAACATCATATTGGGCTCATATCCTCAAAAAATTAATAACTTTAATTATGATTCACTCTTATAAATAGAGCACATGTACAAGAGAAAGGCAAATCGTAATCTCTTTGTACTTTAAAACTTTTATGGGGTAAAAATATAAAAAATAAAATTTTAATATGTTCACATAATTTTTTTTACTAATAATAATAATAATAATAATTTTTTTTTACTACGTGCCGATTTGATTGATCTTTCGGAGAGAGTGTTATTGGCATGTGTTCTTTAAGTAGTTATATACTACCTCCGTTTTTAAAATATTGTCGTTTAAGGTTTTGGCACATAGATTAAGAAAATATCATTTATCAAATAAAATTTGTTTGAAATATAATCACTACCCTTTTATGGGAAGTTGAAAACTATTAATACAAGGGGAAGAATTTCTTGAGACAATGAGAGAAGGTAGGGGTAATATAAGAAAGTAAATAATTTATTCTTCTCGAAAGTTGTAAACGACAAACTTTTTAGAATAAATTTTTTCTTCTAAAACGACAATCTTTTAAGAACGGGAGGAGTATATTGAAAGGTTTACATCATATTCTATTAATGTGGGACTAATGGATGTTTTTATACGCCGTACATATCTTATATCGAAGGTTTTACTATTTTGTACTACTCTCTTTGTTCCTAAAAGATTGTCGTTTAAGGTTAATGCACACAAATTAAGGAATGTAATTAATACATAGTGAAAATACTATACTACCCTTATTAATTGTCTCAACCAATTATTTCCTTCCCAATGTTTCTTATTCAATTCAACCAATTGCTTTTTATTCAACCAATTACTATTTGGATTATAGCATTGAATTGAATAAGAATCATTGGGAAGGGTAGAAAGTTTTAAATAGGAGAAAATTTTAAATAAGGGTAAAGTGGGGAAAAAATAGATAATGTGTATTGATAAACTCAAAACGACAATCTTTTTAGAACAAAAATTATTTCCTAAAACGACAATCTTTTAGGAACGGAGGGAGTAATATTTATGATTTTTGTTGAAATCCAAATGGTGATGCTATTTATATATATTTGTGGCTTTTGTTGAAACCCAAATCGAGATAGAAGAAAATTCATAATAGGTGTTAATTTAATATTCCAGAGAAGGTGTATTGGAGTGTTTGGTTATGTTAATGGTAATGACTTACCCAATTTTGATGAAAAAGGTATATTTGTCTAGAAAAATATAATTGTTCTGTGCCCATAATTTTTGTACTGTTAATATCAATTGTCTGTATTTAACAAAATAACACATAATATACATACATAAATACATATAAATAAATCTTGTTAATTTGAATATCTTAATAAGAGCTCTCTAACGATATATAAATTGCAATTTTAGATTTGTAACAAAAATCTTTTTTATTGAATTTTAGAATTTTAAAAAAAAATTGAATTATGAGAGAGAATAAGAGTCTTGACTTTTAACATAAAAAAAATTCTCGGCAAGAACTTTTTGCGGCTCTTAATTACTCACTCCAAAAAGTTGCTGTAGATAGTAATGTGGTCTTTCAAATCTGGGTCGTTAAACATTGTAACGGACGGCACACAATGGGTTGGCTGGAACATCATCTATAACTAGCGGTGGCTATGGATCATGTCCCTATATTAAAAGAAAAACAAGTGAAATTATTCACTTTTAATATTATTTTATTTTTTAAAATAATTTTCAAAACAACATAATTTTAATAAAAGTATATCTTTTGATCCTACATACCCCTTTTAGCGATAGATCGGGCGACGGTTCGATCCGTCGCTATATGTTGTCAGCCGCTAAAACCTAAGACATTTATTTTCCTTCTGATATATGAATGACCAAATCTGTCGCCTTGTTTTGTCGCTTCAAGGGTTTGGAGTACTTTCTATTTGTCGACCGAAAAAGGATACAATTGTATCATGCGACTCTGTATAGTTTGAAAACGTCTCAAAATTTTGGTCAATATCAAAATTTATGTAGAAATATTATTATTTTTATTTTATGTAAAAATACGTGAGAGGAATTCATGTAGAAATATTATTTTTTATATGAAAATATCAATTTTCTATATAGATATAGAAAATTAATCCAAAAACAAATCAACAAAGGGGAGAGTCTCTGAAGTAAATTAATGATGTTTAAAAATACAAAATATTTGTAGAAAATAATTTGGTAAATAAAGAATTTGGTTTTTGTTATCATTCTCCAACCTCAAGTAACGACTTAGATTTGATTATGTTTTAAGTTCTTTCATTTGAATTTCATTGTAAAATAAAACTTATTCTATTTTTTAATTTATGAAGCGTATGTAAAAAATTTTAGACTGCTATTATAAACTACTATTATTATGCATATATATATATATACATTTAATAAATAAAAGATAACTTTACGAAAGTTATCTTTCAGCACATGGGAATTTCAAAGCTTGTACAAAAAGTCCAGTCGCAAGTGCCACCAACCGTTAACCAACTTGCTGATCTGCAAGAAAGAAACTGACACGATCTTTCTTGCTTAATCAAGAACTCCTATATATACATGCAAACTTAGTATAGATTAAACCCACAAAGCTTATAAAGCATCATACATCCAATTAATTATATACATCAATACCTTCCAATGGAGTTGTTGAGTTTTCTTCTATGCTCTTTTATATTCTTCATTATTCTCCATTGCTTTTCTTTATTTCGTAGAAGAAACCTACCACCAGGTCCCAATGGCCTCCCTTTCTTCGGAAACCTATTCAATATTGGTGCAAATCCCCACAAGGCATTCGCCGAGCTAGCAAAGAAGTACGGTCCTCTCATGTCTATCCGTCTAGGCGGTGTCACTAGCATTGTGGCTTCTTCGCCAGAGATGGCCAGAGAAATCCTCCAGAAAAATGACGAGGCTTTTTCCGGCAGAGTAGTCCCTTCTGCCATCACAAAGCTAGATCACCCTTACTATGCTGTGGTGTGGCTGTCCGTAGGGGATCAATGGCGAACCCTACGAAAAGTCCTAGCTACTTTCTTGACAAACACCCAAAAGCTAGACACCTTAAGGAACTTGAGGCATAAAGTGGTGGAAGAAATGGTTCAACATGTTAAGGAAGTTAGCAAAAAGGGAGAATCTGTGGACATTGTCAAGTTAGGGTTTACTACCGCGGTAAATCAAATATCAAACACTTGTTTTTCTGAAAATGTAGCTGATTATAAAACCCAAGATGTTAAAGGGTTTCAAAATGCTGTGAAGTCCGTCATGGAGGTTGATATCAAGTTTAATGTTGCGGATTATTTCCCTTTGCTTAGAGCTTTGGATCCTCAAGGCTTACGGGGAAAAGCTAAAGCTGCGTATGGTTATCTTGAGGAACTCTGTGATAAATTCATTGATCAACGCCTAGTGCATAGAGAGTCTAAATTGGAAAGAGATGGAGATCTGCTGGATTGCTTCATTGACTTTAGCACAGAGAATGAGGCTGAATTCAACTTGAAGCACGTCCAAGTTCTACTAGTGGTATATATGGAATCTCTCCTCTCTTTCTTAAACCATAAGATAATTACTTCTCATAAAATCACTAATTTCAGTACGTATTCAAAATAGTGTAGATCAACAATGCAAGATCCCGTCCTCCCTATATATATACTGTTACACCAAAAGATCCCTAGTTTCAATTGGGTAGCTTTGCCAATAACAATATCTAAATTAGTCCCAAAGCATAATATATATGTTTATATATACTAATTTAAACAAAATTCTTTCTTCAGGAATTGTTCCTTGCCGGAACTGAAACTACAGCCAATACTGTTGAATGGGCAATGACTGAATTAATACTCAACCCAACAACAACGGCCAAGCTACGCAAGGAAATTACAGACAATGTGCAAGCAAAAGGCAAGATAGAAGAAGGTGAGATGCTCGGACTACCATACTTGCAAGCAGTTGTCAAAGAAACAATGCGGCTGCACCTATTGGTACCTTTCCTCGTGCCCCGTAGGGCGGAGAAGGACGTAAAACTAAAGGGTTATCTAATACCTAAAGACACTCAAATACTGGTAAACGCATGGGCCATTGCTCGAGATGGTGATTATTGGGAGAACCCTACAAGTTTTATGCCGGAGAGGTTTTTGGAAAGTGAAGTGGATGTTAAGGGACAGCATTTCTCTTTGCTTCCGTTTGGTTCCGGTCGTCGAATGTGCGCCGGAATCGCTCTTGGTCAGAGAGTGGTGAGCTTGATGATAGCCTCTCTTGTCTATCATTTTGAATGGAAGCTTCCCAATGGAATGAAGCCTGAAGAAATGGACACCACTGAAAGATTTGCACTATCACTACAGAAGGCAAAGCCACTACTTGCCATCCCAAAGATCTTGAAGGAATGAAACTTTACATTAATTATAATTCTTATTTATTCTTATGTTCATTACAAAATAAGGTTCTGAATTCAAAACCTCATTGTTCAGTCTAGTGACCATTAATCAATAAACATTTTTATATGCATTTGTCTTGCATGCATGATCCATTTTATAGCAACTTGTTAAGCCTTCCAAATGGCTTAAATTGTCTAATTTCATTTTTTATTCGTGTAAAAGTATAGTCGTGCTTGTCTTTGTGTTTATCTAATGACTCTAAACTTAAGTACTCTACTCGCTATCTAATATCTATTAGATCTGATTAGAGGGTGACGAATATTGCGTCATTAATGCTCCAAATGATTTTTTAACCATAATATCACTCTCCAACAAGATCATTTCATAGATTATATATATTTTTCCCTTTTACATATTTGAGAAAAAGTATGCATTTTTAGCTTCTTTTAGCTACAAGAGTAATCTTGTCAGTTGACAGTTGTCGCAACAAAAAATGCCCTAAACAGGTGCGACAGATATATTGAAGGTAAGGTTCTCTTAAGTTCCCTCCTAGTTCTCTTAACATGTTATTCCTAAAATTGAGTTGTAATAGTATAGGTTCTCAACAAAAAAGTAAATAAATAAATATGTGTATATCTATTAAATTTAGACTTAATATTAAGGATAAGTTTGGAAAATTAATTTTTTGCTTGAAAGTCGTCGTTTACAAAATGTTTACCAAATTTTGGAACGTATGGAATAATATGAAATAATGTTAAAGAAAAATACGACACTGCTATACAAATAAATCTTTTCCATTTGAAATTGATCAATGGTGTTTTGTGACACATTCCAAATAGTCCAAATTATAAAGACAAAATCAAGATCCTCTTTCATGCTATACAAATAAATATTTTCCGTATGAAATGGATCAATGGTGTTTTGTGAACGTTATGCATATAGTAATAAAGATTGTGAACGTTATGCATATAGTAAATAGTAATAAAGATTCTGTGTATGTATGAAGAAGAGAAATATATAGAGTGATGTACGATCATAGCTATGCTTCTAAGAAAGGAAATCATGCATATGAAGATAATTATCTGCTTCATTTATTGCAATTTTGCACTTTTATAACCAACAAGAAATTATAGGCATACGCTTGCTATATGCCACTATAGCTGATAATTATCAAATAACTAATTTTATTGATGACACAGAAACAACTATATAGACTGTAGAACGTGTAAAGGCGGGGCTAGGTAATCGAAATATTGATCCCGGTAGAAAAAGGTCCCGGTTTTAGTAAGCTAGATTTGTTAGGCCTGTGGCGGTCTTGGTTGCCAGTAGGGCCAGCCAGCCAAGGCTTTTTTCCTATTTTTTTTTTGCAAAATATTGATAAACAATAATTCTAATTACTTAAATTAACTACATATCTCAATCAATTAAAATTTTCATAGTATTATAATTTTAGATATTATTCTAAAGGCATGATTTGGGATAATGATCGATTTACTTTCCAAATAAGTAGGGGGAATGCATAATTAAGGGATAATGATTGATTTACTTTCCAAATGTACTACAATAAGTAGGGGGGTTGCATAATTAAGGGATAAAATTATCTATATTATTGTGTACAGATTTTGGACTTGCAATCTAAAAAATTAGTGGTTGATTAGGATTATATATTGCTAGTAATTCAAAGTATATAATCAAATTTGATTCTTTAAAATTAATATAATTTATTTAACTTTTAAAATAATAAATACTTCGTAATTAATACTAATATATAGATAATTTTAAATTTTTATAATTATATTATCTAACTTAAACTAATAATTGTTATTTGTTAGTTTAATAGTTTTATACTTTGAAATTATTAACTACATATCTCAATCAATTAAAATTTTAATAGTATTATAAATTAGTATTGTTAATTAGTTACCTACATTAACTACATATCTTAATTATAATTTTCAATTATAGTTAAAATATATTGAAGATTGCATTAAAAACAAATAGTTGTTGTAGCTTAGTTAGTTTGAACTCTTATTTATTTACTTACAAGTCTTGTGTTCAAGCCTCACAACCCACAAGTAGTAACATTTTATTTAAAAAAAAAAAGTTCACGGAGCCACTTGGTGTGTCTTGTATGTCAGTAAAAAGCTGGTCAGCCAAAAAGGCCCGGTTTTGACAGACTTAGAAAATTACTACCAAAGTCTTGGAATTCTACTCTTATAGTAATGGTTCCATTTGGGCTCCAAAACTATATACGAAAACATAGTACTCCCTCCGTCCCTTAATATATGTCGTTTTAGAGTTGTGTACAAATATTAAGAAAATAATTTTATATTATTAAATATTATATCAATTACCTATATTGTCCTTATATTGGAAAAAGATAATATTATTTATTGGACAAAAAATAGTGAGAGAACCAAAGTTATATTTAATACTTGAGGTAAAATTAAAAACTAAGTGATTAATATTTAATTAAAATTCTCAAACGATAAATATCAAAAGATAAAAATATTTCTCTAAAATGGCATTTAAAAAAAGACGAGGAAATACAAATTAAGAAAGGGCAAAGATGCAAAATTGCCCCTAACGTTTTAGCCGAAATCCCAGTTACACGTGAACTATTTTTTTCCCAAAAGTATCATTGACTTTGTAAAACATATCTCAATTATGTCCCTCCCGTTAAAAAAATTTCAGCTAGACAAACGGATGTCACTAACGACTGACATGTTACAAAAATAAAATTTAATAAAAAATATTATTCAATTCTTTTTTTCTCCAACTTTTCTATCTCTTTCTTCTCCCTCTTCTCTCTCCTTTCTTCTTCATCTAAAGCTCTGCATAACTAAAGCTCTCCATAATAGTAATGGAGTTCTATGCCTACATTCTAAAGAGTAAATTATGATGATAAAATCAAGATCGATCTACTCCGTCGAGGGAATTATATTCGACGAATAATTCCGTCAGAAATAAGATACTTTCGACAGAATCTACTCCGTCGAGGATAAGTCCGTCAGAACTAGTCAGTTTTCTTGTAGTGATCCTCTTTCTATATGTCATGACTTGAATCTGGTGTCAAACATGTACGACAAATGTTAGCGCTTAAAATTTCACTCTAAACATCTTATGATCTTGCACATTATGCAGATTGTCAGGTCCTGTTGGTACCTAATCAAAAAAATAAAGAGAAATGGAGATAGATAGATAGATATAGAGAGAATTCAGAGAGAAAAGGGAAGAAGAAAGAGAGGAACTAAAAGTATTTTTCCACCGAGCTCGTGAGAGAGAGAGATAGAAAAGAGGAGAAATTAAGCTACTGAAAACTTTATTCATTACATAATTCTCATTTCAATATTCACTACTAGAATTCAGATCTTTTGAGACAGATTTTTTTAAGACGGACTTTATCCGTCTCAAATATTTACTTATATAAAGTTTTAACTATTTGCACGCTTATTAAGAAATATAATTATTATGATAAATTTATCGTTAAAAGTACAATTATATCCATAATTATGCAATTTGGGGGTTATACACCTATGAGGATAGAGTAAATGAATAGGATAAACTTGCAATATACCCACTTTAATTATCTAAAAAAGAGTAAAGTGCAATTATTTTGGTATAAATAAACTTCTTTAAAACATCAAATAATTTGGGATGGTCTATTTTTTTTTTCACATCAAAATCCAAGAAATGCTCAAAATTTGACCAGATCGTATGTATATGTCAACATACATTTCGACCCATATAATCAAATGTTACTCATTTTTTTATGATTATTTGAAAATTCAATAATTTTGGTATTAAAAAAATTATATATTTGTTCGATAATTTGATAAGAATTCGAAATCACTCATAAAGTCAATTTAACCTAATAGTTAATATTAGATGTTCATTTAAACTTGCATAGTTGCATTATAGGACTGAAGTAATACCAAATCTAGGTCGATAACACTTCATTTCCCTAAAAATTGTTGCCTAATTTCGTTTTTCTATCTACCAAATTTTAAATGTTGTGCCAGTTAAGCCCTAATATTAACTTATGGTCAAAATTGTACTAATGTTGTTTAAGTTAGATGTCATTATTGACTCACTTTTTGTGTCAGTGAAAGACTTATAAGCTATTTTTTACTGTTGTTTAATGTTTTTGCAACTTAAATTGTTACTTATTTTGATTTATAAGTTAAAAATAATAAGTAACAATTTTTAACTTATTAAAAAATGACTTATAAGTCGTTCTTAATAAGTTAGTTTGACCAAATGTAATGTCTATTTTGCCCCTCTTTTATCAAGGTAAATTACATTTTTACCCCCTCTTAACCTAAAAACCCTTCTCTCTTTCTGTTCTTTCCTCGGACGAGTAAAACATTATATTAAGAAGATGCCAAGGGGACGCCACCCAAGTACACACAAGCATAATGCTCCCATCTCTACTAATACACTGAATGTTGATATTAACTGTTCTGATTTCCCAATTATTTTAAACTAAAGCCGCTTAATGATTTCAGGCCAATATCGTTGTCCAGTGTTTCCAAAACATTGATATGTAGCTTTTTACATTTTGGTTCTGACCACGTTCATTTGATTTGATATGGTTATGGAATTAATAATCTAATTTGAGTAAGTTTGATAGTTTACCTTGATAATGACTTGGATAAGCCAGTTCAATAATTTCATCATTGTTTGTTTAACATTTGGAATTACTGAAAAGCATAAAGGAAAAAGGTTTGGTTTAGTTTGGTACTAAAATATAGCTAACTGAATTGAGAATTGGGATGCATGTAGATTAACTATAGTATATTTGTCAAACTACTTACTTATTTTGTCTTATTCCTTCTTCAAGAAATTGTAAGTTGTTAAATTTCCATCTTGAGTGGTAATTCCTTAAATTGTTATCCGTAATACATCTTCTATGTACCAATAAGTTGTTTAACAATAATAAGTTGTTTAAACAATAAGTTACTTAAATAATAAGGTATTTAAATATAATAAATTATTTAAATAATAATTTGTTTACCAATTTATTATTTAAACAACTTATTTGTTGGTGTTTTTGTTGGTGGAAAATATATGTGACGGTGGCTTATTTGGTTAATTTAACGAATTTTTTGGTGACAAAGCATACAAGTGGTGGGGAATGCCAAGGCGGCAGTGTCGATGTTGATATTTAGGAATCTGGTTACGGTAAAGGGTGTGGTGCTTTACAGCGAAGCAATGAAGAGGTCTAAAGTTACAGCTCATTGATAAATGACAAATATGGAAGGCAATTGTTGTTGATTCCATTGCTATACAAAGGTGCGTCTCTTTTTCTCATTTTGATGTTTACTATTCATATTTTTAATTAAGGGAGAAGGGAGAGAAGTGGAATTTAATGATTCCAGGTTAAGTTTTGTATACTATTCTTGATTGGGGTTTGTTTTGAGGGAAGAAAAAAAGATTCTTTTAAAACTGCAGAAGATCATCCAACTTTAACTAAAACTGTGATTGCAAGCCCAGATACACAATGACTGCATAAATACCATTTCTTTTCGGGGTAATCACATCATTAATTTTCAGTCGCCGATTTTACAGTTTTGGAAAGAAGCTAAATCCACTTTATTAACATCATCAACTCCCATCGGATAGTTTAAAATTGCACTCCTCCTTGACTCTACAGCTGCATACACCTAGTTTTTGCCTCAAGAATTCATACTAATCTTTGGAAGTGCCTTTGTTAGGATGTCATCACTTTTATTTTCTGTTTTACAATGGATTAGCTGCACTTCTCCTTCCTTTTGTACCTCTCTTAGAAAATAAAGTTTTATCTTGAAGTGTTTTGTTTTGTCATGGAACACTGGATTATTAGCAATTGAAATTGTAGCTTGGTTGTCCACAAATATCTGTGTGCCTTCTTTTTGTTCTATATACAAATTTATCATGAGTTTTCTAATCCAAATAGCTTGATTCGCAGCAGCAACAACAGCCACATATTTTGTTTCTGCTGTGGATTGAGCTATGACTTCTTTCTTCTTAGAACACCATGAAAAAATTCCTAAACCAAAGCTAAAATAGTAACCTGAGGTGCTTCTCATATCATCAACACATCTAGCCCAATCACTATCAGAATAACCATAAAGACTAAAGTTTTTAACTTGTTTGAACCTTACTCCATAATCAATTGTGCCTTTAACATATCTAAGAATTCTTTTTGATGATTAAAAATGAATTTCACTAGCACAATGCATATACCTTGATAGCAAACTCACTATATGCATGATATCTGGTCTGGTTGCACTTAAATGCATTAGGCAACCTATTAGACTCCTGTACAACCTTTCATCCACCTTTTCAGCTCCATCATCCTTACAAAACTTCTCCTTTTGATTCATTGGAGTTGCAGTTGGCTTGCGCTCTTCCATATTGAATTTCTTGAGGACTTCCTTCGCATATTTATGTTGGCACAAAAATATTTCATTTTGCTTTTGATATACCTACGTACCAAGAAAGAATGTCTTCTTCCCAAGGTATGTCGTTTCAAAAACATATTTTATTTCATCATTAAACTTGTCAATCAGTTCCTTGCTACTTCTTGTAACGAGTAGATCATCAACATACAGAGATACCACAAGTATTTCATCATCAGCCTTCTTGATATATAAAGTAGATTCACTTAGACTTTTTTCAAAGCCTAAGTTCAATAAGTGTGCATCAATTTTGCTATACCAAGACCTTGGTGCCTATTTTGAACCATACATGGCCTTTTTCAGTTGATATACCTTCTCTTCTTGTCCTTTAAAAATGAACCCTTCAAGTTGCTCTACAAAAATTTCTTCCTCAAAGTGTCCATTCAAAAAACTAATTTGACATACATTTGGCATATATCCCAGTCCTTTTGTATAGCAAGATCCAGCAACATCCTTATGGTATCCAACCTAGCAACCGGGGCAAAAATTTTAGAAAAATATACCTAAACATCTGAGCATAACCCTTGACTACAAGTCTTGCCTTGTACTTGTTTACAGAACCGTCAGGATTAAGTTTAGTCCTATAAACACACTTGAATCCTATAACTTTATTGTGTTTAGGTCTATCCACCAACTCCCATGTCTGGTTCTTTTCAATCATTTTTAGCTCCTCGTTCATTGCAACTATCCACTTTTGATCAGTTGCAGCTACTTCATACCCTGCAGGCTCCATTACAGCAATATTGCACCTCTGATAAATGTCATAGAGTGATCTGGTTCCTTTAACAGGTTCATCATCCACAACATCATTCTCCTTCTGAACCTCAAGCTTTTTGTCATTCTCCCAACTCTAGTTATCTAAATCAAGGAATTGAACATCCT
Source organism: Panax quinquefolius (assembly GCA_020205615.1). NCBI lineage: Eukaryota > Viridiplantae > Streptophyta > Magnoliopsida > Apiales > Araliaceae > Panax > Panax quinquefolius. The sequence continues at coordinate 33,830,255 of CM035162.1, read as the reverse complement.
TGCTGACAATTACTTTGTTGCTTTGTGGTAAGTAGATCCTGCAGGCCTTTGAAATTGAGCTATAGCCTACAAAAATTCCAAGTTCTGCTTTTTTGTCCAATTTGTCTCTCTTAACTTGAAGGATGAAAGATAAACATAGACAACCAAATGTCTTCAGGCTAAGCAACTTTGGTTTGTAGTCATGCCAGGCTTCAAATGGAGTCCTATTTTGCAAAGCTTTTGTTGGAAATCTATTTAGCAGAAAAACTGATGTGTTAGCAGCCTCGTCCAAAAATTTCTTTGGCAGCCCCTTGTCATGAAGCAAACACCTTGTCATCTCTATAATTGTTCGGTTTTTCTTCTCCACAACTCCATTCTGTTGAGGAGTGTAAGGTGTTGTCAACTGCTGTTTAATGCCTGCATCTTCACAAAACTTGTTAAATTTTTCAGAGGTATAATCAGTTCCATTATCAGACCTAATCACCTGCATTTTGCATCCACTTTGAGTTTCAACCCATGCTTTAAACTTCCAAAAGATTTCAACAACTTCATATTTAAATTTCATAAAATAAATCCAGCACATTCTTGAGTAATTATCAATGAAAGCAATATAATACTTACTGTTATTCAATGATGGTGTTTTCATTGGACCTCCCACATCCGTGTGTATTAATTTCAGTGCCTCTGTGTAGCCCTCCAGGTCTTGTTTTTTTGAAAAGGAAAAGCTTGGTTTGCTTCCCATATTGATAGGCAGCACATTTAAGAGGCTCTTTCTCTAATTCAGGCAAGCCTTTCACCAGATTGTTCTTCTTCATGAAAAGTATAACGGCATGATGGAAATGCCCCAATCTCTTGTGCCAAAGCACTATATTGATATTGTGACCCCCCCCCCCCCACCCCCCCAAAAAAAAGGTATACATCACCCATTCTGAGTCGCCAAATACATGGTACAGAAACAAATACAACTTCAGTAATACAATTGTCGTGTAAAATACGACAACACATATAGTGCGAGTTTAAATACAAATATTATCTTCTAGACAATATTCACACTCAAATAAGTCCTCATTATAATTATTGATACACTATTTTACAAAAATAGTGAGGACTATTAAAACAACTGTCTAGGACCATCACTCTATACCCCGACTGGTTCCTACTATGTTCTCGCTTCCTTTGAAGAAAAATGGAACAAAAAGGAAAATGGTGAGCTCAACTAGCCCAAGAAAAATATTATGACTAAGATAATATACAACAATTTATCATTAGTCTTCAAAGAAGGAAAAATCGATAAAATATAATAGACAAACAAGTTTTAGATCAACAATCGCAATGAACAACAATCCATTGAAGAGTAGAGTAGAAAAGAATTCTACTATCTTCTAAGATTTAAAAGTCCATCATCAATATTTTATCCTCAGTAACATCAATCAATATACATCTTGAATCAAATATTCATCTTTGCACTACAGTGCCAAAGATATTTATTTGTATCACCAAATTAATTCATGTTAATCTCAACACTGCTCATCTTTGCACTACAAAAGCAAAGATATTCACCAGTAATCATGCATCTTTGACTACACGGCCAAAGATGTGACACCACCAAAATAGGTATACATCACCTATTCTGAGTCGCCAAATACATGGTACAGAATATAAATACAACCTTAAATATACAACATGAGCTGTGAGTTTTAATACAAATATTGTCTTCAGGCGAAGATTCAAAAGTCAAAATAAGTCCTCAATACATTTATTATCACACTATTTCATAGCATAGTGAGGACTACTAATGCTATCATATGGACCGTCACCCCGTTCCCCGACTAGTCCCTGCTACGTTCTCATTTCCTGAAGAGAACAATGAAAGCAAAAGGGTGAGCTCAACTAGCCTAGTAAGAAATATTATGACTAAGATAATGCGAATAAATTATCATTAGCCTTCAATGATGTTAAACCGATAAAATATAACAAACATCAAGTTTAATCTGCAATGAACCAAAGAATACATTAGAAGAGTCAAGTAGAGAATAAAATCTACTATCTTCTATGATTTAAAAGGTTTTTCATTACTTTTATCGCTGAGGCTCAACTTAATAAATAATCCACATTATCCCTGCACTACGGCCAAGGATATTCATTAGTATCACGACCACAAATTATCCATGCACTACGGGCCAAGGATATTCGTGTATTCATCAATGGCCATGATTATGCAAACAACTGTCCATCAATGCACTACAGCCAATGAGGATTTTTACCATATCATTTGTAATATTACGGTCATGATTATACCGAATAATCCCTAGTCATAATCATACCAAGTTCATCTATGCACTACAGGCCACAGATGACTTTCAACATATTATAAACATGAGGATGATGACAATGATATAAGAATTTAATAAAATAAGTTCAAGGATAAATTTTTAAAGATTTATAATTTAATTTATCCAACGTCCAAATTATCAGCATGATACTGTTTTGTGAAGTAAAATTCAAGAATGCTCAAAAGAATATTTCCATGAAAAAATACTGGATGAAGCGCAAATATCAAGGATATTCCACTAATTTCATGGAGTATAGAAGCCAAAACTTTAACCAACCGAGTATAATAGAATATATGAAACATCAAATGGATTTTTGCCCGCTATGCGGTAATCCACATAGACAGATCATTTCAATAGAGTAATAAAGAATGGAACCAGGTCATGCGTAATCTGCACAGACAAGATATTCCAAAAGAATAATAAAGAATGGAACTAGATCATGCATAATCCGCACAGACAGGATGTTCCAACAGAATAATAAAGAATGGAATAACAACAGAATTCACCGTGCATGATAATGACATTGCATGTTTATTCCAATGTAATAATAAAGAATGGAATAACGAAAGAATTTCACCATGTATACGGTAGATTGTGATGACAAAAGTTATTCCAACATAATAATAAAGAATGGAATAACAACCCTTACGAGTATTGAAAGAAAATAACTCTCTTCATGAATACGAAAGAATAATACCCCTTACCTTAGTAGGAGATTGGATACTACAATAGTGTAGTAACAGAATACTCTTCTTCTTTCTCTCTTATTCTCTCTATAGCTTGAATGAATTCGTGAAAAATAATGAAGAAATGAGCTTCTATTTATAGGCTTGGCAGAGTAAGGGTAAAATAGTATTTTTGCCATAATTTATGACATCACCGCTGACATCATCGATCATAATACATCATTGCATACCTCATCGTCTGATGACATCATCGCTTAGCTCATCGTCCGATAACATCATCGTTTGCATCACAGGAATTTAAATTCAATTTGTTCTCTTCTACCTCCTTTTACTTTTATACCATGAATTTACTATAATAATGCTACCATTCAAATTATAAAAACGTACTATTATATAATCACATCATACTACTATAATGTAATATTATAATAATATATTTGAATGAATTATTTTATCGAAAAAGATAAAATACCAACTTTCAACAAATGTCACATGCTAAAAATTCCTCAATTTTAAATCCACTTCGAATAAATATTTTCTTATCTATCATTTGTGTCCACATAAAATAAATATTTCTTTATCATATAAATCAATAATTAATTATTCATAAATAATATTACAAAATCACAATAATGACAACCAGACCGTTCCTAGGAAAGAGTGGTCTTTCCAATAAGGATTTCTCCTTACTCGCGCACAATTAGGTGACCAAACCTCTCCTTGACAGAACTTTCTAGACATTGCCAATAATGCTATCTAATAATATTATTCAAATAATATGAATTATTGATCTAATAATGGGAAATACTGTGTGCAGTGACAATTATTGAAACAACAATACTATAAAATATCAACGCAGCAATTATTGAACCAATAAAATAAAATATTGAACAGTAATTACTGTAACAATTATTGAGTAGTGCCTTCTTACGTAAGAATCAATAATTCAAAAATATTATACAATACTGGTGTCTACTTCAAGACAACGCCAGATTCTTGTATTTTAACCACCAGGTATTCCAACAATGTTAACAGTAAAACTTTCGCCGTTATTTTATAAAAAAGATATTTTTTTCGTTTTCTCAATCCGACAATAATTCCGTTATGGGGTCCACCAATGATTGTGCCGTTGTACGATTATTTCCTGTTAAAACGAATATTCCACGACCAATCGAATATTATATAACAACTTACGTACTTTGTAAAATTTATAAATATTACCCGCAACTATAAAATTATATCAAATTCATTCAATAATATTCAAAAATAATATTTATAAAAAATTCATCTTTATTCATAAAAGTTGGGGTCTTACAACCTCCCCTTCTTATGAAATTTTACCCTCGAAATTAGGGTACATACCTGGTATGTCGAAGAGGTAAGGATACCTTGATTTCATTTTAGATTCTAACTCCCAGATCATTTCCTCAACATCGTGGTTCCTCCACAAAACTTTGACTTGAGGTATAACCTTGGAGCGTAGAACATGTTCCTTCTTATCCAAGATTTTAACAGGAACCTCTTCATACGTTAAATCTTCCGCTATTTCGTCCGTTTCTAACTCAATAATGTGGTGCGGGTTTTTAACATATTTACGTAACATAGATATATGAAAAACTTTATGAACACGTGACATACTTGGCGGTAAAGCGAGTCTATAGGCCACAGTTCCTACTCGATCGAGGATTAAAAATGGGCCAGTGAATCGAGGATTGAGCTTTCCTCTCTTTCTAAATCTCGTAACTCCTTTCCATGGAGCAACACGTAACAACACATGATCTCCAATATCGAATTCTACGTCCTTTCGATGAAGATCAACGTAACTCTTTTGTCGATCTTGTGAGGTTTTTATACGTTGTCGGATCGTTTGAATCTTTTTCGTAGTCATATGTAGCAACTCCGGTCCCAACAACGTTGCTTCACCCACCTCATCCTAACATACTGAAGAACGACACTTTCTTCCATACAACGCCTTGAATGGAGCCATGACAATACTTGTTTGATAACTGTTGTTGTAGGAAAACTCCACCAATAGTAAGAACTTATCCCAACTTCCCTTGAAGTCAAGGACACAGAGTCTTAATAAATCTTCAAGAGTTTGAATAGTCCTCTCCGACTGCCCGTCCGTCTGAGGATGATATGCTGAGCTAAATCATAAATCTGTGCCCATAGCTTTCTGCAAACTAACCCAAAATCGTGAAGTAAATCTTGGGTCTCGATCAGAAACTATGGATACTGGCATACCATGCTGTCTTTCAATCTCGTTTCTGTATATACGAGCAAGAAGTTCAAGTGTATAAGTTTTTCGTATCAGTAAGAAATGAGCAGACTTGGTCAATTTATCAACAATGACCCAAATCGCATCTATGCCTTGAGAAATCTTAGGAAGACCGGTAACGAAATCCATGGTAATGTGCTCCCACTTCCATTCTAGAATTTCAAGTGGTTGCAATGAACCTTTTGGTACTTGATGCTCCATCTTAACTCGTTCACAAGTTAGACACCTTGAGATAAACAACACTATCTCTCTCTTCATATTGCTCCACCAAAATGTATGACGAAGATCACGATACATTTTGGTACTTCGAGGATGGATTGCAAACGGTGTGTTATGCGCCTCCATCATGATTTTATACTTTAAATCAGGGTCGTTAGGAACACAAAGTCTGGAGTTGACTCAAAGTATTCCTTCTTCATCGATTCTTGCTTCCGACATAGCACCTTCTTGCACTTTCTTTCTCATACGCATCAGTTCTAGATCTGTAGCTTGAGCAACTTTAACTTTATCGATTAAAGTCGGTTCTACTCGTATATTCGCCATCATCACATGGGTCCCCAGAGTCTTTAAATCTATCTCCATCCTTTGCAAGTCATATAAAATGGGCCTTTATGTTGACAATATCGCACTCATACTCGTATATGATCTTCTACTCAATGCGTCAGCTACTATGTTCGCTTTATCAGGATTGTATTAAATGGTATGATCATAATCTTTTAACAGTTCAAGCCAACGTCGTTGCCGCATGTTGAGTTCCTTTTGGGTGAAGAAATATTTGAGGCTTTTATGATCCATAAAGATCTCCATTTTCTCCCCATACAAGTAATGCCTCCAAATTTTAAGTGCGAAGACAACAGTTGCCAACTCTAGATCATGAATAGGATAATTCCTCTCATATTCTTTGAGTTGTCGAGAGGCATAGGCTATGACTTTCCCATATTGCATGAGAACACATCCTAAACCTTTGCCTGATGCATCACTGTAGATGACAAATCCCCTCAAGAGCGAGATGGTATTGTCGAGCAGTCTTTGAAATGAGTCTCCTCTTGAGTTCTTGAAAACTCTTCTCACGTTCCACGCTCCAATGAATTTTATATCTTTACGAAGTCACCAAGTTAATGGAGTAGCGATTCGAGAAAACCCTTCCACGAATCTCCGATAATAACCAGCTAATCCGAGAAAGCTACGTACTCCGGTCACTGATTTAGGTTGCTCCCAGCTTTGAATAGCTTCAATCTTTGCTGGGTCAACAGATATTCCATGACTTGATACTACGTGTCCAAGGAATGCTACTTCCTCAATCCAGAACTCGCATTTCTTCAACTTGGCATAAAGTTTGTTTTCACGAAGCTTTTGGAGTATCAGCCTCAAGTATTGCTCATGATCTTCACGGCTTTTGGAATATATGAGGATGTCATCAATAAAGACGACCATAAAGTGATCTAAATATTCCTTGAATACTCGGTGCCCGTACCGAGTTCTGAAGGCAGTCTTTGGAATATCCTCAGTTTTAACCTTCAGCTGATGATATTCAGAACGAAGATCGATCTTTGAAAAGAATTGTGCTCCTTGCAATCGGTCAAACAGTCATCAATGCGAGGTAATGTATACCTATTCTTGATGGTGACATGGTTTAATTCCGTTAGTCAATACAAAAATCGCATACTCCCATCTTTCTTCTTCACGAATAGAAACAGGAGCACCCCAAGGAGACGTCTTAGGGCGGATGAAACCAATGTCTAACAATTCCTGCAATTGGGTCTTTAACTCCTGAAGTTCAATAGAGCCATTCGATATGGGGTTTTGGAAATGGGTTTTGTACCGGGTTCAAGGTCGATACAAAATTTAATTTCACGCTCTGGGGGTAGACCATGAAGTTCTTCAGGGAATACGTCATGAAATTTATTAACAATAGAAATATCATTCAAATCTGACGTATTTTTATTTAAATCTGTGACATGAGCTAAGAAAGCTTGACATCCATTTTTCAATAAACAAATAGCTTTATAGCTTGAGATGACAGTGATTGATTCTAATGGTTTGGTTGCTTGAATTCGTATAATAGGTTGGTTAGGAATATCAAAGCTAACAACCTTACAAAAACAATCAATTTTTGTATGATGAGTAATTAACCAATCAATCCCTAGAATCACATCAAATGCAAGTATTTTCAATGAAATAAGATCGACAGGTAATGTGAGGGTACCGATTTGAACCAAACAAGACTTATAAACAGTGGATGTAATGAAGGTTTCTCCCAACGGAGTTTCCACAGATAAGTCAAAGTCTAATTTCTCCAGTGTCAAATTTAATCGTTGAGCGCAAGTAGGAGAAATAAAAGAATGGGTAGAACTGGTATCAAATAAGGTATAGACTTCGCTAGAGTTTATGATAAGCTTACCCGTGATGACCTCGTTTGGGTTCCTTGCTTTCTGGGAGGTCACAACAAAAGTTCTCCCTTAAACTACCGACTTTGACTTGACTGGGACGGTATTTTGTGTCATTGTTCCAACTGGACTTGTCTTCGGTGCACGACAAAATCGGGCTAGGTGACCTTCTCTTCCACAATTATAACACGCTTTGGATGGCATCGCGCTATTTTGGTGATATGTCCTCCCTCCGCATTTGATGCATATGATAGGTGGTCATTCTCCTTCCTTAACAACGGGTGTTGGTGCTGACGTCTTTCCATCATTGTTGAATCTCCTCTTCTTGAAATGTCCATTCTTATTATCTTGGCCATGATTACCACCGAAGTGGTTACCATTTCTGGCATGTTGATTCCCTCCACGTTTGTTGTCACCGCTTCGATGACTGCTACCACTGGTATTATCATTTTGTCGGCTGCTTTCTCTTAGTTGCGTTGACTCGTTATCGCGCTTCAATAACTGAGCCCTATTTACAACATCTGAATACAAACACAGTTTATGAGAAATTATATATTGACGTATCTCGGGTTTCAAACCTCTTAGAAACATCCGCGTCATTCTCTCCTCATTATCAACCAAGTGAGACGCAAACCGGGACAACTCGGCAAACTTAGCTTCGTATTTGCGACACGGTCGTATTGTTACTCTTGAACTTGATGAACTCTACCTCTTTCATGTGGCGAATACTTTCAGGAAAGTACTTGTCGTTGAATAGTTCTTGAAACTTCTCCCAAGACATCTTCAGTGCGGTAGGTTGAGTACGCTTTACCGATTCCCACCAGTAATATGCCTATCCTCGCAACATAAAGGTGGCAAAGGGGACCTTTTGCTCCTTGGAGCATCCCAAGACATCAAATATCTTGGTGATCTGCTTTATCCATGCTTCCGCCTTAAGTGATTTTGGCTCTCCAATAAACTCCGGTGGTCTCAGCTCCTTGAAATGCTTAGCGATAACCGTCCGAGAGTTTCCAGTGTTTCCACCTACATTTTGGACAGGAGCCGCTCTCGCCTGATGTTGCATGAATTGTATAAAGCCTCTGAACATTCCATCATTCATCATTTGGTCAGTGTTGTTGTTTTCATGAGGATTGTCGCCTTCCTGATGCACATTATCCTGATTATTGATATGTGGAGACTCAACGGTCTCCTGTGCTCCATTGCTATTCTCAACTTTATAGGATGTCATTTTCAGATACTGCCACAAAATAAGGGTTAATTGACATGTAAAATATTATCCCTATACTCTGACCGACCAATTAAATACCAAATAAACTTAGGTAGGTCATACTAGCGAAGGAATTCCCCGTCTCTCCTCTCTAGTTCTTGTCTCACATCTTAGCCGGGGATCATATCCCTAAGCTTTGATACCAACCGTGGCGCCCCAAAAGAGGTATACATCACCTATTCCGAGTCGCCAAATACATGGTACAGAATACAAATACAACCTTAAATATACAACATGAGCTGTGAGTTTTAATACAAATATTGTCTTCTAGACAATATTCAAACTCAAAATAATTCCTCAATATATTTATTATCACACTATTTCATAGAATAGTGAGGACTACTAATGTTATCATCTGGATCGTCACCCCGTTCCCTGACTAGTCCCTGCTATATTCTCATTTCCTGAAGAGAACAATGAAAGCAAAAGGGTGAGCTCAACTAGCCCAGTAAGAAATATTATGACTAAGATAATGCAGAATAAATTATCATTAGCCTTCAACGATGTTAAACCGATAAAATATAACAAACATCAAGTTTAACTGCAGCGGAACCAGCAATCCATTAGAAGAGTCAAGTATAGAATAAAATCTACTATCTTCTATGATTTAAAAAAGTTTTTCATTACTTTTATCGCTGATACTCAACTTAATAAATAATCCACATCATCCCTACACTACGGCCAAGGATATTCATTAGTACCACAACCACAAATTATCCATGCACTACGGGCCAAGGATATTCGTGTATTCATCAATGGCCATGATCATGCCAACAACTGTCCATCAATGCACTACGGCCAATGAAGATTTTTACCACATCATTTGTAACATTATGGTCATGATTATACCGAATAATCCCTAGTCATAATCATACCAAGTTCATCTATGCACTACAGGTCACAGATGACTTTCAACATATTATAAACATGAGGATGATGACAATGATATAAGAATTCAATAAAATAAGTTCAAGGATAAATTTTTAAAGATTTATAATTTAATTTATCCAACGTCCAAATTATCAGCATGATACTGTTTTGTGAAGTAAAATTCACCGCTGACATCATCGATCATAATACATCATTGCATACCTCATCATCTGATGACATCATCGCTTAGCTCATCGTCCGATGACATCATCGCTTGCATCACAGGAATTTAAATTCAATTTGTTCTCTTCTACCTCCTTTTACTTTTATACCATGAATTTACTATAATAATGCTATCATTCAAATTATAAAAACGTACTATTATATAATCACATCATACTACTATAATGTAATATTATAATAATATATTTGAATGAATTATTTTATCGAAAAAGATAAAATACCAACTTTCAACAAATGTCACATGCTAAAAATTCCTCAGTTTTAAATCCACTTCGAATAAATATTTTCTTATCTATCATTTGTGTCCACATAAAATAAATATTTCTTATCATATAAATCAATAATTAATTATTCACAAATAATATTACAGAATCACAATAATGACAAACAGGCCGTTACCAGGAAAGAGGGGGCTTTTCAATAAGGATTTCTCTCTTCTTTGGCGTAATTAGGTGACCAAACCTCTCCTTGATGAGAACTTTCTAGACATTTGCAATAATGCTATTTAATAATATTATTCAAATAATATAAATTATTGATCCGATAATGGGAAATCTTTATGCGGTGACAATTATTGAAACAACAATAATATAAAATATCAATGCAACAATTATTGAACCAATAAAATAAAATATTGAACAATAATTACAGTAACAATTATTGAGTAAAGGCTTCTTACTACGTAAGAATCAATAATTCAAAAATATTGCTGCAATACCGCTGGTGTCTTCTTGTGCAACAACGCGTATTCTTGTATTTTAACCACCGAATATTCCAACGATTAATTAACGGTATAAAAAGATATTTTTGTCATTTTCTCAATCCGATGAATAATTCCGTTGTAGGGTCCACCAATGATTGTATCGTTATTTAAATATTCCCCTCGCTAAAATGAATATTCCCCACTAATCGAATATTATATAACAACTTGCGTACTTTTGCAAAATTTATAAATATTACCCACAACTATAACATTATATCAAATTCATTCCATAATATTCAAAAATGATATTTATAGAAAATTCATCTTTATTCATAAAAGTTGGGGTCTTCTGAAAGATATTCAATATAATATCATCATTTAGGACTGAGGATGATGAAAAATATCTTAAAGAAAAACGAATCCAAAGGAGATAAAAGATCAAAGATTAGGGATTCGTACTTTAGTTTATCCAAATTCAATAATACTCCATAATAACCAATTGTGAAGTAGAATTCAAAAATAAGATCAAAAACATGGATCTGATCAAAGATAGTAACCATAATAGATATCTTGACAAAAAGGAAAATTTTTATTTTTCTATTGAATAGTCTTGAGTATGATTCGTGAATAGTGCCGTAAAGCGTGAATAGTAATTTTGACATAAAAAGGTAGAAATTCCACAAAAATCATACTAAAAGTGAACAATACTCGTGAATAAGTATCGTATTAAAAATAGTCCATATATCGTGAATAGTAACCTCGACACAAAAAGTTCCAAATTTGATAAAAAGTTCGGACCAATATTTCGGCATAATAATGATATTGAAAGAAATAATATCATTTACTGAAGAAAATAACATCCTTACCTCAAAATAACCGTACTTTTTATTGAATTTTCTGATATAGTCTTGTGAAACTTCTTGACCTTTGAATAGCAACTCTCAAAGTATTAAAATATTCACAAAAATACGCTCGATAATCTAGAGAGAAAGAAAACTTATTTCTGGTGTGATTTTCAATTCTAACTTAATCGTCTATTTATAGGAAAATGTTAGAACGCCATAGGAGACTAAAATAATAAAATAATATTATTTATATACTTTTCTTCTACGCATGCAATATCATACCATCTAGCATGCCATTCTTGAAAAATCCCAGCAGCCCACATGTTAAAACAAAAGTGGGTCCCACCCATAATTTAATTAAAATCATTTTATTTCCTGAAACTTTAGTTATTCATAGAAAATAGCCCGCTTATCAGAAAAATAGGAATTTTATGTCCATTCCACACGAAATCGAATTCTCTACAACTTTGTAGCTTTGAGTTTTTCCAAATTCCAAACAGAAAATATGCGAAATCCACAAACGGATGATTTTTAATACCTCCATTTCGACAAAATACTGATAAAATACCTCAGCGTTAATTCCTTCATTTATAACCACATAAAATAAATAAATCCATCATTTATATCCACATCAAATAAATATTTTCTTATCATATAAATTAATAATTAATTATTCACAAATAATATTACAAAATCACAATTATGACAACCAGGCTGTTCCTAGGAAAGAGGGGGCTTTCCAATAAGGATTTCTCCTTACTGGCGCGCAATTAGGTGACCAAACCTCTCCTTGACAGAACTTTCTAGACATTGTCAATAATGCTATCTAATAATATTATTCAAATAATATGAATTATTGATCTGATAATGGGAAATACTGTGCAGTGACAATTATTGAAACAACAATAATATAAAATATCAACGCAACAATTATTGAATCAATAAAATAAATTATTGAATAGTAATTCTTTGTAACAATTATTGAGTAGTGTCTTCACGTAAGAATCAATAATTCAACAATACATGCATCCAGGCGTATTATCGTATTTTAACCAAATTATTCAACGATGTTAATTGGTAACCATTACTGTGATTATTTATAAAAACTCAAACTTGTCATTTTTTCATCCTATCATTATCCATTATGGAGCCCACAAATGGTCATACAAAATGCATTTAATATTCCCAACGGAAAGAATATTCCACGACCAAACGAATATTCTCCGATAAAATAAATATTTTATAACCACTTACTTATTTTGCAAAATTTTCACATTTCACCCATAACCAAAGTATTATATCAAATTAATACTTATTATTCACAATAATAAATAGAGGAAATTTGATTTTATTCATTAAAAAGTTGGGGTCTTACAGATATCTTCTTTATGTACAGCAACCTGCTCCTCTTTCGCCAAATCTAAAGCAAAACTTTTGCCTTTCATTTGAACTTTGAACACCTCTATGCCTTTTGTATCTTTAATCACACAGTTTTTATCTTCAAACAACACATTATAGCCTTTTACCAACAACTAAGTAACACTTAAAAGATTTTGATTAATTTTCGGAACATATAAAACATCAAAAATTAATTTCAGACCTGTGTGACATTCAATTGCTACTTTTCCTTTGCCTTTCACTACAATTTGTGTTCCATTTCCAATTCTGACTTTGGAAACAACGGTCTTATCAAGCTCTCTAAAGAGCTTTCGATCATAAGTCATGTGGTTTGTACAATAATCAAATTTTTAGAAAATTTTCGCCGGTTGAGCGCCCGTGATTTCCTGCATTGTGCGTCCGTTATTTTATTTTTTAAATAATATCATTCCATTCTCCTATAAATAGGATGCTTAGTTTAGAATTGAAAATCACACCAGAAACAGAGAATTCTTCTTCTATAATATTGAGCGCATTTTTTTAGAGTTTTAAGAAGCTTTGAGCGTAGAAAATAGTGAAAGTTTTCTTCAAGAATATCCCCGCTATACCAGTTGGAATACTCTTCTTTTTAAGGTAAGGGATATTTTTTTTCAATATTCGTATGAAATAATATTTTCTTCCATACTCTGTAGTATGTAAGTAATATTATTTTGTTTCAGATTCCGAATTCTACACTCATTTTGTTAAGTTTTGGCTTCTATACTCCATGAAATTAGTAGAATATCCTTAAAATTTGCGTTTCATCCAGTATCTTTTCATGAAAATATTATTCTGAACATTCTTGTTAAGTTTTAACTTTTTCATGCCGGAGTACTATTCACGGGGTACTATTCCCGAAGTACTATTCACGGGATACTATTCACTAGGTTACTATTCACCCGAGGTACTATTCATGACAAAAATTGATTTCTTTTCGGTCCAAATCATTTTTGATACAATATTATTCTTGAATTTTACTCCACAAAACAGTATCATGTTGATAATTTGGATATTTTTGAATTCTGGATAAATTAAATTATAAATCTTTAAAAGTTTATCTTTTGCTTTCATTTAATTGAATTCTTATATCATTGTCATCATTCTCATACTTATATTGTGATGAAAGTAATATTTGGACCATAGTGCATAGATGGACTGTTGATTGGTATGATTATGACTAGGAATTATTCGGTATAATCATGACCGTAATGTTACAAATGATGTGGTAAAAGTCCTCATTGGCCCATAGTGCATTGATGGACAGTTATTGGCATGATCATGACCATTGATGATTACACGAATATCATTGGTTGTAGTGCATGGATAATTCGTGGACGTGAGACTAATGAATATCCTTGGCCCGTAGTGCAGGGATGATTTGATGTTGTGGATTATTTATTAAGCTGAGTCTCAGCGATAAAATTGATGATAAACTTTTTAAATTATAGAAGATAGTAGATATGCTCTACTTGACTCTTCTAATGGATTGCTTGTTCCTCTGCAGTTAAACTTGATGTCTATTGTATTTTATCAGTTTAACACTGTTGAAGGCTAACGATATTTTATTCTGCATTATCTTAGTCATAATATTTCTTACTGGGCTAGTTGAGCTTACCCTTTGCTTTCATTGTTCTCTTCAGGAAATGAGAACGTTGCCGGGACTAGTCGGGAAATGGAGTGATGGTCCGAGTTGGTGGCTGTAGTAGTCCTCACTATTTTATAAAATAGTGTGATAATAATTGTAATGAGGACTCCATTTGAGTTTGAATACTGTATACTAGACAATATTCGTGTAAAAACTCTCAGTTTTTGTCGTATTGTATAATGAAGTTGTATTTAAATTATGTACCATGTATTTGGCGACTCCGAATAGGTGTTGTATACCTATTTTGGGGGCGTCACATCTGATACCAGATTGTTGGATATTCAGAAAACTAAGGACTAACTAGAGATAATGAAAGAAAGCTAATTTAGGAACTGCTGAAGGATAATTTTATTGAGCAACAAACCATCTATTTATACAACACAATGAGAACTGAATTGCAGAAAATCTGCTACATGATAAGCATAACAGCTAAGTGCCTACGAAATAGCATAACAACTAAGTGCCTAAAAAATAGGATGAAGAAATGGTCATAATTCTAAAGAATAGCAACAAATGAAATTGATTCAACTTCATGAGCCATTTCAGTCAACATGTGCAAGGATTATTGCTCCTGTTTTCTCATCTTGTTTATTTATATTCACATTGGTAATTTGTTACAAGGAATATATTCTCAAAAAGTGACACATTGATTTTTAATTTTTATACCACCTCAAACATCATTTTGTTAATGTGAGAAAAAACTTAGTTGCTTTCTATCAGAAAAAAGTGATAAATAAAATCCCAAAATTGGTAGTTTATAAAATTGAAATAGTTCATATATATATATATATATATATATATATATATATATATGACACTTGTTGGCATGACCATGACCATTGATGATTACACGAATATTATTAGTTGTAGTGCATGGATAATTCGTGGACGTGATACTAATGAATATCCTTGGCCCGTAGTGCAGGGATGATTTGATGTTGTGGATTATTTATTAAGCTGAGTCTCAGCGATAAAATTAATGATAAACTTTTTAATTCATAGAAGATAGTAGATATCATGCTCTACTTGACTCTTCTAATGGATTGTTTGTTCCGCTGCAGTTAAACTTGATGTCTATTATATTTTATCAGTTTAACACTGTTGAAGACTAACAATAATTTATTCTGCATTATCTTAGTCATAATATTTCTTACTGGGCTAGTTGAGCTCACCCTTTGCTTTCATTGTTTTATTCAGGAAATGAGAACGTAGTCGGGACTAGTCGGGGAACGGAGTGATGGTCCGAGTTGGTGGCTGTAGTAGTCCTCACTATTTTATAAAATAGTGTGATAATAATTGTAATGAGGACTCCATTTGAGTTTGAATACTGTCTACTAGAAAATATTCGTGTAAAAACTCTCAGCTATGTTTTTGTCATATTGTATAATGAAGTTGTATTTAAATTATGTACCATGTATTTGGCGACTCAGAATAGGTGTTGTATACCTATTTTGGGGGCGTCACATCTGATACCAGATTGTTGGATATTCAGAAAACTAAGGACTAGAGATAATGAAAGAAAGTTAATTTAGGGACTGCTGAAGGATAATTTTATTGAGCAACAATCCATCTATTTATACAATACAATGAGAACTGAATTGCAGAAAATCTGCTACATGATAAGCATAACAGTTAAGTACCTAATTAGAAATAGCATAACAACTAAGTGCCTAAAAATAGGATGAAGAAATGGTCATAATCCTAAAGAATAGTAACAAATGAAACTGATTCAGCTTCATGAGTCATTTCAGTCAACGTGCAATGATTATTGCTCTTGTTTTCTCATCTTGTTTATTTATATTCAAATTGGTAATTTGTTACAAGGAATATCAAGCCTAGTGACTTGATATTGTAATAATAAATGATTTACTTGATTATGAAATTAATTATAATATTCTCAAAAAGTGACACCTGAAACATCATTTTGTTAATGTTAGAAAAAATCAGTTGCTTTCTAGCTACCAGGAAAAAGTGATAAATAAAATCCCAAAATTAGTAGTTTATGAATTTGAAATTTCATATATACTAGCTAGAGAAGAACTAATTATTCTTAAAGATCATGTTTGTCTGTAAAAAAATATGCTTAGAAGTCCAAGATTATTTGTCTTAATTTAATATTATTTGAGACTATTTAATCTTTTGATGAAGGACTATTAATCCCTTAAAGTGGGACTATTTAGTCCCATAAAATCAACCCCAACTTATCATGAGATTATATAATCTCTCATAAATAACTTTAGAAATGACAAAAAATAGTTGAAGATTATTTAGAGGACTTTTGTAAAATTACAAGTGTATTTGTTTGTGAGCAATTTTTACTTGTAGACTAAGAAGGTGAAATTAGTTTTAACCACCATTAATTACTGCAATACCAAATTAATTTATATTAGATAAAAAGGCTGAAATACAAGTAAATATTTCGAATTAGCAATACAAAGAACATGAATATTCATTCATTCATTTATAGCTTAATGTGAAAAAAGAATTAAGAAGAAATTTAATTAGCCATGATGATCATCATCATGAGTGCGCCAAATGCTAAAGCAATCCATGCAAAATATGTAGAGGGAGCAAATCCAGTTGCTGCCGACGTAGAGCTACTGGGAGAAGGTGAAGAAGCCGGCGATCCCACTTGAGCTAAAACCGTTATCGCCAGCTTCTGGTTTCCGGTTGTACAATGGCTGCCAACACTGCATATATACCATTTCTTCCCTTCAGTTGCTAAGGTAATCACATCATTGCCGGCGGTAAGACCAACACTTGTCGCCGGTATTGTGCAATTTTGGAAAGAAGCTAAATCCACTTTGTGAACATTATGGACTCCCTGTGGGTACTTAAAAACTGCACAATAATATTTTATATATTAGATGCTTTAAAATTATATATTTTGAGAAATTTCAAGATGACCTAGCTAGCTAGCTCTCTTCTATAAGTATATATAGTCTCACAGCTAATATATATATATATATATAATTTACCACTAGTAGAATTAAAGATTAATGAAAATGAAGAGATTAACATACTAAGTTTATCGCCTACGTGGAATTGTTTGTTTGCAGCCCATGTTCTGTAATCAAAATTGATGGTCCAACCCTTATCATCTCCAACCAAAAAATCTGTTGCCAAAGCTGGAGTAACCACAGCTGCAATTAGAGCTAGTGCAACCAAGAATTTGTTTGAGGCCATTGAGAAAAAGATGATCAAATTGGTTGCAAAAGCTAGCTTTAATTCTTTTTCCTGATTATTGTTATATATATATTCCCCTTAACTGTTTGATCAGGATGGTGATCTAGCTACTAGCTAGGGTACCATTTATAGAGATTTTAACGTCAGTGATTAGCCGGCTACGGTCGGCATGGCACTTTTTTGTGGCCATATGTCAATAATAAGAATGCATGGTAAGTTGGCCGTATATAATTGTGAACAATGTTGAGTAAAAGACAAGCTTATTGAATCACACAAATTTAATTAATAAATTAATTAATTAGGTTGTTTTTTTATGACTAATTAATTATTCTTAAATGAGAATTCGTGTAATTTCCCTCCCCAAACTTATACCTCTTTCTTAAACTTAAATTCTTATTTTTTTATTGAGATTAATATAACAAAAACATTATGACTCGACTAGTTTTAGCTTTAAAACCTTGTGAAATGTTTTTGGCACATTACACTGTAGATATTTTAATTCATCATATATCAACTCATTTATGGTTGACATAACTTGAAATTTTGTAATTAAATTTGAGAGATTTCATAAACAAGTATCAAGATCAATTTTCATCAATAGAAGGGGTAGTTATTTTCTTTTTCTTTTTCTGTTAATTGAAAATCTGATGGGTAGTTATTTTCTTTTTCTTTTTTGCTTAGTTGTTATTATTATTATTATTATTATTATTATTATTATTATTATTATATTATATGAAACAATCAGAGTGATTAAAATATTGTAAAACTATATTATGTTACAATAATGAAAAGATTACAACCGTAGATGATGATAAGATATTGTGTTGTTTTAAAGTTTAAATGACTCTTCATTCTAAAAAAATAATTCCACTTACAAAATAATAAATTGATAATGAAATTATGATAATATTGTGATAATCTATAGTATCATATATAGTTAATAAATGATTAAAAAATTGATTAAAAAAAAGTAATAAAAATAGAGCTCATTTTGTGGAATATTGGAGGAAGTACTATCAATAAAATGGAAATTAAAACACATTTTGTAGAAAAAAAATATGGTTGAGAAATGGAACTTCTTTTATGAAAGAAAGGGAGTATAATTATAATATAACCAACAATATAATATAAGTCAAGTTGTGGTATAATAAAGAGAGATGGAACTTCTTTTAAGTAATGTTATTTCCCTTAAAGAAGAATTCCATGGCATAATAAACCCTCCCTATGCTTTCGACTAAAACCCTGGCCTTCAAAATCCCCAACCCCTTCCTAACCAACTTGACCTTTATATGTATGACTTAACATTAGAGCCCGTAATATGTTGGAAGCAATCTTACTCATTATACAGCACAAAATGACTCGTATTTTTTAAAATCCCATATACAATTTTTCCTCTCCTCACGAGATTTCCCTCCAAACAGTCAGTTTTTGACATAAGAAAGTACTGGTTCCTATTCCACCACCACTCTCTATAAGCTCTTTTTTCTTTCTCATCTCCTCTCGTGATTTTCCCCACATTGAAACACACACACACACACACACACACACACACACACACACACACACACACACATATATATATATATAACACCTAACAAACAGTACCATAGCTTAGGCTAAATGAGCAAAATGGAGGTGAAAAAAAGTAGTCAACTTTCACCAAATATTCATTTTCTTGATATTCATGAAGTTGTCCCTGAAGAAGGAACGGCGATAGTGGCAGAGAGAAAAAGCCAGCCAGAGAAGCGTCGTACTACTACTAAGGTTCGAGAGATGAAAAGGCAGCACAGGAGTTTCAGCAGGCAAGTCTCGCTAGAGACGGGAGTCTCGGTGCTGAACAGAGCCAAAAATGAAAGGACTGCACTCCCAAGAAGTGGAAGAAGTTTTGGAGGATTTGGTGAAGCTCAAAGAATTGGTGTTAATGAAGGAAGGAAAGGAGACTTCAATATCTTTAGGACAAAATCGACACTTGGTAAGCAGAACTCGTTGTTGCCTTTGAGGAAGGAGCGTGGCATGATGGACTTTCAGAAGAACGATGGTTCTGATGGAGCTGACGAGTCTCTTAACAAAAGTGTTCCGGCTGGAAGATACTTTGCAGCTCTTACTGGACCTGAACTAGATCAAGTGAAGGTAAAAAGTAAATAGCAGAAAATGACTACAAAACACTAAAACTTGGCAAAGGCCTATTAATTCTGAAAAAGTTCCTAGTTAAGATATTAAGTACTAACATTTAACTTGTATGCAGGACTCTGAGGACATTCTACTTCCTAAAGATGAGATATGGCCATTTCTTCTTCGGTTCCCAATAGGTTGCTTTGGTATCTGTTTAGGCCTCAGCAGCCAAGCCATCCTATGGCGAAATCTTGCTACAAGCCCCGCTACAAAATTTCTTCACATTCCACCATACATCAACCTTGTCCTGTGGCTGCTAGCCGTAGCAGTCCTCCTTTCAGTCTCCATCACCTATATCCTCAAGTGCATTTTCTATTTCGAAGCTGTTAGAAGAGAATACTTTCACCCCGTCAGGGTCAACTTCTTTTTCGCCCCGTCGGTTGTCTGCATGTTCCTAGCAATTGGAGCCCCACCTATGATATCACCAGCAAAACTTCATCCTTCCATCTGGTGCACCTTCATGGCACCATATTTTTTGCTTGAACTCAAGATCTATGGCCAGTGGCTCTCGGGAGGTAAGAGACGTCTCTCTAAAGTGGCTAACCCATCTTCCCATCTATCGGTGGTGGGGAACTTTGTGGGGGCAATTTTGGCTGCTAAGGTTGGGTGGCAGGAACCGGCAAAATTCTTTTGGGCAATTGGGTTTGCACATTACATGGTGCTGTTTGTGACACTATATCAAAGGTTGCCTACAAGTGAAGCACTGCCTAAGGAGCTACACCCTGTATATTTTATGTTCATTGCTGCTCCTTCAGCTGCAAGCATTGCTTGGGAAACTATTTATGGTGAATTTGATGAAGTGTCAAGGACTTGCTACTTCATTGCATTATTTCTCTATGTTTCACTGGTTGTTCGTATTAACTTCTTCACTGGTTTCAGGTATATTTTCCAACATAACAAATTATCGGTACAAATTATACTCTATATGCCTAATATTTATTTATTAATTATGGATATCAATATTAACTTTAGTTTCTAAAGGTTAGGCAAGTAATTCAACAAAATTATGAACTAAAAATACTCTAGGTGCATTAGAGGAAAGATGCGTTATCACCACACATACAGTTTGTTTTTGATATCCCTAACCAAAAATTAAAGACCTAATCCCATTTTATTAGGGATTTGGGAGGGATTCCCGAGCAGTTCTGATTTTTATGCTCCATCAAAACATTAAATTTATGAATCTAGGTCTCAGACAGATGTTGTCTACATTCTTATAAGAATTTTGTAGCTAATCATCAATCCGATTGATTTTGCAGGTTCTCAGTAGCATGGTGGTCTTACACCTTTCCCATGACAACTGCATCATTGGCCACAATCAAATATGCAGAGGAGGTGCCTTGTTTCATAACCAAGGGCCTCGCGCTCTCACTATCATTCATGTCATCAACAATGGTGTCTGTGTTGTTCTTCTCTACCCTTCTTCATGCATTTGTATGGCATACATTGTTCCCCAATGATGTTGCCATTGCAATAACTAAAAGGAGGCACGGCAAGGAGAAGAAACCCTTGAGAAAAGCTTATGATATTAGGCGCTGGGCAAAACAGTCTAATCTCCCATTTGTTTCAACCAATAAAAAGAACAATTCGGTTGACAAGGATTCTGATGGTGAGAAAGAAGAAGGATATGGAACCACTTAACATTAATATATCTCTAGTGGTATACGTCTGGCATTTGATTATCTAAGAAACCACTCAGTTTCTTAGCTCGTTGAAAATACTGTGGAGATTATTAAGCAAGAGGAACACAAATCCAGTAAGAACAGGGTATAATTGTAGAGCAGCTATATATATAAAAGAACATTCAGACAGAAAGAGGCAGCTAATCGGTTATAATAATACTCGATTTCATTGTCGTTCAA
The DNA here is from genome assembly GCA_020205615.1 of Panax quinquefolius. Classification (NCBI taxonomy): domain Eukaryota; kingdom Viridiplantae; phylum Streptophyta; class Magnoliopsida; order Apiales; family Araliaceae; genus Panax; species Panax quinquefolius. Next base: position 33,808,383 of record CM035162.1, on the reverse strand, counting down.
ATTTCTAATTTCCAATTATTTTCACTGTAATACAGTATGTATAGACGGAAGATAGGGTTCCTTCTACTGTCTGGAACACCAAACAAGAACTGAAAATAAAAATAATAATATACTTGATATTAGAGTTTTTTAATAATATATAACAGAATGATATATGAACATGTAAGATTTTTATAAACATGTAAAGGTCATCAGCATACAGTCATGAATGATACCTATAAGGAAAGATGTTTACCATGACAAGTTCAAACAATCTTTCTGTTTTGAGAGCATTAGCTCAAAACATACTCACAGCAGCACACAATCAAGGATACTAAGATTTGCATTGCTCAATAAAACCAGTTATATCACAAGCAGTAAAGAAAAAACTGAGGGAAAGAGAATGTTTACAACTTATTTAACTTTTATTGAGAGACTGAGGCCTGTAGAAACAGATTTGACAATTCAACCCAGAATTTCCCTTCTTTTCTATACACCTTTTCATTTCTTTTTTCATTTTTTTTGAGATAGTATCAGTATATTTTGGAGTTAAAAAGTAGTAATACTAAGCTTAGATGTGGACTTCTATGGTTCACATATACAGTCAAAAGAGCTCACCAGTTTTTGTCAACTGATGATACCAAAAAGTGTACACCATCTACAATTCTTCCATCTTATCTCTTACCGGATGCCTGAGCTCCTGTTGCATCATATCAAAATATCAATTTTTGTAAATGCCAAGAATTAGTCCATTGCACTTGCTCCACGTACCTGCTTGTGCTAGACAAGGCACCAATTTTAGTAACACCTCCAAGTGAAAGAATCTGGTTAACCTTGAACCTTGGTGGTTTCTCTTGAACCAAATTTTTTACCTGTGCAGAATTTGTGATTGGTGATACTAGAAAGATATTTCAACTAAATCTAATTGTCTACTTTAAGAAATGGAAAGAGATCATTAGACACAACATGAGTTTTATGAAAGGTTCCATTCTTACCTCACTTTCTTGTTGGAAGGATCCGAATCTATTCTCTTTTGATCCCTTATACCAAATAATATTATAAATCCATAAAATTAGAATATTGAACTCGAAGTCTAGACATGTTTTATTTTAAGATGAACAGGAACAAGTACAACCTTTGTGAATGAACAGGTAGGCCGAGGTAATTTTAACAGAGATCCGGGGTTTGGTTGGAGTTCAGATGTCAAAGTCAGCTACATTAAATCAAAACATAATGAGTCACGGAAGAGTTGAAAACATAATTTTAGGAAATTAAGAAAAGATAAATATTAACTTAAAAATAGCATTGGAGAACTTGTAGTAATTTGCTGAAGCATATTTAACAGAGATTGTTTTATATTGGTCATAAAAATCAAAAACTGAAAATAAAAACGTAATTAAGTTGGAACTAAGGAGACATGTAAAGTTTACCTTGTTAAAAAGTTCTGTTGGTGGATCACGTTGAACCCTCCGTTCTGTATGTAAATTAAATTCCTGTGATAAAGCCAAAACATGATGGTACAAAAGATCACAAGTTCAAGCAACTGTGAAAAGTAAATCAGTAAAATCAGAAACCCGGCTGAGAATTACCATTGGTACTGTGGTTTCCCTCTTGTTATTTCGGAAAACTCCAAGGTCTCCTTTACTGGAAAAAATCTGCAATTAGGGACAACACATATTCAATCACCTTCAGAATTACCTATAGACATTTGTTTCATTTTCAAAGAATAAATTCCACACTAAATAGTACAGACTACCTTCTTGTTAAGAGGTAGAGCTTTAAAATTGTGAGCTATTTCACATCCCTGCAGCTTTGGAGCAGCCACAATATTTGCCCTGACAAGAGACGAGCATGTTTTAACTAAATAAAAATCTTCCAAGTCAACATACAATGTCAAATCAAGCAATAATTCAATGATCTATCCTAATAAATTGGTTTTCTATACAAGCATCTGTAATAACCCCTCCAACGGTTCTATAATCTATCACTTCATTAAATAAATCATATTAATTAATCTGACAATAGCTATGAAATCGAAACATTATAAAAGTTGAACAACAGAATATGGTCTTCACTATGACTAAGTGCCCATTAAGGTACAATTATATTGGAGAAAATACAAACTCCTTTGAGTTGGAGTTATAAAGGTTTTGCAAGATGGAAAATAAACGGCATCAAAAAATGATATCAGGATACTTTAGAGGAATTTCAGAAAAAAGATATAAATTACAATGGTATCATAAAATTTCAGAAATTTAAAATAGAATGCCTTCGATGATAACCACAAAACTATAAACAAGTAACCCTTTAGATAATACCATTGATGTAGTAAGAAGGATCTTCTAAGATTCTACCTTCTGGGGTCTCTGTTGCTACATTCTGCAATTGATCCAACACAAGGTTGATGCAACACCTGAAACAGTGCAATGAAATCCATGAATGATAAATAGGGAATCACATAACAGATGACTCAGATAAGAATGTGAATCATTATCATGTATCTGCTATGACACACTAAACTTATTTCCTTGCATTTATTTCTTAATCTTCCCAATCATTTTTTTCTCATTACTTGTTCGGCATTACCTCGTGTGACAAAAAATGAGAACATGCACTATTTGTGCTTTTGCAAAATAGTATATATGCATTAATTTTAACAAGTATAACCATAGAATTATTGCAATGAACCGAGTATGATGGAACTGCAGAATTGTGTTGCATAGCCCTTTCCGATGTTTTTAGGTGAAACTCCTGAAGAACAATGGAATGAAGAAAAAGTTAGCCACTAAAAATACAATAGTGAATACATTTTTATAAGAATATTTGACCATGACAGTTATCCACAATGAAATTGGTATACGGAAGCAAGACATTTAGATTAAGCACTTGCTTGAAATTCTGGTAACCGTGGAGTGCTTCTTTTTGGAAGTATCAGTGAAGGAGCATCAAGAATCTGCATGTAACAAACAAAATACCTGAGTTGAATAAATAATTTAGAGTAAGTATTGTACAAAAAAAACCTTTTTATACCCCACTTTTACCGACCTTTCTGTTCAACGGAAGAGCTTTAAACAAAGGAGCGGATGATGTCTCTTGTTCACGTTCACGTTCGCTACTAACTTTTGGCCTGAAATCAGGACAAATAAGGTAAGCTAGTTAGGGAAAACCAGGTTTATCATGGCAATGATGATTAAGAACGGCAACAGGAACACGTAAAACAAACCTTATCCTCTGTGCCCTCTGAGCTGTTTTAAGGTCAGGCTGTCTAGGAATAGTAAGCCGCAACTTAGCATGTGCTGAGTTCCCACCAATATTACCATCCTGCAAGACCATCCAACAATATTTTCAGAGCTCGGGACAAATCCCAATAGTCTTCTTGGCTCAATATTCTTTGCTGCCCTTGTTCTCTACCAATCACCCTCTCGCATTCCCAGTTCCATATTTTTATAAGACACTAGCCTAATGTGACTGGAATATTTGCCTACCCAAATAATAGTTTGCTCTTTAGTGTATAATTTGTGCATGTTTGTGAGTGTGTTTGTGCCAAATATTGTTTCAGGCTGACCTATTCACAGGTCAATAGGTTTAGCGGACAAACAAACAATTTTATCTTGGATTACTTTAGTATTCAAACTTTAAAGAAATAACAAGACACAAAGACAATTCAAGAAATTGATGAACTGCCAGCATTATACAATAATTACGTGGAAGAAAAATAGACGTATAAATCAAACGGCAAGCTCATGCTTCCAGAAGTAACATACCCTTTTAGGTTCCTTGTGAACTAAATGAGCTTGTTGATTTGTATCAGTAACCTGTTATCCAGAAAAATTAGATGTTCAAGTTTGAAACTTTGGAAGTCAGAGATATAGTTGCATCATCTGATACTAAAATTAACACACACACAGATGGTAGAAAGTAGATTATGCTTTGTGTGTGCAAGCCATGTTTTTTTATTGTAAACAATTTAAGGTTGGATGTCCCTGCCAAACTCTGAGTCCCTCTGCCACTGCCAACATAATATGCTATTGAAGTTCATTACAGATGAACAATTAGTAAATTCTAAGAAGATGAAGATTATGGTGAATCAATCTTGACCTTACGCAGTTGACCTCCCTCAAGTTTTTGTCTCTTAGAAGCTTGACTCTCCAACGTGGAAGAATTATTTAAACTTTTCTCCTTGTTCTCGAACTTCAGCAACCTAACACTTGCAGGTAAACAAGTTATCACAAAATAAGCATGGGGCCCAGATAAATTACTATGGTGTTACTTTGTATGTTTCCAAACAAGCAATACCAAACAATTAAGACATGGGATGCATAAATTATTTGTACTGTAGTAAATAATTTGTTTTTCAATTCTTGAAGAATACAACAGTAGAGTGCTTAGATAAAAAAACATATGTTGTATTAGTACTGGCAGCTGAAGTAGTCACCTGGAATCACCAACTTGATGGGATCGACTTTGTTTGGCCAATTGGCTTGCTGTCAGCTTCATTAGAGTTGAGGTCCTTGGGACAGATGGTTTAGCAGTGGTATTTCGTTTAGCTTTTGGCTCAATCGTATGATTATAAAATGTCAAACCTACAAAGAATTAAGAGAAAAATGAAGAAGGATGGGAAAATTATTCCAAATGACTGGGAGAGCCTAGTGTTGAAGAGAATAAAGAAAGCTGAAATTTAAATAATCATCAAAGGGAGCAAAGATTTAAATTTTGAAGAAAACAAGTGAAGTCATCCCACAAGAAGTACTTTAAATTATCAGTTAATAACTCATATCACCTGTCGGTATACAATGGTTTTGATTAAAATTTGGCAGAATACAACTCTTTACATCAACAGAAATCCTTTCGTTTATCCCTTCATATTCTGCAAGAAAATTATAATGAATGAAAGTATCAAGAATAAAGGTATGTATCCAGAATTTCCTGGGTTATGAGCAATTAGATCGGACTTGACAAGGACATCAGGAATTTAAAGTGGAGGAGATTGTTATACTCCAATCCCACATCGGAACATATGGGTTTGATTAGTGTGTGTAAGCACTACAACCAATAGTGCCAACTTGTCAAGACCTTCTGCGTAGGTCTGTGGTGAGTCAAGATCCCCAACACAATAGGTGCTCTTAGTCCAGCGAATTGAGCTTTATTCTAGACTCCGGTTTGTGTTGAGTAGTTACACTCACTGCCTAAAACCCAGGAGCTCCCAAAAATAATCACAAAAGGCTCACCCCTATAGAATATCTCCAAAAAAAAAACTGTGAGAGAAACCATAGACCCCGTACAAGCTTTACAATCAAATAAGAAAAGTTGAAATATAAAGAACCCGTATAAACTTCCTTAAGCAAGGAGAAGAGCAAACTTAAGCAGAAATCAGATATAAACATTGCAGTTATTTTTGCAGGTTTATGACTCTGGGATGCCAAGAACACTGTTAAGGTAATTAGTACCAAGAACACTTGAGTAATTACGCGTTATTACAAAACCCATGCCTCATGGTGTTTGGCTTTGTCCATGAATATGCTTAACACCTAGAGACAAAAAAAAAGTACTTCTTACTTTAAAAAATAGTGCTGATGGATTGACAACTGAATATGAGACTTAAAAATAATGTTTAGGCGCAAGCAAATGAGTGAGGTCAAGGACTTATGCACGATAAGATACAAAGCCAATGCGGAACCAGAACATTTTTAGAGAGGGGTCAAATACATCGATAAAAAAATTATTTATCGACGCTTGCAGTGCTTTTTTTCAAATTTATTTTGCCGAATTATAGTATTTCCCAACATCATATTCCAACCATTGTAAACCTATAAGTTGTGAGTCTAATAACTTTAAATATATATATATATATATATTAATTATCCCTGAACTATGAGACTATTAATCAGATTTTGAATTTTTTAATCAACTGATTAGCTATTTTTATAGATAAATTACAAATTATAATATTATATATTCAAAACCTTATATTGTGGTCCTAGTCATCTTCTTTGGAGACAACTGAGAGTAACCACTCAAAGCACGAAAATGAATTAAGTTATTCTCATTTATAAAAAAATTGATATCAATGTATGATTAAGTCAGTAATACAAATGAGTGTAATATTAATTAATTAATTATCAAACTTATTTAACATTATTTTATCTTATAGTAATATTGTTAATTTATTACGGGTGAAAAGACATGAAAAAAAAAAAATTAATACCATCTCATAACAAAGATCAAATTTAACTAATATTAACATGCTTCAGATTCTAGGGTTGGAGGGTAATATGACCAGTGGCGGAACCAGAACATTTTTAGAGGGGGATCAAAATATATCAGTAAAAAAATTTATTTATTGACGCTTGGTGTGCTTCTTTCAAATTCATTTTGCCCAATATTTCACAACATCTTATTCCAACCCTTGTCAACCTTTGAGTTGTGAGTCTAATGGCTTTAAATACATATATATATATATATATATATATATATATATATATATTTTTAATTTTCTCCGAACTATAAGACTATTAATCAGACTTTGAAGTTTTTAGTCAACTGATTAGCTATTTTTATAGATAAATTACAAATTATAATATATACATTCAAAACCTTATATTGTGGTTCTGGTCATCTTCCTTAGAGACAACTGAAAGGAGCCACTCAAAGCAAGAAAATGAATTAAGTTATTCTCATTTACAAAAAAATTGATACCAAGGCATGATTAAATCAGTAAGACAAATGAGTGCAATATTAATTAATTAATTATCAAACTTATTTAACATTATTTTATCTTAAAATAATATTGTTAATTTATTATAGGTGGAAGGACATGAAGAAACAAATGAATTAATAGCATCTCATAACAAGATCAAATTTAATTAACATTAACATGCTTCAGATTACTGGATTGGGGGGTCATATGACCCCCCTAGTTCCGCCGGTGCATATGACCCCCCTCGCCTCCCCCCTAGTTCCTCCCATGATAATCATTGATGAGAACGAAGGCCCAGACATGGTAGAGAAATGGTTTTGGACAGGATGAGGAAGACATGAAAGACACTTGAAGATTCCATATAGATGCCAAGAAAGATGTCAGAACTCAAAAGCCATATTCCTAAGACATCGTATTGCCTTCATTATTTACCTAAGAGCAGCATGACAAATTTTCTAAGCAAATTAGGCTAACTCAAATATTTATCTTAATTGACACAAAATAGACATTTTTTGTATGATTGGTAAAATCATGTCGCAACAATTACATTGGTCTGATGTGCCCCAATTACCATCAATTTGACACAACTAAGTACTCCTACCTATTATCTGTATCGCTTCCTTCTTTTCCCTATAGTTCTTCTGCAGGTACTTAGTTGTTAACTTAAAATTTCTTATATTATGAAGAAGTGTTGCTAGTCTCTCTAAAAGTTTTGCCATAATAGGGTTTAGACTTGGTCAAGGTAACAACAATTCCCTCTCATAACTCATGAGGAACGCTTCCTGAGTGAACAATATCATAACTCTAATAGGTCATTGTCATTTTGCAGAGGATATCAAAAGCACTGTAGACAGAATTGGTAAGGGAAACATGTGAAACAAAATGCCATGGTAGGACAGAAAGACAGAATTTTACAAATTAATGCTATGTATAAGAATACCAAGTCTAAATAGAAAGGGTATCGTAATTTCATAGTGCAAAACAAAATTAGTAAATGCACAGTAGTATATGTAATGAACAATAAAAGCCAAGTCAGGGAAGCTGGCTATACTTTTGCTCAAGAAAGACTTTTTCTTTAAAATTGGATAACTATTCCCTTCATATAAACTAAATTCACCAAGAAGTTTAGTAATGGAATAAGAAAAAAACAAAAAGAAACTTTTCAAACCTCTGGTTATAATAATATATACATAAGGTGCAAGTTTTAGAAGCATATATTGGATGTACTCCTTCAAAAAATACAAATTTCTTTCCTGACTGATGATGATATAATGTCTTTAACATAACACAGAGTAGAACATGAGAAAACTCTATCACTTCAGCATGCTAAATTAAATTGTACCTCTGTTACTCATGTCCATTGCAGAAATTTCTTGGTCCATCCCAATATTTTCAGGCACGGCCATGCTTTCCAACTTTTTATTTTTCGGAGAGGTTGTGACATTTTCCATTAGAATATCCTTTCTCAAAAGTAACTTTTTAACCAAAGCTGAAATACATAATAGATAACAAAAAATGAAGAAAGCCAGAAACACCTGCGAAGCAACAATATCAAGTATTGAACTCCAAAAATATAAAATCTCAGCCTAAAAACATTAAGCATGAGAGGAATTTTCTAACCACAAATGAAACCCCAACAAATTCAAATATAAAAACCACAGTCAGTCCCATTCCAAGCCCCAATTTAAAAAAAATAAAGAATGATTACTAAAGCTCGAGTGAATTTATAGTCTCACTATTTCTCAAAAATTGTTTAGTAAAATTTTCTTTTAATAAATTTCCAATGAGGGTTTATTTAATTTCTAAGCTTATGATGTGAGAGAGTTGGCACTATGCATATTAGCTATAAAAAAATTTAGCACACTGGGGTAGTGGAGTTCAAAAAAGATTCAAACATAGCTCAACATTTGATTAAATTGATTGAAAAAGATAGATATATTACCTAATAATAAAATCCAGAATCAAAGGAAAAACTTGGAAGAGCAGCTACACCTTAGGGTTTAAGTATAAAATCACTTACGGGAAGGTGGATAAGTTCCAGCGGATTCGAACCACAGCTCAGCTTCACGAGCCTCAGCCAACGACTCCTCACGACTGAAATCAAAGTATTGAGCCGCGTCGAACTCGTAATCAGGATCGATTTCTACAGCCGTGAACGTAAGCATTACCATATCCTCCATTTCTTCGTCCATTTTCTCTCTAAAATCACTGGTTTTTCTGGAGCTCCAAAATCTGAGAGTTTTGAAAATGAAAAAAAAAACCTATAGATTGAAAATGCCAGTGATTTGTTTAATCACAGAGAACGGCGCACAATAGCAAGAGACGAAGATAGTATAGATACAAGTGAGGCGGATGGAGAGAAGAGAAAGGACAAAATTGGTAATAGCGCCGAAGCTCTGACGGATCCGAAATTTGAATAAGTGGGAGGTCCGAGTAAGGGAATAATTTTGTGACGGAAATGCCCTAAAGATTATTACTCCAGCAATTCAATTCTATGGGAAAACGAGAATTAGTTTGTCGGGTTCAGAGCTCTGTTTCGGGGCGCGGAAGTCTGTCTGTCTGTATGTCTGGGTAATTCTGAAATTTCGGCGCAAATTGAGTTTTAACCTTGAGTTATAGGCGAATTGCGAGATTACCCCTAACGGTTTTATTCGTTTGTCAGGTCATAAAGCTCGTGATAAATAGGCCCCACCACAGCCAATTCAAGACCCAACTTTTTCTTCCTTTTAATTTCTTTTCTCACTCGGAAGAATTTTTAACCTCCATTCACTACCACCACCAGTACCACCGTCACTCACCACCATCCACCGTCACCACTGCCACCGTCACTTACCACCATCCCTATAATATTCTAAAAATTATTTGACAGACTTGAGTGACGAACGAAGAGAGCGCCTAGCACATAGACGTTTTTCTAGGTGGATGTGCTTAAACATGTAGATTCTGTCTAGACTAGGCACCTAGCCAAATTAAGATGGTAGAGAATCGCCCAACGTCTAGGCGGAGATTAATCGAAATTTTTATAACACTGATCCACCATCACCATTGTTGGAAAATACATCAATTAACAAGACAAATACTACAGTAAATTGGAACAACTTAAATTTGGAAAATCGTCGTAAGCGTAAATTCTTCATCTAAAAAGTGATTTCACATCTAATAATAATAATCATCACAAGAAATGGGCTGCCGGAGGTCACTCTCCAGGATTCAACGGCGAAGTCTCCGATCGTGTGTACTCACGGAAGGAGGCTTTGGACTTGTCTATGTGAATTGTCCAATTAACAGTTAACACAAAGTATATATGAACAAACTTTTGAGATAAGGAGAGGAAGAAATTGTATATTATGTGAAGAACAAAGGCAATTTCTTGTAAGGAGAAGAAGAAGATGATATTGATATGTATCTTATTCTAAGAAGAATAATTGTGATATTTGCAAGGATGATCAGAATGCTAGACACATTAACGTTGGGAATTGCCCATTAACCGTTGGGGGTTACAGAAAACGTAACGGCTAGGGTATTAACTCTAAACAGGGGTTACATAAATAAATACCAATTAAATTGAGAGTTACAGAAATAAATAGTCGATGTGGGACATTGATAAAACCATAATTTTTAAGCATAACCAACAATCCTCCACATGATTCAAAATTATCAAAGGAAGAAAAATTAAAAGGAAGTGAGAAGGGCAATGGATTTTAGATACATAACATCGATACCTTGTGGGTTTGAATCGACACTTAGTGGAACAAGCTCATGACTGTAGATTATAGGTGAATTATATTCTTGAACCCATTATCTATGATACAATCATTTAAACTTGCACACATATCAAAAAATCCTAAATCCACACAAGTCCGCCGTTGGGCGCGTTCTAGGCCATGTGTCATATCCCAGATTTTCATAAAGGCTCTAGAGAGTTTGCCAAAGACTCTCATAGGAAGCGGCCTACACTTCCACCTTTATATAGGTGAACCCATCAAGTGTATACTGACATACACCACCCTTTAGGGCTATGAGTTTCATTAAGAATCTAAATGATTCATCCTATCACAATTTGTCAGTAAGCACCACATGCACACAAGAAGGGATATAAATAATTGTAGTGCTATAATTAAGTAATTGCGTGACTTGTTGTTACCTATTGAACCCAATCATGGGATCTCCAATCACATGGGTTGGGTTTCCATCGCATATTACTTACTCAAGATGTTGGCAATAGTCCCATCCCTCTGGATGCTTCTTGGACACTGTTTAATCAATCCCTTTCTGCTAGGTTCTTTTCAGACCTTACAAATTTCATGGAAATAACACCGTTTACTGATCAGTCCTCATTCAATATTATGTCTCAAGCTAATATTTCTCTGTTTCTCATTATACACATGGTTCATTCCTCGTCCAATAGCAGCTTGAGAATCACAATGCAGAGATATAGAAGGAATTGGTTTAGGCCACAACAGTATGTCTGCCAATAAATTCCTCAGTCACTCTGCTTCTGTACCTGTCAATTCTAATGCAATAAATTAAGATTTCATAGTAGATTTAACCGTACAAGTTTGTTTAGCAGATCTCCAAGAGACAACTCATCCACTTAAAGTAAACACATATCTACTAGTGGAGCTTGTTTCATCATTAACAGATACCCAATTAGCATCACAATATCCTTCAAAAACATTAGGATTATCAAAAAAAATGTACACTTACATTAACTGTTCCTTTTAAATACCTCATTAGACGTGACAATGCATTCTAATAAACTTGTGAAGGATTATGCGTATATCTGCTAAGTCTACTAATGACATATTCAATATCAGGTCGAGTACAATTCATTTAGTACATTACACTATCAATGATTTTGGCATCTTCAATTTGTGCAATACTAATCTCCTTTATTTTTCTTTAAATGCACACACTAGAGTCACAAGGTGTTCCTAATGGCTCTTTATTAAAGAAATTAAATTTCTTAAGAATTTCACATAATAAAAACAAACCATGTGCATTTTTATTAATTCTCATGCCAAGAATCAAGTTCGTTTTTCATGTCAAATTTAGAGAATAAAAAATGTTTTAATAATTTTCACAACTTTCTCATCAGTACCAAATATCAGCAAATTATCCACATATAATCACATCACAATTTTCATGCTTTGTATCTCATGCATATATCACATTTCTCATGCTTTACATTTTATGTATAATTCACATTTTTTACATGCTTCATCTTTCTCATATTGTACATTTATACATGCTCCATGTAAGACCCCAACTTATTATAAATAAAATTTAATTTTCTCTATTTATTATCTTGAAATAATATGGAGCTAATTTGATATAATACTTTGGTTATGGGTGAAATGTGCAAATTTTGCAAAATAAGCAAGTGGTTATAAAATATTCATTGTGTCGGGGAATATTCATTTGGTCATGGAATATTCTTTCTGTCGGAGAATATTCGTACGATGGCGCAACCATTTGTGGGCCCCATAACGGATAACTGTCGGATGAAGAAAATGATAAAGTTTGGGTTGTTATAAATAACGGCGTAGTTGTTACCGAATTAAGATCTGCTGGAATACTTTCGGGTGGTTAAAATACGATGTACGCTGCGTGGTTTGCACAAGAAGCACTTACAGTATTGCACGTTGTTGTTAAATTATTGATCCTTACGTAAAAGGCACTACTCAATAATTGTCACGATGAATTCTTGCTTCAATATTTTATTTTATTGATTCAATAATTCTTTGCATTGATATTTTATATTATTGTTGTTCAATAATTGTCATCGCCATATCTCCATTATCGGATCAATAATTCATATTATTTGAATAATATTATTAGATAGCATTATTAGCAATGTCTAGAAAGTTACATCAATGAGAGGTTTGGTCACCTAATTGCGGCGCCAATGAGGAGAAATCCTTATCGAAAGCCCTCTTCCTCGGGAAATGACTTTGGTTGTCATAAATGTGATTCGTAATATTATTTGTGAATAATTAATTATTGATTTATATGATAAGGAAATATTTATTTTATGTGGATATAAATGATGGATTTATTTATGTGTTTATTAATGAAGGAATTAATCTTTGAGATGTTTTATCGGTATTTTGTCGGATTGAGGTATTAAAAATCAAACCAAATGTGTTTTTGGAGATATATTATGAGTTATAATTTTAATCCGACCGTTGGATCGTTATAATTTTTGAATATGTTATACATATATAAGTTGAGTATATGTCCACAAATTTTGAACCGTTAAAAAGGAGCGTATGATTTGTTATGAATTTTAAGAGGTGGCTGATTCGGAAATCAGGTTATAAATGATTTTGGTGGAAAATTCTAGAATTGAGTGGGCCCCACTTGTGGTTGGTGAAGAAATGTGCTGAATTTTATTTCAAATGTGGTGGGTGGGAATAGTAGCGAGTAAAGCCATCGTGGTTGCGGTCAAGTCTCGCTAACATTTTCCTATAAATAGAGGGCTAAGTTAGAATTGAAAATCACACCGTAAACATAAGCTTTCTCTCTTTCTCTCTCTAGATTATTGAGTGTATTTTGTGAGTATTTAGATACTTTGTGAGTTTCTATTCATCGATCTGCAAGTTTCCTTCACCTTATATACTGATATTCCGATCAAAATCTTGATATTTTAAGGTAAGGGTATTATTTATTTCATATTACGAAGAGATATTATTTTTCAGATTATTATGAATATTATTTCGCTTCAATATTCGCAAGAAATATTATTTTCATTTAATATTCGTAAGGAATATTATATTCGTTCAATATTCGAAAGGAATATTATTTTCGTTTAATATTCGTAAGGGATGTTATTTTCTTCGTAAGTGATATTATTTCTTCAATATCATTATGCCGAAATATTGGTTGAAACTTTTTATCAAATTTGGAACTTTTCATGTCGGGGTTACTATTCATGAGTTACTATTCACGAGTTACTATTCATGAGTTACTATTCACGAGTACTATTCACGAAGCATGATGATTTTTCTTGTGGAATTTCTATCTTTTGGTGTTGGAGTTACTATTCACGATATCGACACTTATTCACGATATCTGAGACTATTCGGTATATCGACACTATTCAATAAAAAATAAAATTTTCTTCTTTTTGTCCAAGATGTCTATTATGGTTACTATCTTTGATTGTATCAATGTTTTGATCTTTATTCTTGAATTTTACTTCAAAATTGGTTATTATGGAGTATTATTGATCTTGGATAAACTGTGATACGAATCTCTAATATTTGTTATTTTGTTTCACTTGATTCGTTCCTTTAAAATATTTTTCATCATCCTCAGTCCTAAATGATGTTATTACTGAATATCTTTGGCCTGTAGTGCAAAGATGAATGATTACCTGATGAATATCTTTGGCCGTGGTCTGTAAAGATGAGCAATGTGTTGAGATGAACATGACCAACTGGTGATACAAATGAATATCTTTGGCCCGCAGTGCAAAGATGAATATTTAATTAAAGATGTGTATTGATTGATGTTATAGGGATAAAATATTGATGATGGACTTTTAAATTCATAGAAGATAGTAGAATTCTTTCTCTACTTGACTCTTCTAATGGATTGCTTATTCCATTGCAGCTTGTTGATCTAAAACTTGTTGTCATTATATTTTATCGATTTTCCCTGTTGAAGACTAACGATAATTTGTTGTATATTATCTTAGTCATAATATTTCTTACTGGGCTAGTTGAGCTCACCCTTTCTTTCACCGTTCTCTTCAGGAAATGAGAATATAGCTGGGACTAGTTGGGGAATGGATTGACGGTCCAGATGGTTGCATTAGTAGTCCTCACTATTCTGTGGAATAGCGTATCAATAATTGTAATGAGGACCCCTTTTGAGTTTTTATACTGTCTATTAGACAATAGTTGTATTCAAACTCACAGTATATGTGTTGTCGTATTTTGCACGATGATTGTATTACTGAAGTTGTATTTGTTTCGGTACCAAGTTTTTGGTGACTCAGAATGGGTTGGGTGGAATGGACCTATTTTGGGGTCGTCACAGTTGGTATCAAAGCTTAGGTATATGATCCCTGGCTGAGATGTGAGACAAAAACTAGGAGGGGAGAGACGGAGAATTCCTTCACTAGTATGACCTACCTAAGTTTATTTGGTATTTAATTGGTCGGTCAGAGTATAGGGATAATATGTAATTTGTTAATTAAACCTTGTTTTATGGCAGTATTTAAGAATGACATCAGGAAATATTAACGATGGAGTGAATGAGACAGTGGAAACACCTTTAATCAATACCTGTGATAAGGTGCGGCGAGAAGACAATAATCCTCGTGTAAACAATAACACCGATGAAATGGTGAACTATGGGATGTTCGAGAGGCTTTATGCAATTCATGCAACATCAAAGTAAAGCAGCCTATTCAAAATGCAGGTGGAAACAATGGCAACCACTACGGGTCACCGCTAAGCGATTCAAGGAGCTGGGACCACCGGAGTTTTTGGGAAAGCCGTAACCACTTACTACAGAGACGTGGATAAAGCGTATCACCAAGATATTTGATGTCTTGGGATGTTCCGAGGAGTAAAGGTTCCCTTTGCCACCTTCATGTTATGAGGAGAGGCGACATCGGTGGAAATCAGAAAAGCGTACTCAATCTGCCCGACCGAAGATGTCTTGGGAGAAGTTCCAAGAATTGTTCAACGACAAGTACTTTCCGAAAGTATTCGTCACATGAAGGAGGTTGAGTTCATTAAGTCGAGCAAAACAATATGAACGTGTCGCAAGACGGGCTAAGTTTGCGGAGTTGTCCCGATTTGCATCCCATTTGGTTGATAATGAGGAGAGAATGACGCTAATGTTTCTACGAGGTTTGAAACCCAAAATACGCCAATACCTCATTTCTCACAAACTTTGTTTATATTCGATGTTGTGAATAGGGCTCGCTTAGTGGAGCGCGATAATGAGCCACCAAACCGAAGGATAACGAGCAACAACACGATAATAATCGTATCAAAGGACAACGGACATCGGAACAATGATAACCATCGTGGAAGAAATTATCATGCCAGAAATGGTAACCACTTCGGTGGTAATCATGGCCAAGATAATAGAAGAAATGATTCAAGTGGAAATTTCAAGAAGAGAAGATTTAACGATAACGGGAAGACGTCAGCAACAACACCAGCACCAGCAACAAATTCTAGGGGAGGAGAACGACCATCAGTTAGATGCTACAGATGCGGAGAGGAGGGACATATAAGTCCAAACTGCTCATAGCTTTCCAAGATATGTTTTAATTGTGGAAAAGACGGTCACATAGCTCGATTTTGTCCTATAGCGAAATCAAGTTCAGTTGGGACGGTGGCACCAAAGGTGGATACGGACAAAACAAAGTCGGTGGTTTCAGGAAGAATGTTTTTCGTGACTTCTCAAAGAGTGAGTAACCCGAACGAAGTTAGCACGGGTTAGTTAATTATAAATTCTTGTGAAGTCTATACCTTATTAGATACCGATTCTACCCATTATTCTATCTCTTTTGCTTACGCTCAATGTTTAAATTTAACTCTAGAGAAGTTAGACTTTGACTTATCGATTGAAACCTCGTTAGTAGAAACCTTCATTTCATATGCTATCCAAGTCTTGGATGAGAGTCACAGTTTTTAAATGATATTTCTATTGTTAATAAATCTCCTGACGTATTCTCGAAGGACTTCTTAGCCTACCCCTAGAGTGTGAAATCAAATTTTGTATTGAACCCAGTACAAAACCCATTTCTAAAACCCTTAAATATTTCTTCAACCAAAACGAACATATAATGCGCCAAATACGTTGGCTCAAGCTGTTGAAAATTACGATCGTACCATTCAATACCATCGTGGGAAAGCGAACGTGGTAGCTGACGCGTTGAGTAGAAGATCGTATGCGTTTACGAGTGCGATGTTGTTAACACAAAAATCTATTTTATATGACTTACAAATGATGAAGATAGAGTTAAAGACTATAGGGACCCACGTGAAGATAACGAATATACGAGTAGAATCAACTTTAATCGATAAAGTTAAAACCGCTCAAGCTACACACTGGAGCTGATGAATATAAAGAAGAAGGTGCAAAAATGCGTTATTCTAGAATTAAGAGTCGATGAAGAGTAGAAAGCTCCAGCCTTCGATTTATTTGAAATCCTCGATTGAGTAGGAACTGTGGCCTATAGACTTGCCTTAACGCTAAATATGTCACGTGTTCATAACGTTTTTCACGTATCGATGTTACGTAAATATGTGGACGACCCAAACCACATTATTGTGTTAGAACCATACGAGATAGCCAAAGATTTAACGTACGAGGAGGTACCTGTCAAGATATTAGATAGGAAAGAGCATGTCCTACGAACAAAGGTTATACCACAAGTTAAAGTTTTGTGGAGGAACCATGCTATTGAAGAAATGACTTGGGAGTTGGAATCAAAAATAAAAGCGAGGTACCCTCACCTTTTCGAAACATCAGGTACGTACGTCAATTTCGAGGACGAAATTTCATAAGGAGGGGAGGTTGTAAGACCCAAACTTATTATAAATAAAATTTAATTTTCTCTATTTATTATCTTGAAATAATATGGAGTTAATTTGATATAATACTTTGGTTATGGGTGAAATGTGCAAATTTTGCAAAATAAGCAAGTGGTTATAAAATATTCATTGTGTCGGGGAATATTCGTTTGGTCGTGGAATATTCTTTACGTTTGAGAATATTCGATGCGATGGCGCTAGATCATTTGTGGGCCCCATAACGGATAACCGTTTACGAAGAAAATGATAAAGTTTAGGTTGTTATAAATAATTCAGTAGTAGTTGTTACTGCTAAGACCGATTGGAATACCGTGGGTTAAAATACGATGTCTGGCGCGTGGTTTGCACAAGAAGACACCCAGTATTGCAGTGTTGTTGAATTATTGATCCTTACGTAAGAAGGCACTACTCAATAATTGTCACGATGAATTACCGCTCAATATTTTATTTTATTGATTCAATAATTGCTTTGCGTTGATATTTTATATTATTGTTGTTCAATAATTGTCATCGCATGAATATCTCCATTATCGATCAATAATTCATATTATTTGAATAATATTATTAGATATCATTATTGGCAATGTCTAGAAAGTTACATCGAGGAGAGGTTTGGTCACCTAATTGCATGCCAAAGAAGGAGAAATCCTTATCGAAAGCCCCTCTCCTGGGAACGACCGGTTGTCATAAATGTGATTCGTAATATTATTTGTGAATAATTAATTATTGATTTATATGATAAGGAAATATTTATTTTATGTGGATATAAATGATGGATTTATTTATGTGGTTATTAATGAAGGAATTAATGCTGAGATGTTTTATCAGTATTTTGTCAGATTGGAGGTATTAAAAATCAAACCAGTGTTTTTTAGAGATATATTGCTAGAGTTATAATTTTTAATCCGACCGTTGGATCGTTGTAATTTTTGGATATGTTATACATATATAAGTTGAGTATATGTCCACAAATTTTGAACCGTTAAAAAGGAGCGTATGATTTGTTATGAATTTTAAGAGGTGGCTGATTTGGAAATCAGGTTATAAATGATTTTGGTGGAAAATTCTAGAATTGAGTGGGCCCCACTTGTGGTTGATGAAGAAATGTGCTGAATTTTATTTCAAATGTGGTGGGTGAGAATAGTAGCGAGTAAAGCCATCGGGTTGCGAATAAAGTCTCTAAACATTTTCCTATAAATAGAGGGCTAAGTTAGAATTAAAAATCACACCGTAAACATAAGCTTTCTCTCTCTCTCTAGATTATTGAGTGTATTTTGTGAGTATTTAGATACTTTGTGAGTTTCTATTCATCAGTGCAAGTTTCCTTCATCCTTATACCGATATTCCGATCAGAAGTACTGATATTTTGAGGTAAGGGGTATTATTTATTTCATATTCTGAAGAGATATTATTTTTCGTATTCGTATGAATATTATTTCGTTCAATATTCGCAAGAAATATTATTTTCATTTAATATTCGTAAGGAATATTATATTCGTTCAATATTCGAAAGGAGTATTATTTTCGTTTAATATTCGTTAGGGATGTTATTTTCTTCGTAAGTGATATTATTTCTTCAATATCATTATGCCGAAATATTGGTTGGAACTTTTTATCAAATTTGGAACTTTTCATATCGGGGTTACTATTCACGAGTTACTATTCATGAGTTACTATTCACGAGTTACTATTTATGAGTACTATTCACGAAGCATGATGATTTTTCTTGTGGAATTTCTATCTTTTGGTGTCAGAGTTACTATTTACGTATACGACACTATTCACGTATACGACACTATTCACCAATAAAATAAATTTTTTTCTTTTTGTCCAAGATGTCTATTATGGTTACTATCTTTGATTGTATCCATGTTTTGATCTTTATTCTTGAATTTTACTTCGAAATTGGTTATTATAGAGTATTATTGATCTTGGATAAACTGTGATACGAATCTTTAATGTTTGTTATTTTGTTTCACTGGATTTGTTCCTTTAAAATATTTTTCATCATCCTCAGTCCTAAATGATGTTATTACTGAATATCTTTGGCCTGTAGTGCAAAGATGAATGATTACCTGATGAATATCTTTGGCCCGTAGTGCAAAGATGAATAGGTGTTGAGATAAACATGACCAACTGGTGATACAAATGAATATCTTTGGCCCGCAGTGCAAAGATGAATATTTGATTAAAGATGTGTATTGATTGATGTTACAGGGATAAAATATTGATGATGGACTTTTAAATTCATAGAAGATAGTAGAATTCTTTCTCTACTTGACTCTTTTAATGGATTGTTTATTCCGCTGCAGTTGTTGATCTAAAACTTGTTGTCTATTATATTTTATCAGATTTTTCCCTGTTGAAGACTAACGATAATATGTTGTTTATTATCTTAGTCATAATATTTCTTACTGGGCTAGTTGAGCTCACCATTTCTTTCACTGTTCTCTTCAGGAAATAAGAATATAACTAGGACTAGTTGGGGAATGGATTGACGGTCCAGATGGTTGCATTAGTAGTCCTCACTATTCTGTGGAATAGCGTATCAATAATTGTAATGAGGACCCCTTTTGAGTTTTTATACTGTATATTAGACAATAGTTGTATTCAAACTCACAGTAAATGTGTTGTCGTATTTTGCACGACGATTGTATTACTGAAGTTGTATTTGTTTCGGTACCAAGTTTTTGGCGACTCAGAATGGGTTGGGTGGAATGGACCTATTTTGGGGTCGTCACACTCCATAATGCTCATACTTCGCATTTCTCAAATTATATAGTTCACATAGAACAATTAACGTAAATTCACTACAAGAAAATGGTCTATCAGCGACCGCTTAATAGCGACCGCATGTAGTCGCAGATAGATATCAGCGACCGCGTGCAGTCGTTGATAGTCGTCGCATAAAATCTAGTCGCTGGAATGCACATCAGCGACTCCTATTCGCGACCGACACATCGGCGACCGGTATTAGCGACCGAAATGATAAATTCGATCTCTAAGCTGAGTCAGCAGGGTCTAGGGCCAAAGCTGACGTGGTCCACATGGCAGCGACCACCATCAGCGATCGCATGCGGTCGCCGAGACTCTCAATATGTCAGCCGTCGCTAATAACGATCAGCGACCACAGGCGATCGCTGATATGAAAAAAATAAAAAAACAAATTTTTGTTGTTTTGCAGAATTCCCAAAAACCTGTACCTGTTTTGTACCTGCTTTATCCCAACACACAATCACAACAATATAAACAGCATTCACAACAATATAAACATCATTCATCATCCACCAACATACACCAAACTAGTATTTAAACCTTTAGAACCCAATATGAATTGAATAAATATAATAACATTTCACAACTTGTTTAAGTAACATACAAACATCCAAATAATGAATATACAAGTACAAACTTATACTATAACTACAAAACTGATCTAAAGTAGGTACGTCAAGCATCATTGCCTCCTTGATCACCCTGTAATTAACAAAATAATAAAATAAGTTACAAATATAGTAACTATGTTGATACTGATATATATTACGATAATATATACAACAAATTGATTTTATACCTCGTCGCCATCCCCATGTCACATCATGTCTTTGCTGCTTATCTGCTCTTCTTCACTTAACTCCTCGGGATTAAGAGCCCTAGATGCCCGCCCAAGATCTTCAAAAGATTTCGATCTCGACATATAGCTCTCTCACACGGTCGGTAGGAGCGTGAATAATTTGGATGACTCGATGACTATGGAAGATCGAGTAGCAGAGTGCCGAGCCATCGAAGGATGGGTGTCGCCGTTTGTCCTCGACCTTTAATGTAGTTCTTCTTCACAACGGACGCCTCTCTCCCATAGCTCTTGATCAATAGTCGGACGTGGAGTGCCTTCAGATAAATTTCATTCAATAAACGCTTATAAGTATTCAATCATCATGTTAACAATTAAATAGTTAAAATAAATTCTGTAAGCATTGATAAACAAGATCAAGTTGCTAAAACTTATTACCGCTATCTGGATAGCATCAGGCAGACCATCACGGGTGGCCACGTACACATCCAACCAATGGATAGGTGTACCTTGAGACTGAGACTCCTATACAAAAAATAGCACAATATTACTAAGTAAAAATGTGATATATTTTCTTGAATTCATGATTGTAAACATATTAAAACTTGTAAATCGTTACCACAGCGGTGATATCTCAGTAATTATGAAATCTCACGCCTTTGTATGTCCTTTAGCCTTTTTCGCCATCGAATTTTTAGAGGATCTGTTAGTGGAGGCGGTCTTTCGTCTTTTCACCCACTCGCTCTCGGCTCTCCATTGGGCACACATCTCAAATTTATATAGATCGGGTGCACCACCAGGGGCTATGCTCGTGCATATAATCCTCTCCCTGGCCTGGATGGTCGATCTCGGCATTGTGAAGGGCTTTTTGTCTTTCTTTGTTCAAATTGTCTTTGGTGCGGATCGCG
Source organism: Panax quinquefolius (assembly GCA_020205615.1). Lineage (NCBI taxonomy): Eukaryota > Viridiplantae > Streptophyta > Magnoliopsida > Apiales > Araliaceae > Panax > Panax quinquefolius. Next base: position 33,786,663 of record CM035162.1, on the reverse strand, counting down.
CACTTCTGCCAGAATAATGTCTGTATCACTGAAGCCTGTGCGTCCTCCCATCTATACCGTTTCTGCAAATAAAACAACAATAATAACATTACTAAACAATTATCCTTTGAATATTATATTATATGTCATAATTAAAAAAACATACACGAAATTCAAATTTCAAACAAAGATCCTTGTGGGCGATAGGTGTGCTCGCCACGTAATCACAGTGTGTAGGCCAATTACAGAAACACATCCATGATATGCACTTGACGATCTTATTATCTGAAAAAATCACTATAATATACAAAAATTTACATCAGCGATAAGTAGATATATTAAAGCAATTTACATCTAAGTTATAATACTTATGAACATTTTTCAAACTTATACTTATAATACTTAAAAAAAATCGCCAGAGTCTCCCCTACAATATAGACTAGCCACATGCACGACGACATGCATATATGGACATTTCTAGGCACCCAAGACACAAACCAAGAGAAATATACAAATTTTCAATATAATAAGCATATTAACATCAATTAGCATATTAACATCAATTTACATCAACGATAAGTAGATATATTAAAGCAATTTACATCACAGTTCAATATATCTTGTATAAATGGAATCTTAAATACTTATATATAAATGATATATATGGGACGTACGTGCTATTCGGAGGATGGCGAATCTAAATAAGAATCCGATCATCCGGATTAGTAGGGGCCTTGGTGTAAGACCCCAACTTATTATTAATGAAATTTAATTTTCTCTATTTATTATTTTGAAATAGTAAGGGTTGATGTGATTAATGTGGATAGTTAGGGGTAAAATACGCAAATATTTCAAAATAAGCAAGTGGTTATAAAATATTCATTGTTGTTTGGGAATATTCGTTTGGTCGTGGAATATTCAGATCGCTTTGGGAATATTCATGCGACGATAACATGCATGTGTGTGGGCCCCATAACTAAAAAGCGATTGGATGAAGAAAGCGACAAATATAAGTTGGTTAAAAATAACTAGCAGTAGTTATTCACAGTTATCTTTGTTAAAATACTCTTGGTGGTTAAAACACGTGAAGACACGGTATTGCACCAATTGTTGATTCTTACGTAAGAAGGCACTACTAATAATGGTTACAGAATTATTGTTCAAGATTTTATCGAGTTAATAATTGCTTGCGTTGATATTTTATATTCTTTGTTGTTTCAATAATTGTCATTACACAATATTTTTTCATTATCGAAGCAATAATTCATATTATCCTCGAATATTATTAGATAACATTATTGGCAATGTCTAGAAAGTTCTGCTAAGGAGAGGTTTGGTCACCTAATCAACGCCAGAGAAGAAGAGAAATTCTTATTGAAAGCCCCTTTCCTGGAACCGCCGGTTGTCAATATCATGAGTCTGTAATATTATTTGTGAATAATTAATTATTGATTCATATGATGAGGAAAATATTAATTTTATGTGGATATAGATGGAGAAAATTTTAATGTGACAATTGTTGAAAATTGAAATTTTATCTTTTTCCGATAAAATAATTCATTTAAATATATTATTATATTTTAATAATATAATAATGGTGATATTTTTACAACGAATGTGGGATATATGAGTATACGAGGAGGAAGAGTATTTTTGTTGCAATAAATGTTTAAAACATGTTAAACATGCTCTGTGGACCCCATTTATCGATCCGAAATTTGATTATAAATTTGTAAATTGCCCGCTTTGTGGATTTCGGTCAATTTCTCGCTTGGAATTTAAAAACTTTCTTACGCAAAGTTGTAGAGAATTGAATTTCCTATAAAAACTCGCTAGATTCGAATTTTCTGATAAAAGGGCTATTTATTGTGAATTATTGAAGTTCAAAGTCAAAAATAATTGATTTTGGAAGTTTTAATTATTATTTTAAAGAAAACATTTTTTTGCATTTAAGTGGGCTAACATGTGATATTAATTGCTGAAATCAGATCTTCAAAGATGGGCTAAGGAAATTTATAATATATATTAATATTTTATTAAATTTTCGCTTTTGGTGTTCTAAGCATTTTCCTATAAATAGGGTGCTTAGGTTAGAATTGAAAATCACACCGTAAACTCAAGTTTTCTCTCTATATTATCGAGCGTATTCTTGTGAGTATTTTGAGTATACTTTGAGTATTGTTAGACGCATTGCAAGTTCCTTCAAAGACTATACCCTTGTATTCCAACTTAAAGTACTAATCTTTCGAGGTAAGGGATGTTATTTTCTTCTCAAATGATATTATTTCTTCAATATCATTATCTTTGAAATATTGGTTGAAACTTTTTATCAAATTTGGAACTTTTTCATGTCGGACTTACTATTCATGAGTTACTATTCACGAGTTACTATTCATGAGTTACTATTCACGAAGTTACTATTCACGAAGTACTATTCATGAAGCGTGAAGATGTTTTTTGTGGAATTTCTATCTTTTGGTGTTGAGTTACTATTCACGATACTCGACACTATTCACGTATCTGAGACTATTCAATCTAAAAATAAAATTTCTTCTTTTGTCCAAAATATCTATTCGGATACTAGCTTTGATTGTATCCATGTTTTGATCATTCTTGAATTTTACACCACTATGATTATTTTTGAGGTATTTTTGAACATGGATAAAACAAAGTACTAATCCTTAATCCTTAATCCTTGTCATTTTGTTTCACCGGATTCGCTTTCTTTAAAAAATATTTTTCATCATCCTCGGTCTTAAATGATGATATTATTGAATATCTTTGGCCAGAGTGCAAAAGATGAATGATTTCTCAAGAATATCTTTGGGTCAGAGTGCAAAGATGAACAGTGTTTAGATGAACATGACCAACTCGATGAATATCTTTGGCTGTAGTGGAAAGATGAATATTTGATTCCGTATGTATATCGATTGATGTTACAGGGATAAAAGATAGACGATGAACTTTTAAATTCATACATAGAAGATAGTAGTTTGCATTCTCTACTTAACTCTTCTAATGAATTATTATTTCACTGCGAATATTGATTTAAAATTTGTTGTCTATCAGTATTCTATTAGATTTTTTCCTGTTGAAGACTAACGATAATTTGTTGTATATTATCTTAGTCATAATATTCTTTACTTGGCTAGTTGAGCTCACCCTTTTCCTTTTGTTCCATTTTTCTCTCGGAGGCGAGAATATAAATGCAGTACGTAGCCTGGGTATGAAATGAAGGTTCTAGAGAGAGTTGTTTAGTAGTCTTCACCATTTTGTAAAATAATGTATCAATAAATGTGATGAGGATTTATTTGAGTATAGATATTGTCTGAAGATAATATTTGTATTCAAACTCACGCTTTCTTGTTGTAATAATAAAGTTGTAGTTGTTTACGTACCATGTATTGACAACTCGTAATGGGTGATGTATACCTATTTTGGGGCGCCACAATTATCGTCGAGCTTAGGATATGATCTCCCAAGTGGCGAGATCGGGGAATAAACTAGGAGGGAGAGACGAGTAAATCCTTCGCTAGTGTGTCCTACCTAAGCTTATTTTTTTAGTTGGTCAAGATATAAGGATATTATGTGATATATTGATTTCCTTAATTAACCCTTGTTTTATGACATTTTGAGAATGTCGAATCGAGAATATTAACAATGGAAATGAGACCGTGGAGACGCTCAGACTCACCAACGAGGAGAACGCGCAACAGTCGTTTGGCAATGTTCCTCCCGTGAACAACACCAATCGAAAGCGATGATGAACGAGGGATGTTTAGAAGCTTTTTGCGCTTCATGCAAAAATCGCACGAGGGAGACTCGTGTTCAAAATACAGAGGAAATGATAGCATTTCACGGGTTACACGTACAAAGCGCTTCAAAGAGTTGGGACCACTGAATTTAAGGGAAAGCCAGATCCGATCACGGCGAAACATGGGTCAAACAAATTACCAAGATATTCGATGTCTTGGGATGCACGGAGGAACAGAAGGTTCCATTCGCCACCTTTATGTTCCGTGGCGAGGCGCATACTCACCGTGGGAGTCTCAGGAAGCGCACCCATCCAAATTACTTTTCAAGATGTCTCTGGGAAATGTTTCAGAACTATTTAATGACAAATACTTTCCCGAAAGTGTTCGCATATGAAGGAAGTGGAGTTCATCGATTAGAGCAAAACAACATGACGGTGTCTCAAAGACGAGGCAAAGTTTGCAGAGTTATCCGTGTTTGCACCTCATTTGGTGGAGAATGAGAAACGATGACGCGGATGTTTCTTAGAGGTTTGAAACCCCAAGATACGCCAAGATCTCATTTCTCATAAACTTTCTCTCTATTCGAGATGTTGTAAATGTGGCTCAATTATTAGAGCGAGATAACGAGTACGGTCAACCGAGGGACCACAACCAGATCGTACCGGAGATAGCGATCAATGTAATAATGATAACCAAATGGAGAAAGAAAACAGATTTTACAAAATGGTGGTAACCACTCGGGTGGTAATCATGGCCATGAAAATGAAGAAGCGAGTCAGAGGAGATTTTAAAAAGAGAGATTTAACAACGACCATATGAAGACAGACGGTCTTCAGAAGAATCGGTTCTAAGGGAGGAGAACGACCTCACCGGCCGGTATATATGCTATAAATGCGGAAAGAGGACATATCACCAAACCGCCCACAACAGCTTCAAGGTATGCTATAATTGTGGAAAGGAAGGACATATCGCCGAGATTGTACGATAGCGAAACTTAGTTCAATGGGACGGTGACTCAAAAGATCGTCCCCGTAAAAGTCAAAGTCAACGATTCCGGAAGAGCGTTTGTTGTGATCGGTCAAAATGCGAGGAACCCAAATGAGGTGATCACGGTAAGCTATTTATAAATTCTTGCGAAGTTTATACCTTACTTGATACTGGTATACCCATTCATTTATCTCTCCCGCTTGTGCTCAACGCTTAAACTTGACTCGAGAAATTAGACTTTGACCTATCTGTGGAAACTCCGTTAGAGAAACTTTCATCACATCCAATCGCTTATAAATCTTGTTTGATTCAAGTTGGCACCATCACCTTACCCGTTGACCTTATCTCTTTTTAAAGATACTTTCTTTTGATGTGATTTTAGGGATTGATTAGTTAACTACTCATCATGCCAAAATTGATTGTTTTCGTAAGGTTTTTAGTTTTCATATTCCTAACCAACCTGTTGTATGCAATTCAAGCAACTAAACCATTAAAATCAATCACCGTCATATCTAATCATAAAGCTATTCGCTTATTGAAAAACGGATGTCAAGCTTTCTTAGCCCATGTTATGGATTTGAATAAAGACACGCCAAATTTGAATAATATTCCTGTTGTTATCGACTTTCCCGACGTATTTCAAGAACTTCCTGGTCTACCCCGTAACGTGAAGTTGAATTCTTTATTGATCTTGAACTGCGCACAAGCCCATTTCTAAAACCCCATATCGAATGGCTCTATTGAACTTCGAGTTAAAGGTCCAACTACAGAATTGTTGGACATCGGTTTCTTCATTGGCCCTAAGACATCTCCTCGGGGTGCTCCTGCTTTTATTTGTAAAGAAGAAAGACGGGGAGTATGCGACTTTGTATTGACGACTATCGAAATCGAACCATGTCACCATCAAGAATAGGTATCCTCTACCTCGTATTGATGACTTGTTTGACTAGTTGCAGGGGGCACAATTCTTTTCAAAATCGATTTTCGCTCGATATCATCATCAAAGATTAGAATCGAGGATATTCCAAAGACGCCTTCGAACTCGGTATGGGCATTATGAATTCTTAGTCATGTCTTTCGACTAACTAATGCTCCTGCGGCTTTTCATGGATATGATGAACCGAGTATTCAAGGAATATTTGGATCGGTTCGTTGTTGTCTTTATTGATGACATCCTTATATATTCCAAAAGTCGTGAAGATCATGAGCACCATTTGAAGTCGGTACTCCAAAGGCTTCGTGAAAACAAACTATATGCCAAATTGAAGAAATGCGAGTTTTGGCTTGAGGAAGTAGCATTCCTTGGGCACGTGGTGTCAAAACATTGAGTATCCGTGGATCCGTGAAAGATTGAAGCAATACAAAGTTGAGCAACCAAGTCTTGGTGAAGTCAAGACGTAGCTTTTGGGCTTAAATTGGTTATTATCGGAGATTCGTGGAAGGGTTTTCTCGAATCGCTACTCCATTAACTCAAATTAACTTTAAAGGATACAAAATTCGTTTGGAGTGAAGAATGCGAGAAGAGTTTCCAAGAGCTTAAGAGGAGACTTATTTCAAGACTGTTCTAACAATACCATCCGGTTCTTGATGGATTTGTTATCTCAAAGATGCTTTAGGAAAAGGGTTAGGATGTGTTCTCATGCAACGTGGGAAAGTTATAGCCTATGCCTCGCGACAACTTAAAGAGTGTGAGAGGAATTATCCTACTCATGATCTAGAGTCAAGCGGCAATCGTTTCAAGCTGCTAAAAATATGGAGGCACTATCTATATGGGGAGAAAGTGGAGATATATTCGCACCATAAAAGCCTTAAATATTTCTTCACTCAAAAAGAACTCAACACGCGGCAAATGTCGTTGGCTCGAGCTATTGAAAGACTACGACCACACTATTCAATACCATCCCGGAAAGGCGAACGTGGTAGTGGACGCGTTGAGTAGAAGATCATATGCGAACGAGTGCGATGATGTCAAGTATACGACAGAGCCAACTTTAATAGAAAAGTTAAGGTTGCTCAAGCCACCGAATCCGAGTGATGCGTATGAAGAAGAAAGTACAAGAAGGAGCTATTCCTAAGCGAGAATTGATGAAGAAGGAATACTTGAGTCCACTCTAGACTTTGTGTTCCTAACGACTCTAATTTGAAGTACAAGATTATGATGGAGGCACACAATACACCATTTGCAATCCATCCTCGGAAGTACTAAAATGTATCGTGATCTTCGACATACATTTTGGTGGAACAATATGAAGAGAGAGATTGCAAAGTTTATCTCAATGTGTTTAACTTGTCAACGTGTAAAGGCGAGCATCTAGTACCTAAGGGTCCGTTGCAACCACTTGAGATTCCGAAATGGAAGTGGGAACACATTACCATGGATTTCAATTACGGGTCTTCCTACGGTTTCTCAAGGCATCAATGCTATTTGGGTTATTGTTGATAGATTAACCAAGTCTCGCTTTCATTTCTTGCCGACACGGAGACTTATTCACTGAACGCCTTGCTAGTATGACGTGAATGAGATTGTGAGGTTGCATGGCATGCCCGTAGATCCATAGTTTCGGATCGTGACCCAAGATTCACTTCAAGATTTTGGGTTAGCTTGCAAAAAGCTATGGGCACGGATTTGCGATTTAGTTCTAAGATACCATCCCCAAACCAGACGGACAATCGAGAGGACTATTCAAACTCTTGAAGATCTATTAAGACTCGTGTCCTAGACTTCAAGGGCGCTTGGGATAAGTATTTACCATCGGTGGAATTCTCCTACAACAACAGCTTATCGTGCAAATATAGGTGTGGCTCCATTCAAGCATTATATGGACGAAAATGTCGCTCTCCAATATGTTGGGATGAGGTGGGTGAAGCAACATTGTTGGGACCCGAAAGTTAAGTACGTATGACTCACCGAAAAGATTCAAATGATTCGACAACGATACAAAACCGGCACAAGATCGACAAAAGAGTTATGCGGATCTTCATCGAAAGGACGTGGAATTTAGTGTGGGGATCATGTATTGTCATGAGTTGCTCCACGGAAGGGAGTTACAAGATTTGGGAAGAGAGGAAAGCTCAATCCACGATTTATCGGTCCATTTCAAATTCTTGACCGAGTAGGAAATGTAGCCTATAGACTTGCGTTACCTCCGTAGTATGTCTCGTGTTCATAATGTGTTTCACATATCTGTACATTTCATAAATATGTGAAAGACCCGAACCACGTTATAGAATTAGAACCCACGAAATAGCCAAGACTTAACGTATGAGGAGGTACCACCAAGATCTTGGATAGGAAGGAGCATGTCCTACGCCAAGAAAGGTCATACCACAAGTTAAAGTTTTGTGGAGGAATCATGCTATAGAATAAATGACCGGAATTGGAAACGGAAATGAAAGCGAGGTATCCTCACCTTTTCAAAACACCGAGTGTGACACGCCAATTTCGAGGACGAAATTTCATAAGGAGGGGAGGTTGTAAGACCCCAACTTATTATTAATGAAATTTAATTTTCTATTTATTATTTTGAAATAGTAAGGGTTGATGTGATTAATGTGGATAGTTAGGGGTAAAATACGCAAATATTTCAAAATAAGCAAGTGGTTATAAAATATTCATTGTTGTCGGGAATATTCGTTTGGTCGTGGAATATTCAGATCGTCGGGAATATTCGTAAATACGACCAGCAGTGACCATGTATGTGGGCCCCATAACTAAAAACGATTGGATGAAGAAAACGATAAATATTAGTTGGTTAAAAATAACTACGTAGTTATTCATCAATTAATCTTCAAGTAAATACTCTGTGGTTAAAACACAAGAAGACACCAGTATTGCACCAATTGTTGATTCTTACGTGAAGAAGGCACTACTCAATAATGGTTACAATAATTACCGCTCAAGATTTTATCGAGTTAATAATTATCAAGGTTGATATTTTATATTGCTTGTTGTTTCTATAATTGTCATTACACAATATTTTTCATTATCGAAGCAATAATTCATATTATCCTAAATAATATTATTAGATAACATTATTGGCAATGTCTAGAAAGTTCTCGTCTAAGGAGAGGTTTGGTCACCTAATCAATTACCAAGAAGAAGAGAGAAATTCTTATTGAAAGCCCCTCTTCCTTGGAACTACCGGTCATCAATATTGTGTATCTCAGTATATTATTTGTGAATAATTAATTATTGATTTATATGATGAGAAAAATATTAATTTTATGTGGATATAGATGGAGAAAATTTTTAATGTGACAATTGTTGAAAATTGAAATTTTATCTTTTTCTCGATAAAATAATTCATTTAAATATATTATTATATTTTAATAATATAATAATGGTGATATTTTTACAACGAATGTGGGATATATGAGTATACGAGGAGGAAGAGTATTTTTGTTGCAATAAATGTTTAAAATATGTTAAACATGTCTGTGGACCCCATTTATCGACCGAAATTTGATTATAGCACAAAAAATTGCCCGCTTATGGATTTCGTCAATTTCTCGCTTGAATTCGGAAAAACTTTCTTCAGAAAAGTTGTAGAGAATTGAATTTCCTATAAAAATCGCGAGATTCAAATTTTCTGATAAAAGGGCTATTTCTTGTGAATTATTGAAGTTCCGAAGCTCCGAAATAATTGATTTTTGGAAGTTTTAATTATTATTTTAAAGAAAAACGTTTTTTTTTTCATTTAAGTGGGCTAACATGTGATATTAATTGCTGAAATCAGATCTTCAAAGATGGGCTAAGGAAATTTATAATATATATTAATATTTTATTAAATTTTCTCGCTTTGTGTTCTAAGCATTTTCCTATAAATAGGTGCTTAGGTTAGAATTGAAAATCACACCGTAAATCGAAGTTTTCTCTCTATATTATCGAGCGTATTCTTGTGAGTATTTTGAGTATACTTTGAGTATTATTAGATTCGGTGCAAGTTCCTTCAAAGACTATACCCTTATTCCAAATTTGAAGTACTAATCTTTCGAGGTAAGGGGATGTTATTTTCTTCTCAAATGATATTATTTCTTCAATATCATTATCTTTCAAATATTGGTTGAAACTTTTTATCAAATTTGGAACTTTTTCATGCTCTGGGTTACTATTCATGAGTTACTATTCACGAAGTTACTATTCACGAAGTTACTATTCATGAAGTTACTATTCACGAGTTACTATTCACGAGTACTATTCATTAAGCGTGAAGATGTTTTTGTGGAATTTTTATCTTTTGGTGTTTGAGTTACTATTCACGATACGGCATTATTCACGTATACGACACTATTCAATAGAAAATAAAATTTCTTCTTTTTGTCAAAATATCTATTCTCGGATACTAGCTTTGATTGTATCCATGTTTTGATCATTCTTGAATTTTACACCACTATGATTATTTTTGAGGTATTTTTGAACATGGATAAAACAAAGTACGAATCCTTAATCCTTAATCCTTGTCATTTTGTTTCACCGGATTCGCTTTCTTTAAAAAATATTTTTCATCATCCTCGCCTTAAATGATGATATTATTGAATATCTTTGGCTGTAGTGCAAAGATGAATGATTTCTGAAGAATATCTTTGGGTCAGAGTGCAAAGATGAACAGTGTTTAGATGAACATGACTAATCGATGAATATCTTCGGCCCAGTAGTGCAAAGATGAATATTTGATTCCGTAGATGTATATTGATTGATGTTACAGGATAAAAGATAGACGATGAACTTTTAAATTCATACATAGAAGATAGTAGTTTGCATTCTCTACTTAACTCTTCTAATGAATTATTATTTCATTGCGAATATTGATTTAAAATTTGTTGTCTATCAGTATTCTATTAGATTTTTCCCCGTTGAAGACTAACGATAATTTGTTGTATATTATCTTAGTCATAATATTCTTTATCGGGCTAGTTGAGCTCACCCTTTTCCTTTTTGTTCCATTTTTCTCGTGGAGGCGAGAATATATGAGTACGAAGCCTGGTATGGAATGAAGGTTCTAGAGAGAGTTGTTTAGTAGTCCTCACCATTTTGTGTAAAATAATGTATCAATAAATGTGATGAGGATTTATTTGAGTATAGATATTGTCTAGAAGATAATATTTGTATTCAAACTCACAGCTTTCTTCATTGTAATAATAAAGTTGTAGTTGTTTCATGCCATGTATTGACAACTCAGAATAGGTGATGTATACCTATTTTGGGGGCGTCACACTTGGGCACATGATTAGGCCCCCTACCTATGCCGCACTTTTTCTGCGCTGCTTCAGAAGCCATCTATATACCTAAAATTTTAAGATGTTATTATGAGTCATATTTGATTACATGTATATATGACAATAAATATGACAGTGATATAAACATGTATATATATGAATATAAAATGATAATAAACAAAAGCAATTTACATCTAAGTTCTATTTAAATAGTTTAGTACATAAACATGACAATGATATAAAAAACATGTAATGCTAAACATACATTTCATTTGTTCAAGTGTCAATGTCTGATTCAGAATCATCCTCAGATAACGTGTTGCAAATTCATAACCATTATCTCGCTTGATTAAGGTCGATTCAGTTAATAACTCTTCCTCCTCAGTATCAATGTCATCTGACACAAGTATTGACTTAGGATCTAATTCATGTGGTTCATCTCCACCATCTAACTGGATTACTTCATTATCGTCCTCCACATTTATTATAGTTTGACTATGAAGCATCTGCTCTTGGTAAATCTCCCCATCAACTGCTTCTACATGACTACGCGCGGGAGTATGAATTACAACTTGTCAATCTGTAGGTGGTCTATCCCTTTTCCTAACAGGACTAGGAGTGTAGTATATTTGTACTGTTTGAGTTGGTAAAACAAACGGTTCGTTGGAGTGCGCAGACCTATGGAGGTCAATAACGACGATTTCATGCATGTCAACACGTGTCCCTTTTTCTGAATCAAACCAACGACACTTGAACAAGTGAATATGACCCCCGTACGTGTCCTTGTACGACAACTCTACGATTTCCTCCAACTCCCCATAAAAGGCACGACCAAGCTCATTGTAACAATCTCCTTGGACACATACTCCAGAGTTCGTTGTTCTTTTACCGCGCCCATATGCCTTTATGTGAAATTCACAACCATTTATTTTGTAACCATTACGGCTGACTTGGTCCCTGTCTGGTCCCATAGCTAGGACTTGTACATTAGCCGAAATCGTTGATCCCTCAGTCAAAGCCTACAAAAACTCCATCTTATTAAATGAAGTCATAATTAACATAGAGTATATATATTCTACGTGCTTAAAAATTGAACTTACTTTGTCCTTTAGCCAAAGTGCAAATTTTTTATCACGATTGATTTGAATATCTTTATCAGTTATGCCAGGATGCTTCACTTTTAACTCGTCATCGTACAATCTATACCATGATATAAACTTTAACATATTGGAATAAATTTTTAACTTAAAAGATAAATTATCAAGTTTACATGTGTACCTCACAAATTCGTCAATATCCTCGCAATTAAGAAGAATGTAAGTATGTGCAACATGTAATTCTTGCTCAGAGAGAAATATGCGCTTCCCTTTTCCATAAGCGCGACCCGATAGACCAAATACAGAGAGCCGACCATTTAGTTGAACATTTCCTCCATCATCATGTCTCGATACTCGATTAGCCTTTGTCAAGACTTCGTCCAGAAAATAGTCTGAGACAAACGTAGATATCTCATCGAAATTGTATGCCTCTTATATCGACCCCTCGACATAAGCTCTATTCTTCACCTTCCTCTTAAGGTTTCCCATCACCCTCTCGAAAGGGTACATCCATCTATATTGAACTGGACCCCCAACACGAGCTTCATAGGGAAGATGGATTTGCAAATGCTCGATAGAGTCAAAAAAACCAGGTGGGAATATTTTTTCTAGTTTACACGTGATCTCTATGATGTTATTCTCAAGTACAGACATGTCCTTCTCATTTAATGATTTTAAACATAAGTCTTTGAAGAAACGACTAAGATCCGTCAAAGCATCCCATATTGGTTTATCAAGCAGATCCCGAAATGCTATAGTCATGAGTCTATCCATGAACATATATACCATCATGACTCTTCATCCCTTGCAATTTCCCACCCATAACACACCTTGCAATGTTTGACGCATATCCATCTGGTAGTTTCAAAGACTTAACCCATGTGCACACATCTTCAACTTGCTTTTTGGACAATGTGTACCTTACGTGCGATTTGACAATCTTACCATTAGGAGAATCATAAAGTTCTAATCCGGACGCCATACAAATATCTTTCATGTCCAAACGTGCCTTTATCGTTATCTTTTGTCTTCCCCGTAACATTCATCATAGTGTTAAACACATTGTCAAACACATTCTTCTCAATATACATCACATCTAGATTATGACGAATCAAATTTGTAGACCAATAAGGCAGTTCCCAAAAGATGCTTCTCCGAACCCAGTTATGAGATTCGCCAAACCCATTGATTATGTTTGTGGCATCAATCTTACCAAATGGGATAACCGGTAATCTCATCACATGATCTCGCATCTCCGTTCCCGACAATCGCGGTGCAGGCATATCATTGTCTACTTTCCCTTTCCTGAAGGGTTCTCTATTTCTTCGAAACGGGTGATCTACCGGTAAGAACCGACGATGACAGTCAAACCAACAAGGCTTTCGACCTTTTGATAGATTAAACGACTTTGTATGCTCCATACAATACGGACAAGCCAACTTCCCGTGTGTACTTCATCTAGCTAACATACCATAAGTTGGGAAGTCACTTATAGTCCACATAACCGCTGCCCTAAGGTTGAAATTTGTTTTCGTTGCAACATCCCAAGTCTGTACTCCATCCTCCCACAATACCTTCAACTTGTCTATAAGAGGTCTCAAGTAAAAATCTAAGTTCTTTCCAGGACTCTTAGGACCAGGAACCACGAGTGAAAGAAACAAGTATGGCTGTTTCATACACATCCAAGGAGGCAAGTTGTACGGAGTAACAATCACATGTCAACATGAGTACGGAACAGCTGAGTGGCCAAACGGATTGAAGCCATCGGTGGACAATCCAAGCCTCACATTTCTAGGTTCCAATGCAAACCCAGGATATGTTATGTTGAAATCTTTCCAAGCCTACCCATCTACGGGATGATTTAGTTCTCCATCTTTAGCTGGAGATTTTGCATGCCAACTCATATGTTCAGCTGTTCTTGATGACATGTACAATCTTTTTAGCCGATGTGTTATTGAAAAATACCTTAGAATCTTAAACGGTATACTTGATTTTTTTGTAGTCACACCCTCTTTATTAGGCCTAAACCGATCATGACTGTAAAACGTGCACCTTGTCATCTGTTCATTTTCCTTATAAAACAACATGCAATCGTTGGGACATACATCGATCTTTTGGTATCCAAGACCCAACTTCTTCACCATTTTCTTACAAAAGTAATAGTTACCAGGAAATTTCTCACCGTCAGGCAACATACTCTTAATGGCCTTCAAGAGCGACTAAAAACACTCATGGCTCATGTTGTGATTGAAAGTAGTATGTATACAAGCCAATCATGTTTGATGATAAAGCATATACTTTGTAACAATCTTATTCATTTATTAATAAAAAGTATTAATTTATTAAAGGCTTTTAATTATCTACATGATGCTGTTTTATAATATGTGATAAACCCATAGTTTTAAGCAATGCCTTTAGAATAATGATGATGATCATTCTAATGAGATCTAAATTCTTAGAAAGCTTAAAACTAAAATAGTTCCCAATCATTGGATTACTAAATTGGGGATTAGTGAATCCGGATAGATTGGTACATACGTTGCTTGCTCATTGGATGAGGATGATTAATCTCATGATCATTTGTGTGGAGACACTAAAGCAAGTATGTTGGTGCTTATTAGAGAATAAGTTCATTTGAACGTGGCTCGCTAAGGAATACCTAATGGAGTTTTATTTGCACATCAATAGGAATTCTGTGAGTGATAGTAAAGTACAAGTAATCCTTGGACTTGAGATCATCATAAGATCTTGTGTATGATGAGTTATACTTTGACTTATTCCTTAAGACCCTTAGGGTATATCAAAGGGTATGCTTGGGTATAATAAGTTGTACACGGAGATAATGTATGATCAATAAAGAATCTACCACTTCTAATAAAAGAAGAGAAATGTCCTATGTGATTCGATAAATGACAACCTAGTAGTCCTTGGCGAGTATAGAATGAAATTAGAAAGGAGTTTCTAATTTGCATTATTTGAGTTGTGCATTTAAGGATCGAAATACATATAATTAAATAAAATAAGACTTGACAATAATTCCATGTCTTATATTTAATTGGGACATTGTATGGTGGAAGGATTGAATTGTCATTTGGTAACTATTTACTCAAAGGTTCTTTAATGATTAATGTTAAAATCTATATTATCCGGAAAGTCGTTGATCGCTAGGAGGCTTATCCCTATTGTAGAATAAATATTATTTATTTAAATAAATTAATTGTTTAATTTATTTATTTAAATAAGATTAGAATTGTTCTAATTGATTTATTCACAACCTGCTTAATATGGAGAACCTAAAGGGTCACACCATAAAAGGAAGAATAATTATTTAAGAAGTAAATGGCATAATCGTAATAATATAGTATGTATATTTAATTTAATCTATGGTGATAGAATAAATTAAATAGCTTAATATTTATTATTTAATATTTTAGAAATATTAAATATAAATTAATAAGAGGAGTCTTATTAATATTATTACAATTATTATTATTTTAATTTCTAAAAGAGTTTAGGAATTAATTTAATATAAGTACTCTCATTTATTCCTAATTGGATTAGGAAGGAAAATTAGTTAAAGGAGTTTAATTAATTATCCCTAATAAGATTAGGGAGCTTAATTAATTAAAAGAATTAATTAATTAAAACCCAATTCCTTAATTGTTAAGGTGGGTTGCCCACATCTATAAATAAGAGGAGTCTTATTATGGGTGGTATGGGTTGTTGATTTTAACAAAGTACGTAATAATTCCAAGTTGTTGGGAGTATGCCTTTCTATGAGATAGAAAACTAGGGTTAGCCATGGCATCGTAATTCATAGGTTGCTCTCTGCCTTCTTGTTCCCAATCAAAATCGCCCCTATGAATATCATGAACCATTTCATTCATACGATGAGTACTCTTCGCCTCGATTGTGGTACTTCGTGATGCCACCACCTCTTCTCTCTCCCCATGTGCCCACCAAAGATTCTTCAGTATTTCTCATGAACCCGAAACAAGTAAATGATAGTTTATCACGCCTCTCATCCATATAATTTACATTCTTACACTTCAAACATGGACATCAGATTCTGCGATTTACCATTCATACATTCCGGTGATTATACGCGTAATCCAAAAACACTTGGCAACCACTCTTAAATTCAACAGAAGATTTATCTGGGCACTTGACTTTCGTCAGTGCCATCCAACTACTGATGCGAATAGAGGTCCATGATACCACAAAGATTTACTACTACGAATAACATTATAAATGTTAACATATGACTTGAGCATATATACTTGTAACCATATGACTTGAGCATACTTGTAAGCATGCATATGATTAACATTTAAGCATACTTGTAAGCATATGACTTGAGCATACTTGTAACCATATGACTTGAGCATACTTGTAAGCATATGAGAAACTTTAAATGTTATTAAATTTAGTATGAGAAACTAAGTAAATGCTACTTAGTTTAATAGTTATATTATATCATGTTATTTTATTTTAATTTGTTTTTAAACATGTTTTAAGATTATACCCCTCACGGTCCCTTTCTATAATCTTTTATGTTTTGGGATAGTCACAACTTGGTTGAGTAATTTATAGCTTCTATAACATTTTGTAGCTTTATTCTTGCATACATAAGTGTTAAATACCCTTGTTTTTCTGTTATAGCCAAAACAGTCTCTTTATTGACCAAGTGTGTCTAGTTACCTTCTCTGTTGCACTAACAGTTCCCTAGCACTGTCTAGTTTGGCTTAACAACCCCCTAACAACCAAGCTTGGCTTGGCCCCGTGAGGCTTGGCTAAGCTTAGCTTGGCCTCGTGTGGCCTCGCGGCCCCAAGCCCAGCCCATCAGCTCCAACATCCCCTTAATAGGCTCTAGTGGATCACCAATAGGCTCGTTAATAGTATAAATGTTCGCAACAACCCGACCAATAAAAAAATTTGGCCAGAGTCTCCCCTGTACTATGGACTAGCCACATACACGACGGCATGTATATAAGGTCATTTCTAGGCACCCAAGACATAAACCAAGAGAAATATACAAATTCCCAATATAATAATGCAAATTAAAGCAGTAAAAAGTTATATTCCATAAAAACATGATTTAGCAACATGGCCCACAAGGTTAGCATGATTATGCAACATATAGTCACAATGAACTGATTTTGCTCCTATAGAATCCATCATGATTTATAAGTTATATTAAAACCTACTACACTTAAGCAAAGAAGCATTCTTGAAGCATTAGGTTTCATATGTAAGCATTAACAGAAACAAATATTCTTCATACTAGTCCATGAAAGAAAACTGAAAATGCATTGTGGCTACTTAGTCTTGTGTAAGAAAATAGGAGAAAGAAGTCGTGTGGCTAAGTAGTAGATGATATTGGTAGTACGAAAGAGGTACAATTAAGGATAAGTAAGTGCGATGAAACGACCCGGGTCAAATTCCAAGTGACTGGGTGTTACATGCCATGCGAGTTCTCTATTAGTATTCTACAAACAGTTGGCTTTTTTTATGAAGAGCTCAATGATAGGTTTTTAGGTTTCATACTAATGTATTGAACTAGCTTATTTTACTAATACCCAATTGGGGAGGGGGTGTTGTGGTATTTTTAGTTTATTCTCCTAATACTAAACTCAATTACCAAAAAATAGCCTTTCAATTATGTTATCACATTGTCAGTCCCACTGCCATTGTTTCTTGTAATTTGTAATTCAATTTTTAGAGTTCAATTTGCAGCAGCGAAAATTACTTACAACCTCACTTTCCTAAATTATTATCATGTCAATCCAACACTACACTAATTAAATTAATTAACAGGAAAGTACTTGTTAATCCAACACTGCACTAATTAAATCCAACACGGCACTAATTAAATCCAATTCAGAATGTAATCTAATCTAACATAACATATAAATAGTAGAAATGTAATATTGGAAGAAAGAATGATACCAGTGCTCGGTGGTGGTGGCGGTATGGCGCCGACGATTTGGCCATGGGTCCGGCATGGCGGTTGCTACCCCTTTCTCCCTCTTCTACTTCTTCTCTTCTTTCCCTTTCTCCCTCTTCTCTATTCTGAGCTCTCCCCCTCTTTTCTTTTTCCTTCCGTGTTCTGTGTCGAGTGAATACCTGTTACTGATAAACTTAATTTTGATCAACGACGGCTATCGGTGATCGTGACGCGTCGCCGATTTTAATGACATGGACTTATCGGCGATCGTATCGGTCATTTGTATTATAAATGGTCGCCTGAAAACCTTGGTGCCAACATTTCGTGCTAAATTTTACGAGGCAAATTTGTGTTAGCGACCACTCAACGACCGCATGCGGTCACGGATATTAAATAGCGACTAGATTAAACGCCGGTCGCCAATGCTGGTCGCTATTACTATTATCAGCGACCGCATATCCGGTTGCTGATATTATTGGTCGCTGATAGACATTTTTCTTGTAGTGATTATCAACAGACTATTAACAGTTATTATCACATTGTTGCACGGAGTACACATTAAAACAATTCACAAGAATTTCACATAATGCGGTCGCTGGTATTAAGTGGTCGCACAAAACCTTGGCGCCAACATTTCGTGCCAAATTTTACGAGGCAAATTTGTACTAGCGACCACTCAGCGACCGCATGCGGTCGCGGATATTAAATAGCGATTAGATTAAACGCCGGTTGTCAATGCTGGTCGCTATTACTATTATCAGCGACCGCATATCCGGTCGCTGATATTATTGGTCGCTGATAGGCATTTTTCTTGTAGTGATTATCAACAAACTATTAACAGTTATTATCACATTGTTGCACGGAGTACACATTAAAAAAATTCACAAGAATTTCACATAATGCTGAAGATTAGCACATAACAACAAGTACTGAAAAACTTGCTTTAAAATTATCAATAAACTGGTCAACTTTTAACTTCTTTTTAAACACCCAACAGATTTACTTCTTTTTAAATTCTGGTATAGCTACTTTAGCTAGACACCACCACATTTTAAGATACCCCAAGTTAGGTGCATGTTCCTTCCATAATTGACATGGTAAAGAGTTTATCCTTTTATGTGGAACTCTATTAAAAATTGATTATTCAGAAAGGCGAGCTTCTCCCCACATATTAGAAGCTAATTAACATGACATTCATCATATCTTTAAGTGTTCAATCTATTTTTCCTTTCTAACTAATTTTCAACCTCAGTTTTATTTAATAAACATTTCTTCCTCTTCATCTTTTAAAGGTAATGAGATAGATTTGAGTATATCTAGAATTATCATCATTGTTTACCATCTTTGCCACATGAACCAAATTAACATAAAATAATAGAACATAAAAACAAAAGAAAGATTTCGTCAGGCTTAGGAAACGCAATCCATATAAATGCTCAATTATTTATCATTAATCTTTTAGCTCATAAGACGTGAATTTAGAGAATAATTCAATAAAATTACTAAAACCTAAATTACCCCACTAGGAACAAGGGTACATGTGTTATTACAACATGGTAATTTAATTCCAAGCACCAACAATTAATATTTCAAAAATATTAACAAAGTAATTAAATAACAGACAATATTACTCAATTAATATTCCAAGTATGCTATAAACACATTAAAATACTTCCATAAAATTTACAACAGTATCTTATCATCACCAAAGGTTAGTGTAATTTTCTGAAGACCATGCAAATTATCACAATTAATTAACTATTGCATTATTAAATTAGAGAATAACTAAAATTACCCAAATATATTAATTTCCCAAAACTTCAGTGGAAATATTAATTTTATGCCAATAATTAATATCTGTTAAATTTTAGAATTTAATAATCACAATAACTATTTATTAATTGATTTCCATGATTAAACAATTAATAAAATATTTTCTGAGATTAAATAAAAATCTTCAGGCAGGTCAGTACCCATGCTCACTGTTTTCTAACAGTAAATGGGCCAGAATGATTCCCAAGACAAGAACCTTTCAACGGAAAAAACTAAGCAGATTTTTTTCAAGTAAAACAAGAAATTGAGCTAAACATTCCTCCAAATTACTCCTGGAAACTGGAAACTAGAAACAACTTGATCAATTGGAAAAACTTCTTTTTACCAAACAAGAGATATGTGTATTCCAACTCTGCAAGAAATTTCCTTTAGAAACAAAAGCTCAAATGGATCCAAAAATTATTGGGAAGAAAACAATGTGTTTGACATGAGATGTGTGTATTGACAGAAAACAAGACAGCACCAAAAATGGACCTTCCTAGACTTTTCGTTCAAAGAGGCAACAAGACATACGTGAATGAATGAGCTGGTTGGACGGTTCCCAGATCCATAAATGAAATTCTTCCTTCACCCCTTTATATATCAAAAATGTAATAATGAAGAAACAACCAAACTCAGATTACACCTACAATACAATACATCACCCCTTAACTCTCTACTTCAATTGATATTACCGAGAGAGGAGTCCTAATAACTCCCAAGAAAAAGACTGAACCAGCAATCTTCACTCCATGAAAGTTCATCTTGCAAAGTTAGTAATGAGAATTGTAGATTTTTTTTTTTACCCAAATCATCCAATATCAAATCAGCCACACACTAAAGCAGTTTTAGGTACTTCCTTCGACGCCTTGACTGCCACAAGGACCTTCCCCACAACATCTGGACCCTTTTCCTGCATCCCCAACTTCAATTCCCTAGTCATTATCCCAATATCCCCAGAATAGGGATATATAACTGTTTTAAATTTTTTTTCAAGCTATTCAACATACAATTACATATTGTGTAAGAAATTCATACATATAACCCCAATGAATGATTTAATACATATAAGAAACAACATTATCAGAACATCTTAACATTCCAAATTCATAGTTTCTAACTAAAACAACATGTATTCTTGTTAATAAATTAAATCACTTTTTAGATTATTGAAAAATATATCAATTAACAAGACAAATAATACAGTAAATTGAAGCAACTTAGCTAGAAAACTGAGGCGTAGCGTAGCTACTGTCCTAAAAAGTGATTTTGCCCCCACTGATAATAATCACAGTACAAATGGGTTCACGGCCATTACTCTCCGTGATTCAACTACAAGTCTCCCGATCGTGTGTACTCATGGAAGGAGGCTTTGGACTTGTCTATGTGGATTGCCCAATTAACAGTTAATACAGAGTATATATGAACAAACTTTTGAGATAAGGAGAGGAAGAAATTGTATATTATGTGAACAACAAAGGCAATTTCTTGTAAGGAGAATAAGAAGATGATATTGATATGTATCTTATGCTAAGAAGAATAATTGTGATATTTGCAGGGTTAAATGCTTTTTCAAGAATTAACTATACTATGGGTTCATTTACGGATGGATAAGCGAACTTTTTTTTTCTTCTGAAAACTCAACATCGTACTCGACTTTGTTAACAAAAATTAAAAACTTGTTAGAAACTTTGACTTTCAATGAGCAATTTACTGCGTCGCCATTTGAGTTGTCTGTTCTGTCGACGTGGTGCATTTGTGTGACGTAAGCGATGATTATGTGGATTGTAGAAAATTTTTATGAAAAAATAAAAAGAATATTTTAAAGTATAATAAAATTTTAAAATTAAAAATATTTTAAAATTAAAATCTTTTCAAATTCGGACATTAAATTTATAATTGAGTCAATTTGGTGATAATTTTTTTTTCTAACTAGGATAAATAAATTTGTACTTTCACATGCAAATAATTTTTGTCAAATAATTTTAATTTTATCAAATAAGTTTTATTGTAATTTTCAATTTTTTAATAAAAAAACGTATTTTTGAAAAAAAAAAAAAATGCAACTTTTTAAATAAAATTTATTTTATTTTATTCAAAAACGCAGTTTTTTTTTATAAGAATAAAGAAAAAAGCGCAGTTTTTTTAAATAAAAATAAAGCGCAGTTTTTTTAATAAAAAAGAGTGCAGTTTTTTAATAATTTTTTAAATTTTATTAAAAATTTTAATTTTTATTAAAAAAAATGTAAAACGCAATTTTTTTAATAAAATAAAAAAATGCATTTTTTAATAAAACTTTTTTATTATTAATAAAAAAACGCAGTTTTTAAAAGTAAAATTAATAAACAAAAACGCAGCTTTTATTAAAAAAATTGCAGTCTTTTTAATAAAATTAAAAAAGCTGCAATTTTTTTAATAAAAGCTGCGTTTTTTCTATAAAAAAAATTTTAAAATGCAGTTTTTAATAAAAAAATGCAGTTTTTAGTAAAAAAATGCATTTTTATTAAAAATTAATAAAAACTGCATTTTTTTTAATAAAAAGCTGCTTTGTATATATTTTTTAAGAAAAAGTTGCGTTTTTTTTTATTCTTATGAAAAAAACTGCGTTTTTTAATAAAAATAAAATAAATTTTATTTTAAAAGTTGCATTTTTTTATTTTTTTTTTAAAAATGCTTTTTTTTAATTTTATTAAAAAATTAAAATTACAATAAAACTTATTTGATAAAATTAAAATTATTTGACAAAATTATTTGCATGTGAAAGTACAAATTTATTTATCCTAGTTAGAAAAGAAAAAAAATTATCACCAAATTGACTCAATTATAAATTTAATATCCTAATTTGAAAAAATTTAATTTTAAAATGTTTTTAATTTTAAAATATTTTTAATTTTTAATTTTTATAATTTATATTATACTTTAAAATATTCTTATTTATTTTTTTCATAAAAAATTTCCCAACAAATTCACATAATCATCGCCACGTCACACAAATGGGCCACGCCAACTTTGTAATCTTACAACTCAAATTTCAATCGACGTTAAAACTGCTCCGTGAAAGTCAAAGTTTCTAACGAGTTTTTTAATTTTTTTAATAAGAAAGTCGAAAGACAAAGTTGAAATTGTCTGTAAAAAAAAAAAAAATTCGCTTATCCATATGTAAATTTAACCTATAAGACAATTCTTCGAAAAAACATTTAACCCGATATTTGCAAGGATGATCAGAATGTTAGACACGTTGACGTTGGAAATTGCCCATTAACCGTTGGGGGTTACAGAAAACATAACGGTAGGGTATTAACTCTAAACGGAGGTTACATAAATAAATATCAATTAAATTGAGAGTTACAAAAATAAACAACAATGTGGGACATTGATAAAACCATAATTTTTAAGCATAACCAACAACCACCACTAAAAATTGATACCTTTTATACTACTGCCATCAAAATCACAAATACCACTGCTATAAGTCTATAATCCACCATGAGGACAAACAGCAATAAGATCCAGAACCAACACTCAGTCCACCACCTAGGATTTTTTGGCTAGAAATTAGATGATCGAAGGATTTCGGAAGCGAGGATCAAGACATAGGAAGAGGCATATGCGTAATTAATTAGATTTTCAAGCTTAAAAGTCGTCGTTTTATTGATGCAGCGGAAATAAGATATATATACAGAACTCTGAGCTCTCTATAAGAATACTCTATATAAAAATAACCTTTATTATATTATAAAAAATTTTGGTCCCAACTTGAGCCGGTTTTAAGGAATAACCTCTAAATTGTAATATATTACAGGAGAGAAAAATATTTTCCAATAATAAAAGTTTTTACTAATCGATTGATTGATCAAGAGGGAGAATTCTTATATAGAGTGTATATATATGGATATACATCTAACGACGCTATATATATATATATATATATATATATATATTAACTCCCTAGAATCCGGAACCGTGTTAGGGTAACAGGATTCCAAGAGCCTTCGAGTCCTTCAAGTCGAGAGAATGTCCAAACCCTTTCGTGCTTTTTAGTGAATCTCCAAGCCTTTAAGTCACCAAAAGGGTCCTTTCGATCTTCCAAGAGTCCAAGTCTTCGGGCCTCCGTAGAAGTCCCTTCCCAATGGAGTGGAAGAGATATTTATAGGTTTTTTTTGAGTGGTGGTCATGTGATAGGCACATGTCCCTGAGAAATTCCAAATTTACCCTTAGTCATCAAAGTAATGCCCAGATCGTCCCCGCCTTTCTAGCCACCAATCCAATCCTCAATCAATTCCCAAAATGAGTCACCTCCACGCAGCTTCACGCGACACGCGAAAGATTCTCTCAGATTCGCTTTTTATTTTCTATTCTTCCGCCTTTCCATTTAATCATAATACTAACCTTAATTTGTGCATTTAATTCAATTAGGTCAATTGAACCCTAATTTGCACTTGGGCCCACATTTGCCCCTCACATGAGAGTCGCGGCCCTTGGAGTGACGATCGTGCAAAATACTTTAACTCGTGGAATACCGCTTCAATTTTTTGAAAATGCTCGATCTTGCAAGTCCCGAAAATGTAAAAAATCATAGGAGACGAACCCATGGAGCTTTCTCCCAATATATCTTTGGAAATCCTCTATCAAATCTTTCCAAACCTTGCATAATATTTGTTTCCCTAATTAATTTTTATATGTATATATATACATATATCAAACTAAATCAAAATAAATTATATATTTGTCAAATAAAATCAAATCTTATTTTGATTTGTAAATAAGATCAAATCCTTCTTTATAGAAAATCAAATCATTCCTATTATTTTGGAAACAAAATCAAATTATTTTTATTTATATACTTATAAAATAAAATTAGAAGAAATTATTTTACTAAAATATTTTTTTTGAAAATCGAGAAATATTTTTTTTTAAATAAGAATAATTTAATTTGATAAAATAATAATATTATTATTATTTTTTAAACGCAAGATCTTTTCCCTTAATCGGTGATACCGCTGTAGTCATTTATGGGATCGACAGAAATTGATTCCACTAGACAAGTATAGCAAATTAGCAATTGATTTTGCTGGACATGTATTTTAGAGAAAGAAGACGGAAAAAAAACTAAAGGGGAAAAAGAAGCAATTGCAGAGTAATAGTGGCCGTGAAGCTTCGGGGAAGATAAACAAATGAAACAATCATGAAGAATCGATGTTTAAAAATCAACACATTTACAATTCAAAGTGAAAATGAGCGCTAATTTTCCCGTGAACGCGAGCTTCATTTTCAAAACCAAATCATTATTTTAGCTTTGACAGGAATTCCTTGTGAAACTGTGATTGGTCATTGCAAAATATTTCCATATAAAATGAAATAAAAGTTCTGCAAGTCAGGATACTAAAATGATCAATCAAGGCATCTTTTTTTGATCGGCTATAATTCTAACTTTCCATAAGTAATATTATGGGAAGGACTCTGTATAATGGTATGATGCTTGGGTCACCGTAAATGATAAACAACCTCTTTTCCTCAATTTATAAAATGGATATACAAATGACAAATCCTATATCCCATGCATATAATTCTCTAGTTATGATTGAAGGCGAAATTCAAAGAACGCCTAATTGTCTAGTTAATTACCTTATATTTATCACAATTACCCACAGAATTTCCAAATTGTAAGACCCCATAAAATATTCCCTCGTTCATATATATTTTCAAGAATCGCTAATCTCCTGGGGAGAACTTTATTAGCAATTCATGAGTTTTTTTTTTTTTTTTTTTTTTTTTTTATTTTATCAAATTCAACACATTCTTATTAATAATTAATTCGAGTAAGACTCGTATAAGATGATACAACAAACTTTATATAGAATTCCCTAAAGATATATAGGCATGCTCAAAGGCTCAATGGAGCTAATATATAAAATATTGTTTTATAATCTATATGTATGCATAATTGATCGACTTTTGTAAAAGTAATAATCATGTCATATGATACATTTATAATTAAAACCCATAGATCTTACTCCTTATATATATATATATATGCAATAATCTTCCTAATAAATTTTTTTTTTTATCTCGATACACCAAGTCTTTCCTTTTATCAAATCAAATATTATTTTTATTTCCAAAATAAAATCAAATCTTAATTTTATAAAATCAAATCTTAATTTTATTTTTTGAAATTAAATCTTTCTTTATTTTGGAAAATCAAATCAAATCTTTCTTAATTTGAAAAGAGATTTTTTTTTTTAAAACAAATCAAAATCATAAAATCATATGAAATAAACTAAAATCATATGATTATGCATGATAGCCATAGTCCCTTTCTATTCACGCCAAAGTTCTACTACCAACCCTTAGTCCAATTTATTTTTTTTTTTTTTATTTTATTTTTGGTCAACCCTATACAAAAATGAGGTAACCATTTTTTTTTTTTGAATGTCGGTTTAACCCCTATTTTTTTTTTTTTTTTGAAAAAATAAAATAAAATAAAATCTTATTTTATTTTTTCAAAAAATAAAAATAAAATATATAAATAAATAAATAAAATATTTACTTATCTTATTTTTGAGAGGTCCTGCTGCTTCCATGATTAATTATCGTACGCTTTTTTTTGCCATAAGAAAGATCCGCTGCTTATACACGCCTTCACCTCATCCAACGACTATCGATTAACACCTCATGAAACTAAAAGAAAATAAGCCCATGAAAAGAATGAACATGATTAACCCCACTCTCGCTTCCCAATGCCAATTATTTGGTTCCTTTCAAACCGCCTCTGCTATATCCCATGAGTCATCAAGTCACGTAGCCTTCTCCACTCCTTCCCCGTCATTCTTGATCAATCCTGGCATTACCCAAGTGATTCTACACAATGATTCAATGAGAACACAAGCGTCCAAAGGCTCCTCGTAGTCTGAAAATAAAAGAGAAGATATTCCACCATCTCTTCTTCACAATAGCCCATAAGACCATCAACAATCAATTCTCTTGGGATAGAAATCACCTCATTTGCACTGACAAATCCGAGACATGTATATATATATATATATATATATATATATATATATTTTTTTTTTTTTTTTTAGACCGAGGGAAATTGATTATAATCGCCCTCTAATTCATAATTCGTTTCGATTGTTGAAGGTGACTTACTTTCAAGAAAAATCTTTGTTTTCATAATTCTTTTATTTAGTTGAATTTCAAACTCTTTTCATGTATAATTATTTTATTTTGTCGATTGATTGTTTGTTTGTTGGTCGATGTTTTTGTTTAATTTTTCTTAATTGTTTCATCGATTTCTCTTTTCGTGATTGTAGTTTTTCTTTTCCTGCCATTTCACCTTAACAGATCTTGCTCTGATATTCTCAAAGAGAAAACAACACCGCAAGGAGGAGGGATTTATTTTGAGCCATTTCACCTTAACAAGGTCATCGCCTCTGATATTCGGAAGAAGAAAGGGAACACCGCAAGGAGGAAGGATCTATTCCGAGCCATTTCACCTTAACAAGGTCATCGCCTTGATATATTCTGGAAGAAAGGAACAACGCAAGGAGGAGGAATTTATTCCAGCCATTTCCCCTAACAAGGTCCTCGCTCTTGATATTTTGAAAGAAAGGACAACCCCGCAAGGAGAGAAGAAGAGTTTATTCCGAGCCATTTCACCTTAACAAGGTCATCGGCTCTGATATTTTGAAAGAAAGGACAACATCGCAAGGAGGAAGAATTTATTCCGAGCCATTTCACCTTAACAAGGATCTTAGTTCGATGTTCCTTGAAGTAGCATTCATTCCAATCAGCTTGATTCGACGAGTAAGGAGAAGTTAAATGTAAGAGGGAGAGCTCCTTAGGTGGCTAAATCCTACGGTCAACCTTAGGGGAACCGACCTAATGGCCTCCTTTTTTCACATTTCCCCTCTTCTTCTTTACCCTTTTTATTTGAATGGCTCCTAATGCTTGTGCTCTTTTTCTTCTTTCGTGTGTTCATGATCTTCCTTTCCTAATCCAAGGTGTCCGTGATCTTCCTTTCCCAAATCCAATCTTCTTATTTAAGTTTCATACCTCTCTCTTGTTATGGTAAACACTTAATTTCAAATGCTCATTCACTTTCTTTCTTTGTTTCTAGAATTCTCATGTTATATTTTCTCTTGTTGCAGCCAACTCCAAAGGAACGCTCCACGTAATTCAAAACTACTAAGGAGGTTCCTTTCATCAACGATCGGGAAAGGCTCCCTTTATGGGTCTTCCGACGCTTTCTCGGGAGCAAGTGAAGAATTATGATCGTATAACCTTTCCTCCTCCCGAGAAAGTAGGCTTATTTCTATATGCTACGGCCATGCAAAGTTTAGACAAATTTTCCCTCGCTCGCCGCATTCCTCGATGTATATAAAAAACAGAATACCCCTACAAATCCCATTCATTTCATATCCGACTTATCCAATCGCCTTCGTGGGTGGCAACATTGACCGACGAGGTTCTCGCAAATTTTGATTATGTGGATATACCGAAGAGGGCCGATATTTTATGCTGCATTCAATTATGCAGGATCTTCAGATCCCATGTGACCAAGATGCTCTTACCGCCTTGATTTCACGCCGGTGTTCTTCCACATGTACATTTGTCACTACTGGGGGAGTTCACCCCAACTCTAGAGGATGTCTATGTCATCTACCAAGAAGCATTTGCCCCTCAAGCATGCGAGTCACGCCTTTGGTGAGATGATCGTGCAAAATATTTTTAAGTGTCAAGTCTTCACTTCTTAAAGCTCGATGTTTTGCAAGCCTTGAAAACAAAAGTCCTAGGAGAGTGAACCTCAGGGGAGCAAACCCTAGAGGGCAAGCCCTAGAGGATCTCTTCAAGGATATCTAGGTATCTCCTAACTTTCCTCGACATGTCTCCTTCTATGCTAGGTCGATCTTTTATTTCCAATCATCATGTTGTTGCACTTCGCTCGAAGTCACTTCACGCCCACGAGGACGACTTACTTTATATAAACTTTAGAGCTTCAAGATGACATACATAAATCAAGACCAAGCTTTTGGGAAATCGAGTCACCACCCAAGACCTCAAGGCTCGATAGCAATTTCTAATACGAAGGCTCATGGTACCACACCATTGTCGACTCAAGGCTTTAGTTATTCCCTTCTTTAGTTCGACAGTCACGGCCTTTAGATCATAAACTTTCATAGTTTTTTCCATTTCCTCAGATCGTAAAATTTATGTACATATATTTCATTTATCAAATTGTAGTTTCTTTTATCCTTATTGATCGCTTTTTTTAATTTGAACGATTCTTTAAAACTCAATATTTAACATCAATCTTAAGTTGTTCAATTAAGACTCCAAGACACCAATAGCCTCATAAAAAAAAAAAAAATATGAATCTATTCAAGAAAAATGTTTGTTTTTTTATGCAAACTAACACTTGAATCTATACTTTTTTTTTAAAGAGATTAGAAAAATATTCAAGCATAAGTGAAAGTTTGACAATTTATTGATAACAAAATTGCTTTTAACGAAAAGCATAACGCTTCAAATAATAAATCCTCGATTACTTTTGAAGTCGAAAGTATAACTTGTCCGGTTCGAGGACTTATAGTCAAAAGCCTCGATTACTTTTAAAGTTAAAAGTATAACTTTTGGGTCTAAGGACTTATAGTCGTGCCTCTCATTCACTTTTAATGATAAAGTGTAACACTCGAAAGTGCCTCGTCACTTGATCGCCCAATTTCTTGGCAAGTGCAACCACGAGGACTTGAAATCGGGTGCCTCATTACTGAGTCGCCCAGCTTTCTTGGCAAGTGCGGCTTCACGAGGACTTGAAATCGGTGCCTCGCACTGGTCGCCCAATTTTTGGCAAGTGCAAATTACGAGGACTCACCACCATTTAGAGTGGACCACCATCTTGGGTGGATTTTCTTATATATATATATATATATATATTTTTATTTATTCAATTCACAATTCTTGTGCCTCCAACCTCGGTCATCCAATTACTTGGCAAGGGATACTCCCGAGGACTTAAACCACCATTTTGGTGGACCACCATCTGGGTGGATTTTTAATTCATCCGTAGTTCGTAGTTTTTCATGGTAGAGCCAAGATTGGGTTCTCGACTTCGGATCAAACCACGGGTGATAGTGTTACACGCTTTTTCTCCTAGTTCAATCTCCCCGCCGCCGCCTTCTCATGGTATATCCTCCGCAGACCGTAATAAATTATAGTGGAATGTCCCGCATATTGGTGGTATACACGTAAGTCCTGGCCTTCTTTTTTTCATCTCTTCCGCTATAACCAACCGGGTCTTAGAGGCTTCACCACTCCATGCTCAACCCATTGTTCAGACAGTTCTCCTCAATGCCTTCTCGCCGCATGTAATAGCCTCCTAATCGCATTCTCGTATACTTGTCACCATGCTTTTCTCTCGCTTCGCCAATTTTCTCATTCTTCTCCTCTTGCCCCTCAGTGGTTTTTGATCGAGAATCACCAAAGCCACTTGCTGTCGCCCTCTTGCTTTTCCATGTAACCATCGCATGGCTCGTGGAAATGTCATGATTCCTCCCAAGTCTTGTGCAAAAGATGAGAGGGTCGCAAATGAATCACAAGCTTTGGTAATGAGGTGGGGCTTCAAGGCGCCTAAAGCACCATTGTTGCATATACTAACCAAGTTCTTTTCTTCAATCGCTCGCACACCTCTCGTGTTCGGGCCTCAACCTCGCAACATAATCCGACAACTCCTCATTCGGTTTCTCGCTTGAACCGCATAAGCTCCACAATGGTTACCGCTTCGCGCATATAGAAAAATTTCTTGAAAATTTGTAATTTTAAGTCATCCCAATCATGGACCGACCCTTTCTCCAAATTGTAGTACCAACTAAAGGCACTATCCACAAAGTCTTGTTGAATTCCCGCATCAACAAGTTGTGGTTGTTCACTTCATTATATCCGAGCCACGAGACATCGACTTCTACAAACCGCAATATGTTCCCTAGCATTTCCTTTTTCCCCGCCAGATTTTGGAAATCATGGGTGCTCAATATACCCCGTCAGGGTAAGGTTGCCTCCGAATGTGCAGCGGTGGTAAGGAGGAGTAAAGTCCAACTCCGAGGGTCGAGATGTTCTGTCTCGCTGGTTGATCGATCACGCTAATCATATCATCCTTCGTCACATACGGCTCCAGAAGCGCGAACTCTCCGGGTGTTGTGATATACCACGACGGCGGTGTGTATGGTAGAGAAATTGGTCGATGGACACTTGATCATGAATACCGCACCGTGGAAGTCACCGCTCATTCACCGGACATCGCTTGAATGGTTGGCATTTGCACCGTGGAAATGATGGAATAGTAGTCGAGATGATGTTCGCCGAGGTCGGGCTTGCTTCCATCCTAGGTCAGGCACGCCACCACCGCTCGGGCTTCCAAGTTGATTATCGGAACCAATCGACTTTCCGCTAATGGAGGTACAATGTGGTTCTCTTTGTTGCTGCTACCATTATTGTTGTCTTCCACACCTACTTGTTCCCCATGCAAACTTCCCCGAACACGGCCTCGAAAGTGGAATCAGATCAACCGGCAAGCGGAAATTCCCCATCTCCTCTTGCTTCTCTCTCGTGATTTCCAAAGATCACGGCCATCATCATTCCTTGCTTCTTCTCGTGCTTCCTTCAATGCCTCGAGCATCTCCAACTGCACATCATCATCGCTTCGGGTCCACCGCATCCTCGCCTTTTCTTTCTTGGTTGGTTTGTTGTTGATCGCCATATGTGGTGACGCCGAACTTCCTTCCTCAAGCGCCTTCAATAAGTGGTTGGTCAAAATCCGTGCTCATACTTTGAAAGCTTGAGTGGCTTGCCTTGAACCGGATCCGTGAGGTAATGCCGTTTGTCAGCGAAGCAACTCTTCCCGTAGTTCTCCCACTTCGAAGTCAGGGCATACCTTCACGAATTCTACACCTCCCCAAAGCAGAGTCGCCAAATAAATGTGGGCAAGGAAATCGCACTTGCTAGGTTGGGGGTTTCGTGTCACGAGGAGGAGAGAAATCCACGAAAAAGTACTAATCGATTGATTGATCAAGAGGGAGAACGACAGTGGGCGACACATCTAACGACGCTGCGGCGTAACCCCTAGAATCCGGAACCGTGTTAGGGTAACAGGATTCCAAGAGCCTTCTTGAGTCCTTCAAGTCGAGAGAATGTCCAAACCCCTTTGGTGCTTTTTAGTGGAATCTCCAAGCCTTTAAGTCACCAAAAGGGTCCTTCCAAGAGTTCTTCGATCTTCCAAGAGTCCAAGTCTTCGCCTCCCTCTGAGAAGTCCCTTCCCAATGGAGTGGAAGAGATATTTATAGGTTTTTTGAGAGTGGTCATGTGATAGGCACATGTCCCCTGAGAAATTCCAAATTTACCCTAGTCATCAAAGTAATGCCCAGATCGTCCCGCCTTCTAGCCACCAATCCAATCCTCAATCAATTCCCAAAATGAGTCACCTCCACGCTTCTCGCCTTTACACGTGAAGATTCTCTCTCATTCGCTTTTATTTTCTTTCTAATTCTTCCGCCTTTCCATTTAATCATATAATACTTAACCTTAATTTGTGCATTTAATTCAATTAGGTCAATCAACCCTAATTTTTATTTTTTTTTACTTTGTTAACTAACTAAGTTTTAGTAATAAAAAATTATTTACAATTATTAATTAATATTAAATTGTTAACTGTAAAGTTAAAAAATATTATTGTAATATAATAATAATATAAATATTATTACAAAATTTTACAAAATAAAATATTTATTACCGAAATTAATATAAATTAATAATAATTATTAAAAAATTTTTATTTTTTTACTTTGTTGTAAATTTATAAAATTGTTTAAAGCCAAAAAATTATTGTAATATTATTAATATTATTAAAATTATTAAATAATATTAATAATAATTATTAAAAATTATTACAAAAATTATTAAATTGTTAGTTAAATATTATTATCAAATTATTAAATTATTAATTAATTTATAAAAATTATTAAATATTATTACATAATTATTAGTTAGTTTTAAATTAAATATTTTAATTTTTTTTATTTTTTTTTTTTACTTTGTTGTAAGTTTTAGTAATAAAAACATTTACAATTGTTGTAAAGTAAAAAAAATTTAAAATTAAAACACCAAGCCGCTACTTTGTGTAAATATTGGCATATTGTTGTAGGTCCCATATATATATATATATATATATATATATATATATATATATATATATATATATATATATATAGAGAGAACTTTAAAGCGAACCAAAGATTTAATCGTCGTCTTTGGTGTCTATGGCGACAGTTCGCCTGTCGTCAAAGACTACATATGGCTATGGCGACGGATCGACCTGTAAATCAAAGACTACATGGCTATGGGCGCGACGGATCGAACTGTCGCCATAAACACCAAAGACGACAGTTGCCTGCTTTGGTTCGCTTTTTTTAAGGTTCGCTTTTAGAGATTACCGTATATATATATATATATATATATATATATATATATATATATATATATATATATATATATATATAGTAAGATCAGTCATATATTTATCTTATTATTTCATCACTTTTTTTTTTGATTTGCTTTGGTTATACAATGTCGCTCATATACTTTTAGCGACG
The DNA here is from genome assembly GCA_020205615.1 of Panax quinquefolius. Classification (NCBI taxonomy): domain Eukaryota; kingdom Viridiplantae; phylum Streptophyta; class Magnoliopsida; order Apiales; family Araliaceae; genus Panax; species Panax quinquefolius. The sequence continues at coordinate 33,753,227 of CM035162.1, read as the reverse complement.
GACAACATATATAGCGTCATTAAAAAGTATGTAACGACGATTGTATGATCGAAACCGTCAAAAGGGGGTGAGCACGAACGAGTGAGAAGATAAAGAAGTATCTGACTTGATTCTGATTCATATATATATATATATATATATATATATATATATATATATATATATATATTATAATATAAATAGACAATTAAGTTAATACACTAATAATTTATGAAAGTGTCTCCTTTGACTACTCCTTAATATAAATGTCGTTTTTAGAGTTGTGCACATGTATTAAGAAAATAATTGTATAGTATGAAGTATAATATCATTTGTCTATATTGCTCTTGTATTAAAAAAATAGAGTGTTATTTATTGAACAAAAAATAGTGAGAGAACCAAAGTTATATTTATTATTTAGAATAATATTGAAAATTAAGTAATTAATGCTTACTTGAAATTCTCAAACGACTTATATTAAGGAACAAAAACAATTCTCTAAAACGACTTATATTAAGGAACTGATGGAGTATTAATTTTGGTCTTACCTTTTATTCAAACTTTGTTCCCTATCACGGCTAGAGATGAGTAATTCGGTTATAATTGAACCGAATAACTTATTTGGTTATAATTGAAAATCAAAATCTTCTTAAGTATCCGAATAACTAATAGAATACTGAATAACCAAATAATTGAAATAAAGTTCCATTTAATCAAACTACACTTGGCACATTTCGGTATTCACTATATTTGAAAAGAGAGAAATAATCAAATTGGAGTTCCAATTAATTCAATTATTCCTTGTAGATGCTACAGACACATGGTCAACAATAAGTGGAACTGAAACCCAAGCCATCCAAAAACAAGACTAGAGGGGTTAAACACAAGCATTTCATGTGAGAAACCAACTCACTGACAAAATCAAAATCTTCAGCATCAACCCAACTGAAATCAATCAAATCATTAAAGGATTACGGCATAAGTTCTAGACGATGAGTCGCAGAGAAGACGAAGGTGGAGGCCGAACAGTCGAAGTGGGGGAGACGAGTCGCGATTTGCAATTTGCGAAACTGCAGCTGCGGAGAGAATTGAGAATTTGGGATTTAGGGATTTGGAAAAAAAATCGTCTGAATGGCTGAATTGGTCTGATGATTCAGATGAATGGTTAAGTCAGATTTTTTTAGCTGAATGGTTAAAAAAAATTTAAAAAATATATTAACTATTATATTAAGTAATATTAAATAAATATACAACAACATTGAATTTTTCTAGAGATGTAAAAAAATAAAATTTTGTCATTCAGATGTTTCAGACATATTAATTATCAAACAATTTTTTTTATTCATATTCAGATTCAAATTCAGCTCATTTAGATTCAGATTCATATTCATATTCATATTCATTCAATTTTTATCAAACACCCCCCTAAGTCTCAAGAATTAAGTCTTTTTTTAAGTATCTATTCGGTTAACCGAATACTACAATTTTAGTAACCATATCAAAACCCAAATACCGGATAGCAAATCGGATATAACTGAATTAAAGAAAAAAAATTAAAAAACCAAAATAATTCCATTAAAAAAATTGGTTATATTCGCTTATTCGGATTCTATATAAATAAATCAGAAATTTTGCGTATAATTTTTTTTTAAAGATGAGAATTTGTACAAGATAATGTGTATATGTATTTATGTGGTAAATAAAAATATATTTATTACATGAATATTTACAAATAATTTTAATTTAGAATTATTGATTTTTATAAAGTATATTCTTATAATAATTAATTTATAGTAGAAATATTTTTATTAATTATTTTCCATGAAAATATAATTATATATTATTTAAATAATATATAAAATGATTTTGAGAATAATTATAATAATTATTCTATTATATAAATTTTAGTACGATTATCAAGTTAATTATTTTACCTTAATTATTAAGGTTAAATATGGAAGAATAAATCAGACATGTAATCCAAACCCTAATTTTGGATTTTTATCAAGGGATGAGAATAATAATATAATATTAATTATATTTTGATTTTTAGTACTATAAATATGTACTGTATGTTTGTGAACTGATAATGGTTGGTCAATTATTGTGTATTATGTTAAACCCTAATTTCACTGTGGGAAGCCCTAAATTGAAACTCAATTGTGAGTTTAAGTATGTTATATAACTGTGTTATATGATTTATGTTGTGTATGGAATGATTAATTAGGTAAACCCTAATTAAAATCTATAAACCCTAATCTTTAGAAAAACCCTAATTTTAAAACCCTAATTTGAAACCTAAACTGGAGTTTATGATCAGTCAGAAATTGTGTTAATGTGATTAATATCATGTATATTAGACTTCATTGTTAATTGGGGAAAGACTAATTATTATTTTAAAACCCTAATTAACATTTTGAAATATTAATATTAAGAAACCCTAATTAGTAATTATAAAACTTAATTACAAATTATAAACTCTAATTGCTAAATTAGCAAGGTTAATTATAATTGGTGATTAAAACCCTAATATTTATGTTAATGTAATTAGAAACCCTAATTACAAATTGTTAACACTAATTGCAAATTTGTTAACCCTAATAATTAATTATGGCAAAACTATGTTCTTCACCATTACACAAATGAACTTTTAATTTTTTGTATTACACCATTAAACTAATTAAAATATTAAAATTGGGTCATTCCGTCCAAAAAAAGATAATGAGACGTTAAAGTAGTCTTGACGCCATACTGATGTGGCAAAAAACTAAAAAAAAAATATTGCTTATGTGACAAAAAAAATCAAAAACAGATTTTTAAATTTTTTTTTAACATTTTAAAGTTATAAAAATAAAAAAACATAATAAAATAAAACAAGAAATAAAAAAAATAGATTTTTTAAAAAATAGATTTTTTAAAAATGATTTTTTGTTTAAAAACAATTTTTTTTTTAAAAAAAGATTTTTAAAAAATAGAATTTTTAAAAATAGAATTTTTAAAAAAGCATAATTAAATAAAAATATATATATTTAAAAATGTATTTTTTTAAAAAAACAGCTTTTAAAAAAATAGAATTTGTAAAAAACCAAACTTTTTAAAAACACATATTTTTTTAAAAATAGATTTTTTCTAAAAATGCATTTTTTTAAAAATATAGATTTTTTAAAAAATTGAATTTTTAAAAATATAATTTTTAAAAGATAATTTTTAAAAATAGAATTTTAAAAAGTATGTTTTTTTTAAAAATGATTTTTAAAAATTCTATTTTTAAAAATAATCAATTTTAAAAAAGTTCTATTTTTAAAAAGTTCCGCTTTTTAAAAATTTGTTTTTTAAAAAATCTTTTTTAAAAAATTTCTATTTTATTAAAAAAAATCACTTTTTAAAACAAATATATTTTTTTAGAATTCTATTTTTTTTAAAATTTGTTTTTTAAAAAAATCTAATTTTAAAAAATATTTTTTTATAGAATTCTATTTTTTTTTAAAATCTGTTTTTTTAAAAAAAAATATGCTTTTTAAAAAAATATATTTTTTATAGAATTCTATTTTTTTTAAAAATCTATTTTTTTAAAGATATAAGATCAACAGGTAAGGTGATAGTGTCAACTTGGATCATGCAAGATTTATAAACTGTGGATGTAACGAAAGTTTCACCCAACGGAGTCTCCATTGATAAATCAAAGTCTAATTTCTCCGTAGTCAAGTTTAAACGTTGAGCACAAGCAGGAGAGATAAAAGAATGGGTAGAACCCAGATTCTAAGTAAGGTATAAACTTCGCAAGAGTTCAAGATTATCTTACCAGAATCACCTCGTTCGGTTCCTCGCTTTCTTTGGCCACGACAAACGCTTCTTCCAGAACCGCCGATTTCGACTTATCCGGACGACCCTTGAGTCACCATCCCCGCTGAACTTGGTTTTACTACATGAACAATCCCGAGCTATGTGGCCTTCCTTTCCACGCTTGTAACATACCTTGATTATTGTGGGCAGTTTGAATGATATGTCCCTCTTCCCGCATTTGTAACATCTAACCGGTGGTCGCTTCTCCTCCCTAGAATTGTTGTTGGTCTTTGGTGTCGATGTCTTCTTCGCCATTGTTGAATCTCCTCTTTCTCGAAATTTCCACTGACTCACCTCTCTTATTATCACGGCCACGATGACCACCCGAGTGGTTACCGCTTTGTTCATATTTTGCCCTCCTCGTTGGTTATCATCGCTCGATGATGGCTTGCCATCACCGGTGATGACCTCGGTTGTGGTCCCTCGGTTGCACATACTCATTATCTCGCTTCTAATAATTGAGCCTCGCTTACAACATCCTCATATAAAGAAAATTTATGAGATATAAGATATTGTCAATCTCTAGCTTTAGACCTCTCGTAAACATCCTTGTCATTCGCTCCTCATTTTCGACCAAATGAGGTGCAAACTGGATAACTCGCAAACTTCGCCTCAGACTTTGGGACACTCATCATCAGAAGACCCCAAATTATTAATAAATGAAATTTAATTTCCTTTATTTATCATTTTGAAATAGTAAGGGTTGATTTGATTAATGTGGTTAGTTATGGGTAAAATGCTAAATATTTCAAATAAGCAAGTGGTTATAAAATACTCATTGTTGTTTGAGAATATTCGTTTGGTCTTGGAATATTTTTTCTTTGTCGGGGATATTAAATGCGACCAGCGTGTAGCCTTGTGTGGGCCCCATAACGAAAAAAACAATTGGATGAAGAAAACGATAAGTATAAGTTGTTATAAATAACGACGCAGCTTATTACCGATTATCTTTCGTTGGAATACCCGGTGGTTAAAACACGATACGCGTTGTTGAACAATGAAGACACCAGATTGCACCAATTATTGATTCTTACGTGAGAAGGTACTACTCAATAATTGTTACAATAATTACTATTCAAGATTTTATTTTATTGATTCAATAATTCTGCGTTGATTTTTTTTATATTACCATTATTTCAATAATTGTCACTACACACAGATTTTTCATTATCGAGCAATAATTCATATTATCCTAATAATATAATTAGATAACATTATTGGCAATGTCTAGAAAGTTCTGTTTCTGCAGGAGAGGTTTGGTCACCTAATCAACATGGGTGAAGTGAGAAATCTTTAGTGGAAAGCCCTCTTTCTGAGGAACCAGCTTGGTTGCAAGATCTTGTGATTCTCGTAATATTATTTGTGAATAATTAATTATTGATTTATATGATGAGGAAAATATTGATTTTATGTGGATATAGATGGAGAAAATTTTTAAAGTGACAATTGTTAAAAATTGATATTTTATCTTTTCTGATAAAATAATATTTTATTATATTATTATAATATAATAATGGGGATATTTTTACAATGAATGTGGGATATATGAGTATATGAGGATGAGGAGTATTTTTGTTGCAAAAGTTGTTTAAAACATGTTAAACATGTCTGTGGGCCCATTTCTTGACTGAAATTTGATTATAACCTGTAAAATCGCCTGCTTATGGATTTCGGCCAATTTACTGCTAGAATTTGGAAAAACTTTCTTCGTAAAGTTGTACCAAATTGAATTTCCTATAAATAGTTCACGCGAGATTTGAATTTTCTGATAAAAGGGCTATTTATTATGAATTATTGAAGTTCGTAGTTCGAAATAATTAATTTTAAAAGTTTTAATTATTTTAATAACAAAACGCGTTTTTTTTGTTTTTGTCATTATTGGATGCTGAATTCAGATGTCTTTGATGTGCATAGGAAATTTAATAAATAATATTAATATTATATTAAATTTTCTGCTTTGGTGTTCTAAGCATTTTTCTATAAATAGGGTGCTTAGGTTAGAATTGAAAATCACACCAGAAACTAAAGATTTCTCTCTATTTCTCTCTATATAATATCGAGCGTATTTGTGAGTATTTTAGTACTTTGAGTATTGCTATACGGTGCAAGTTTTTTCAGCACTATATCCAATATTCCAGTCAGAAGTACTATTCTTTCTGAGGTAAGGGATGTTATTTTTTTCTCAAATGATATTATTTCTTCAATATCATTATGCCGAAATATTGGTTGGAATTTTTTTTATCAAATTTGGAACTTTTTCATGTCGGGGTTACTATTCATGAGTTACTATTCACGAGTTACTATTTATGAGTTACTATTCACGAGTACTATTCATAAAGCATGATGATTTTTTTTTGAAATTTTTATCTTTTAGTGTCGGAGTTACTATTCACGTATACGGCACTATTCACGATATCTGACACTATTCATGAATATTTACACTATTCACGTAAAATTAAATTTTCTTTTCGTGTCCAAGATTGTCTGTTATGATTCCTATCTTTGATTGGATCTATGTTTTGATCTCCATTCTTGAATTTTACTCCAATCTGGTTATTTATGAAGTATTTTTGAACTTGGATTATTTAAAGTACGAATCCTTAATACTTGTTCTTTTGTTTCATTGGATTCGTTTTCTTTAAAATATTTTTCATCATCCTCAGTCCTAAATGATGATATTACTGAATATCTTTGGCCTGTAGTATAAAGATGAATGATTTCTTGATGAATATCTTTGGCCCGTAGTGCAAAGATGAACAGGTGTTGAGATGAACATGACCGACTGATTAATATCTTTGGCCCGTAGTGCAAAGATGAACATGTGTTTAGATGAACATAACCAACTGATGAATATCTTTGGCCTGTAGTGCAAAGATGAATATTTGATTCCAGATATATATTGATTGATGTTACAGGGATAAAATGTAAGACCCCAACTCATTATAAATAAAATCGAGTTTCCTCTAATTATATTTGTGAATAATAAGGTATTAATTTGATATAATTCTCTGGTTATGGGTGAAATGTGCAAATTTTGCAAAATATGCAAGTGGTTATAAAATAATCATTGTTGTCGGGAATATTCGTTTGGTCGTGAAATATTTTTTGTTGTCGGGAATATTCGTATGCACTGGCCAGTAGCGATCATTTAGGGCCCCATTACAAAATAACATCGAATGAAGAAAAACGACAAGTTTGAGTTTTTATAAATAATCTGCGTAGTTGTTACTGAAGTAACACTGTTGGAATACCCGTTGGTTAAAATACGATGTCTACGCGTGGATGCACAGATTGATGAATTATTGATCCTTACGTAAGAAGGCACTACTCGATAATTATTACAAAGATTCTTTATCGCTCAATATTTTATTTTATTGATTCAATAATTGCTGCGTTGATATTTTATATTATTGTTTTCAATAATTGTCATCGCACAAGATTTCCATTATCGGATCAATAATTCATATTAATTGAATAATATTATTAGATAGCATTATTGGCAATGTCTAGAAAGTTCACAAGGAGGAGAGGTTTGGTCACCTAATTGCGCTACCAATAAGGAGAAATTCTTATTGAAAGCCCCTCTTTCTGGGAACTATTCGTTGTCATAAATGTGATTCTGTAATATTATTTGTAAATAATTAATTATTGATTCATATGATAAGGAAATATTTATTTTATGTGGATATAAATGTTGAATATATTTATTGTGGTTAAAAATGAAGGAGTTAATGTTGAGGTGTTTTATTAGTATTTTTGTTTCGAATGAAGGTATTAAAAATTAAACCAAAGTTTTTTTAGATATATTGTGTGAGTTATAATTTTTAATCCGACCGTTGGATCGTTGTAATTTTTGGATATGTTATACATATATAAGTTGAGTATATGTCCACAAATTTTGAACCGTTAAAAATGAACGTATGATTTGTTATGAACTTTAAGAGGTGACTGATTCAGAAATTAGGTTTATAAATGATTTTGGTGGAAAATCCTAGAATTGAGTGGGCCCCACTTGTGGTTGGTGAAGAAATGTGCTGAATTTATTTCAAATGTGGTGCGTGGGAATAGTAGCGAGTAAAGCCATCAAAGTTGCAGAGTTAAGTCTGCTAACATTTTCCTATAAATAGAGGGCTAAGTTAGAATTGAAAATCACACCAGAAACAAGTTTTCTCTCTTTCTCTCTCTAGATTATTGAGTGTATTTTGTGAGTATTTAGATACTTTGTGAGTTTCTATTCATCAGTGCAAGTTTCTTTCAAATTTATACTGGATATTCCGATCGTAAATCTTGATATTTTGAGATAAGGGATGTTATTTTCTTCATATATGATATTATTTCTTCAATATCATTACGTCTTTGAAGTATCGATCTGAATTTTATCAAATTTGGAACTTTTTGTGTCGGGGTTACTTATTCACGTGATATGGCACTTATTCACGTATAAATCTTATTCAATAGAAAAATAAAATTTTCTTCTTTTTGTCCAAGATGTCTATTATGGTTACTATCTTTGATTGTATCCATGTTTTTTGATCTTTATTTTTGAATTCTCGCTTCAAAATTGGTATTTATGAAGTATTATTGATCTTGGATAAACCATTATACTGAATCCTTACTATTTGTCCTTCATTTTCACTAGATTCGTTTTCTTTAAAATATTTTTCACCATCCTCAGTCCTAAATGATGATATTAATGAATATCTTTGGCCCGTAGTGCAAAGATGAACAGGTGTTGAGATGAACATGACTAAATTGGTGATACAAAATGATATCTTTAGCATATAGTGCAAAGATGAATATTTGATTAAAGATGTATATTGATTGTTATTACTGAGGATAAAATATTGATGATGGACTTTTAAATCTTAGAAGATAGTAGAACTCATTCTCTACTTGACTCTTCTAATGGATTGTTGTTTCACCGCAGCTTATTGATCTAAAACTTGTTGGCTATTATATTTTATCGATTTTTTCCTGTTGAAGACTAACGATAATTTGTTGTATATTATCTTAGTCATAATATTCATTATCGGGCTAGTTGAGCTCACCTTTTCCTTTTTGTTCCATTTTCTCGTGGAGGTGAGAACATAGCGAGGAACTAGTCGAGTGCGGAGTGATGGTTCTAGAAAGATTTTTTAGCAGTCCTCACTATTTATGTAAAATAGTGTTTGAATAATTGTAACGAGGACTTATTTGAGTGTGGATATTGTCTAGAAGACAATATTTGTATTTAAACTCACAGTATGTGTTGTCGATTTTTACGATAATTGTATTATTGAAGTTGTAGTTTGCTTTCTGTACCATGTATTTGGCGACTTAGAATGGGTGTTGTATACCTATTTTGGGGGCATCACATAAAATATCGACGATGAACTTTTAAATTCATATATAGAAGATAGTAGTTTGCATTCTCTACTTAACTCTTCTAATGAATTATTATTTTCGCTGCGAAGATTGATTTAAAACCGGTTGTCTATCAGATTCTATTAGATTTTTCCTCGTTGAGGACTAACGATAATTTGTTCTATATTATCTTAGTCATAATGTTCTTTACCGGGTAATGTGTTCCTACTTCCATTTCGAATCTCAAGTGGTTGCAACGGACCTTTAGGTACTAGATGCTCGCTTTTACACGCCGACAAGTTAAACACATTGAGATAAACTTTGCAATCTCTCTCTTCATATTGTTCCACCAAAATGTATGTCAAGATCACGATACATTTTGGTACTTCCAGATGGATTGCAAATGGTGTATTGTGTGCCTCCATCATAATCTTGTATTTCAAATCGAGTCGTTAGGGACACAAAAATCCGGAGTGGACTCGAATTATTCCTTCTTCATCAATTCTCGCTCGGAATAGCACCTTCCTGTGATTTTCTTCTTCATACGCATCATTTCGGCCTTGGGTGGCTTGAGCAACCTTAACTTTATCTATTAAAGTTGGCTCTATGCGATATACTTGACATCATCGCACTCATTCCTGCATATGATCTTCTTTCTCAACGCGTCAAATACCACGTTCGCTTTTCCGGATTTGGATTGAATAGTGTGGTCGTAGTCTTTCAATAGCTCGAGCCAACGTCACGCCGCATGTTAAGTTCTTTTGAGTGAAGAAATATTTAAGGCTTTTATGGTCCTAATATATCTCCACTTTCTCCCCATATAGATAGTGCCTCCATATCTTTAAGCAGCGAACGATCGGCCGCTAACTCTAGATCATGAGTAGGATAATTCCTCTCATATTCTTTAAGTTGTCATGAGGCATAGGCTATGAATTTCCCACGTTGTATGAGAACACATCCAAACTCTTTTCCAAGCATCATTTGTAGAGATAACAAATCCATTTGAACCAGATGGTATTGTTAGAAAAAGTCTAAATAAGTCTCCTCTTAAGCTCTTGGAAACTTTTCTCGCATTCTTCGCTCCAAACGAATTTTGTATCCTTCCGAGTTAATTTGGGTTAATGGAGTACCGATTCGAGAAAACCTTCCACGAATCTCCGATAATAACCAAATAAGCCCAAAAACTACGTCGATCACAACACCGACTTTTGCTTGCTCTAACTTTGTATTGCTTCAATCTTCACGGGATCAACAGATACTCCATGTTTCGACACCACGTGCCCAAGGAATGCTACTTTTTTTCAAGCCGAACTCGCATTTCTTCAACTTGGCATAAAGCTTGTTTTCACGAAGCCTTTGAGTACCAAATTTCAAATGGTGCTCATGATCTTCACGACTTTTGAATATATGAGGATGTCATCAATAAAGACAACAACGAACTGATCCAAATATTCCTTGAATACTCGGTTTATCATATCCATAAAAGCCGCAGGAGCATTAGTCAATCCGAAAGAAATGACTAAGAATTCATAATGCCCTTACCGAAGTTCTAAAGGCGGTCTTTGGAATATCCTCGCCTTCTAATCTTCAAATTGATGATATCCGAACAAAGATCGATCTTTGAAAAAATTGTGCCCTTGCAATCGGGTCAAACAAGTCATCAATACGAGGTAGAGGATACCTATTCTTGATGGTGACATGGTTCAATTCCGATAGTCAATACAAAGTCGCATACTCCCCGCTTTCTTCTTTACTTAATAAAACAGAGCACCCCAAGGAGATGTCTTAGTCGAATGAAACCGATGTCCAACAATTCCTCGTAGTTGGACCTTTAACTCCTGAAGTTCAATAGAGCCATTCAATATGGGGTTTTAGAAATGGGCTTTGTACCAGTTCAAGATCAATAAAGAATTCAACTTCACGCTAAGGGGTGACCGGGAAGTTCTTCAGAAATACGTCCAGAAAGTCAATAACAACAGAATATTATTCAAATTTGACGTGTCTTTATTCAAATCCATAACATGGGCTAAGAAAGCTTGACATTCGCTTTTCAATAAACGAATAGCTTTATGATTAGATATGACGTTGATTGATTTTAATGGTTTAGTTGCTTGAATTGCATAACAGTCAGGTTGGTTAGGAATATGAAAACTAACAACCTTACGAAAACAATCAATTTTGGCATGATGAGTAGTTAACCAATCAATCCCTAAAATCACATCAAAAGCAAGTATCTTTAAAGAGATAAGGTCAACAGGTAAGGTGATGGTGCCAACTTGAATCAAACAAGATTTATAAACAATGGATGTGATGAAAGTTTCTCCTAACGGAGTTTCCACAGATAGGTCAAAGTCTAATTTCTCCGGAGTCAAGTTTAAACGTTGAGCACAAGCAGGAGAGATAAATGAATGGGTAGCACCGGTATCAAGTAAGGTATAAACTTCACAAGAATTTATAAATAGCTTACCCGTGATCACCTCGTTTGGGTTCCTCGCATTTTGACCACCACAACAAACGCTCTTCCGAGAACCGCTTGACTTTGACTTTTCCGGATAGTCTTTTGAGTCACCGTCCCCCATTGAACTAGGTTTCGCTACCGTATAATCTCGAAATTATATGTCCTTCCTTTCCATAATTATAGCATACCTTGAATCATTGTGGGCGGTTTGGATTGATATGTCCTCTTTCCCGCATTTATAGCATATGATGGGTGGTCGTTCTCCTCCCTTAGAACCGATTCTTGTCACGGCTGCTGCTCTTCACATGGTCGTTGTTAAATCTCCTCTTTTTAAAATCTCCTCCTCGACTCGCTTCTTCTATTTTTATGGCCATGATTACCACCAGAGTGGTTACCATTTTGTCCGCTCTTTTCTTTCTCCGCCACCGGTTATCGTTCTTTTGTTGATCGCTATCTCGGTATGATCCTCGATTGTGGTCCCTCGGTTGTCCGTACTCGTTATCTCGCTCTAATAATTGAGCCCTATTTACAACATCCTAATAGAGAAAAATTTATGAGAAATGAGATATTGTCATATCGCCGGGTTCAAACCTCTCGAAACATCCGCGTCATACGCTCCTCATTCTCCACCAAATGAGGTGCAAACCTCGATAACTCTGCAAACTTTGCCTCGTCTTGAGACACCGCTACACATGTTGTTTTGTTCTAATCGATGAACTCCACTTCCTTCATATAGACGAACACTTTCGTGAAAGTATTTGTCATTAAATAGTTTCAAACGTCTCCCAAGACATCTTTGAAAAGTGGTTTGGATGTGTACGCTTCTACGCACTCCACCAAAGAAGTCTGTCTCGCCATGGAACATAAAGGTGGGCGAATGGAACCTTCGTTCTCCGTGCATCCCAAGACATCGAATATCTTGGTAATTTGCTTGACCCATGTTTCCGCCATGATCGGATCCGCTTTCCCTTAAATTCTGTGGTCCCAACTCTTTGAATCGCTTGTCATTGTGACAACCCGTGAATTGCTATCATTTCCTCCTCAGATTTTGAACACGAGTCTACTCGTCTCGATTTTTGCATGAACTAAAAAAAGCATCTAAACATCCCCTCATTCATCATCTCGCTTTCGATTGGTGTTGTTCACAGGAGGAACATTGCCCGGCCTGTCAGACGCTTCTCCTCGTTGGTGAGTAATGTATCGCTCCACTGGGTCCTCATTTCCATTGTTAATATTCTCAATCGACATTCTCAAATCTTTATAAAACAAGGGTTAATTAAGGAAATCAATATATCACATAATATCCCTATATATTTGACCAACTAACAAATAAGCTTAGGTAGGACACACTAGCGAAGGATTTACTCGCCTCTCCCTCCTAGTTCTATTCCTCGATCTCCGCCAGAGATCATATCCTAAGCTCGATACCAACTCATTACGCCCCAAAATAGGTATACATCACCCATTCTGTTGTCAATACATGGTATGTAAACAACTACAACTTTATTATTACAACAAGAAATCGTGAGTTTGAATACAAATATTATCTTCTGATAATATCTATACTCAAATAAATCCTCATCACATTTATTGATACATTATTTTACAAAAATGGTGAGGACTATTAAACAACTCTCTCTAGAACCTTCATTCTATACTCCGACTCGTACTCGCTATATTCTCGCCTCCTGAGAAGAAAAATGGAACAAAAAGGAAAAGGGTGAGCTCAACTAGCCCAGTAAAGAATATTATGACTAAGATAATATACAACAAATTATCGTTAGTCTTCAACAGGGAAAAATCTAATAGAATACAATAGACAACATGTTTTAAATCAATATTCGCAGCGGAAATAATAATTTATTAGAAGAGTTAAGTAGAGAATGAAAACTACTATCTTCTATGTATGAATTTAAAAGTTCATCATCTATCTTTTATCCCTGTAACATCAATCAATATATATCTGGAATCAAATATTCATCTTTGCACTACTGTGCCAAAGATATTCATCACCGTAATCATGTTCATCTAAACACTGCTCATCTCTGCACTACGGGCCAAAGATATTTATCGAAATCATTCATCTTTTTGCACTACATGTGCCAAAGATATTCAATAATATCATCATTTAAGACCGAGGATGATGAAAATATTTTTAAAGAAACGAATCCAAAGAAACAAAATGACAAGGATTAAGGATTAAGGATTCGTACTTTTGTTTTATCCATGTCCAAAAATACCTCAAAATAATCATAGTGGTGTAAAATTCAAAATGATCAAAACATGGATACAATCAAAGCTAGTATCCATAATAGATATTTTGGACGAAAATAAAAAATTTAATTTTTCTCGTGAATAGTCTCAGATATCGTGAATAAGGTTGAGATACGTGAATAAGAATCTCCTAAGCAAAAAGTTCCAAATTTAATTAAAAGTTTAGATCAATACTTAGGCATAATGATATTGGAAGAATTAATATCATTTAAAAAAAATATTCCTTACCTCGAAAGATCAAGATTTAATCAAAACACTGATATATAGGCATGACTTGAACTTGCACCGTATAGCAATACTCAAAATATACTCAAAATACTCACAAGAATACGCTCTATAATATAGTGAAAGAAAACTTCAGTTTCTGGTGTAATTTTCAATTCTAACTTAAGCACCCTATTTATAGGAAAATGCTTAGAACACCAAAGCAGAAAATTTAATAAAATATAAATATATATATCAAAATTCCTACGCCACTCTTGAAATCTGATTTCAGCTCAATAAGCATATGCCACCTTCTAGAAAAAGTAAGAAAAAACGTTTTTCTAATTTAAAATAATTTAAACATCCAAAAATCAATTATTTCAGAGCTTTAGAACTTCAATAATTCACAATAAATTGCCCTTTTGTCAGAAAATTCGAAACTCGCGAATTTTTATAGGAAATTCAATTCTCTAAAACTTTACAGAAGAAAGTTTTTCCAAATTCCAAACAGAAATTGACCGAAATCCATAAACGGGCGATTTTACAGGCTATAATCAAATTTCAGTCAAGAAATGGGATCCACCGACACATAAAACATGCTTTAAATATTTTTGGTAACAAAAATACTCCTCCTCCACATATACTCATATATCCCACATTCATCGTAAAAACATCATCATTATTATATTATTAAAATATAATAATATATTTAAATGAATTATTTTATCAGAAAAAGATAAAATTTCAATTTTCAACAATTGTCACATTAAAAATTTTCTCCATCTATATCCACATAAAATCAATATTTTCCTCATCATATGAATCAATAATTAATTATTCACAAATAATATTACGTAATCACAATATTGACAACCGACGGTTTCGGGAAGAGGGGCTTTCCAATAAGAATTTCTCCTTCTTGGCGCCGCAATTAGGTGACCAAACCTCTCCTTAGATGTAACTTTCTAGACATTGCCAATAATGTTATCTAATAATATTATTCGAGATAATATGAATTATTGCTTCGATAATGAAAAATACTTTGTAATGACAATTAT